>JAHLSL010000076.1:1277852-1348652 GCA_025920805.1 Petroica traversi | reverse complement strand
ACTAGACCAGGTTGCACAGAGAAAACAAGCTGAAATTTATTAGCTGAATAAATTCCTTCCAGTTATAAACTTAGGAGCAACTGCTCAATCACATATTTATTATTGCAGTTTCTGCCCCTAAATCAAGCCTGTGAGTAGAAACACACCTACTACAAGCCACTGCTCAGAAACCAGACCAAAAATGTGAACAAACTTTGAAAGCAACCATGGATACAGACTCACAACACAGGGTCCTAAGCCTAGAAAGGTTTTTCTGCAGTTTTTAGTCTTTTGACTGCAAACGAAACCTTGATCCCTTTAACTCAGCTGCTAATGCCCTGGTTCCAGCAAAGGCACATGCTAAGCAAACAAGGAGTTGTAATATGGCCAGTGCAGTAGAGGTACCTTTGATTTGCCCACCTCCACAGGCAGGTGCTAATTTCAAAACCTTGTTCCTTGCACTCCTAGAAAAAAATTTGGGCCTCAAACAGAGGCGAAACTGTTCACACACATGCGCATGTGACAGCCTTAGGAGCCATCAGTCAGGGTGCCCACGACCCCGAGCCTGCATCCAGGCTTGCAAAATAGCCATGAAGGTAGGCAAAGGGAAGCTTGCTGATGTGCAGAGGGAATTAGAAAGAGAACTGGTTTTACTCATCTTCTTAGCACTTCAAATCTAGTCGTAGCAAAGCCTCAGGTTTGAGTTTTCCCTAGCAATTTAAAAGAATACATGTTTAAAAAGCATGTGGTGTAATAAAAACCTTACCCATCTGGTTGAGAACGGAATACATTGGGATCTTACCTGATAGCAGTGAGTGTGAGAGCAGGGCATCCCTGAGAACGAGTCCAGTGAGATGGGTCAGAGCAATGCAAAGTACCCACTGACATGACTAAACATACTTTTCTACTTTGATATGAAATTCTCCCATCTCTGTATTTTTTTTTTTTTGGGGTTTATTTTTTTTCAGATTGATAATTGATAATTACACAAAACATTTCCTGTACTTTGCAGGAAAAAGCATTGATAATAGTGAATATTTCTATGCCTGCAATAAGGCTATCAAGTCCATAAGTTTAATTTTTTTAGCCCCAAGTCTACATGACTTACATGAGAGGGCCTTGCACTTCTTCATTTAAACAGTAAAATTACTGAAAATTCTTTCAGAACAGCAAATGCTGGCATCCCCACAAGATCACAAACATTAAAACATTCCTAAGCAATCTGGCTTCACATCTTCCAGAGCTGGTGTGAAGATACCTCCCATGCATTGAGCTGGGAGAGCATTGCCCACTGCCCTACTCTGCTGGCAAGCTCCTGGTGCAGCTGGGAGAGGATCAGCTGCTGGCAGGATTGGCCGCAGGGCTCTCTGCATTCATTACCTCTTAATGGTTCCAGTATAAATCAGCTTATACGAGGTGGTAAAAATTCACCTCTGGCTGGAACTAGGCAGTCTGATTACTGACCTGAAACATTGCTGTTTTAACCAAACATTTACACCTCCCATGTCTGCCAAGTCATTTTCTGTTATACAGAAGCACTATGGCCAGTCTCCCCACCTTTTGAAACAGACAACGAGTCCGATAAAGCAAAAAAAAGAGACAGTGAAGAGGAGGGCTGTGGTTTCATGCTATCAAAATGCAGCCACAGTGCTCTGCTCTGCAGGTGGAGTTACACCAGCAGGAAAATAAAATGGCTGGAAGAAAAGAGCAAACTACCAACCTACTCTCTGTCCTCACGTGCAGTTGCTGCACGACACCAGTACTGCTGGTTGGAACTACAATAGGTGTACATACTGAAAATGGTGACTGGGGAGCTTGTATGTTAGCTGAGAAGCATGTGCTGTGATATCTGAATTTTCCACCAGTCTCAACCTACAAAGTAGCTTTTACTCTGGGTGCTACCACAGTGCTGTCAGGAATTTCACTCCCTTCTGTCCCACCACTTTCGTAAGATTTATAAAGAAAAATTATCTTTCTACAGCTTACATCAACAAGGGCAGTGCTAAAACTCTGGGGGTGGGTTGTGACAACAATTTAATTCCTTATTTTGAACAACTCCAAAAGGGCTTAGTCAAACTATAGTATCATTATTCTATCAGCTTGATGTCATGCATGACCAGCAGGAATTTCTTAATAAAAGTATGCCCAGGCAGCAGACTGAGATCAGCACTGCATGCCTGTGAGTTTTGTGGTAGAATTTGGGGGGTTGGTACAATCCTATAAATTTAAAGAATAATAACACAGCCCACAGTATCACACAAAGTCATTTCCTAGAATAAACAAGAACTCAGTGGGGTTATGGCCTAAGGCAGGGATTTGCCTCTAGAGTAGCTCATACAAAAATTACAGAAAAAGGGGTTGGTTGTTTATTATTATTTTCATCATCATCTTCATCATTATTATTATTCCCCACAAGAATCAGAGTAACCTATAACAGTGCATAGTGCCTGGGGCCCAACTTACTCATCCATAACCCCATTTTAAAAACCCAGCTTGGTTGCCTTGGAATGCCATGAGGATGGATTTCAACAAGAGGTGGCAGGATTACCCTCACAGCTCTGGGGAAGGCCAACCCAACTTTATTTGGGGTTACAGAAACAGAGCAGAATGAGGAAGGCTGCAGAGAAGATGAAAAGGGGTTGAGGGCTTTGTTGTTGCACCTTTCCCCTAAGGAAAGCTAAGTAAGGAACTGCTTTCTGATGCCTGGCATTAATTTATTTATTTGGTTTTTTTTTTTCCTTTACATAGTATCTACCCCCCCCCCCCCTTGTTTTTCTCTTGCAGGAGGCAGATAAACAGCAACAGACTTAAGAAGCAAGAGCTGGGTTTCTGAGATGCTTTGATGTCCAGCTCCATTGTTAGAACTGTCCATTAGGAAAACTTAATGGCTTAAAATACATGCATTTCAAATTTAAGCTGGAACAACTACGTTACTGAATAGAAATATAGAAATATGACCTCATTAAAAAAGAAAGCTGAAATCTGAAGCACTCTTTGCAATAGTAAGAAACACATACAGGTTTGGTCAAGATTAACATGTTGCAGTCAAGGCAGTCCCAATTGTATTTGTTAGCATCACCGCTATCCCAGTCCCAAGTCTATTTGTTAGCATCAATTCTATCCTGAAATGTTACAGTCTCCCTTTAGAGATGAGAAACATCCCCATACACACAGCCCAGCATCTTACCTCTGTAAGCAAGGGTTGCATATAGGCCATAGAAGGCACAGGGAGGGTGACAGACCAGCTCAAAACATGTCCCACCTATTCTCTCTTGGGGCAGAGTTCAGCAGATCAACAGATCTGTGTTTGCATTTCTAAGAGAAGAGGTACTAAATACATACTGTGGATGTATTTAATTCCATAGTCTGCAACTGGTTGAGAAATGAGTATTTGTCTAAAACAAACTAGAAGTGACAGGACGAAAGGGAATGGCATCAAACTGAAAGAGAGCAGGTTTAGACTAATATTGGAAGAAATTCTTGGCTGTGAGGATGATGAGGCTCTGGCACAGGTTGCCCAGAGAAGCTGTGACTGCTCCATCCCTGGAAGTGTCCGAGGCCAGGTTGGATGGGGCTTGGAGCAACCTGGGATAGTGGAAGGTGTCCCTGCTCATGGCAGGGGGGGGTGGAATGAGATTATATTTAAGGTGCCTTCCAACCCGAGCCATTCTATGGTTCTATGAACTTCAGAAAGGGAAAATCAGAGATCAGGAAAAAATGCAGAATAAAGGTGTTATTTTTCCTGGTCTGACAAGTGCCCTAAAGATGCAGGGGCCTATGTGCAGGCACATTTGTATTTTGTATACCATAAATCTCATTAGCACTAGAGGGAACAGGCTGCATTAGGCTGTAAACTCTAGGTGACTTTATAATAAGTCATCTCTCCACTTTCTGCCATACCCTTCAGATCAGTGACCTGTGGCAGTGCTTAGAGAAGATGCAAGCTCACTCTGTGCTTGGGGAGATTCCCATCATCCCACTGGTTCAGGCTGCCCAAGGACCCAGTGGGCTGCTCTTTATAAGCCAAGACTGTTCTTTATGATCTGATCCTGCCCATTCCAACCAAAAAAAGGTTCAGGCATGACTGTATCTATTCAGGATGTTCCAAAGAATAAAACTAGCTGAGAAAAACACTTCTTTAGAAAAGCTTTTTGTTGTCCTGAATCTTTCTTTGGCAATCTCAGGATTACATGTGATTTAATTTGCTTATATACACTGCCTTAGAAAAACAAACACAAAACCACAAACCAAAAACAACCACGCAACTCAGTGAAAACTAAACCCTAAAATACTTCTTACATGCCTGTTACTAAAACCATAAAAATCATTGACTTACTGAGTCATAAAAATAGGATTTATTGTATATTTCCTGTTTCAGCCTGGGTCTTGTTACAGCTCCCTCATGCAGATAAAACACAGGGGACTACTAACTTATTTTAATAATTTTTTAGGCTTCTCCATGGATGGTGTGGAAGTAGCTAAGAAGAAAAGGTTCTTTTAATGCAGTCTTTCAGACTGTAATATTTGGGGCCATTTTTATTAGACAGATCATTATTAACTATCCCTTGCTCATAGGGTCTGCATGCCTTCTAGATTTTTTTTCATAGTAATATTTCTCAAATTGCCAGTGTTCCTGAATTCCAGCAAAAAACCCTCTATTTGCCCAGTGTTTTGCATTCATGTTATGGGTAAAATTAGTAGTATGACTAGGAAAATATGCTGCTTTATCTTTAAACACCAAGAAGCCCAACTGACATGCATTTCAAAGACAACATTATGCCAATTCTGTATTACAGTTTAGTCCATCCAGAGACACATATTCGGATATCTCTCTCACAGCAGCCTCATTTTGCAGAGTGATTTTATTTGCTGTTAGAATTTTTCCCAGATTTTTGTGGCCATGTCAGGGTTTACAGCTTCTCAGTGCTGAAATTTGCTACCTGCAACACTGATTCTCCACCTGGACGTTGGAACTTGGATTTCTGTGGGAAATCACTGCTAGATTTATTGCGAGTTGTATGTGTTTGTCAAAGCACCAGGCCATGCTGCAGGGACTTACAGCAGAAGACAAAGCTGAACCTCCTGATGTGTCTTAGCAACCTTCCCACAAATCCTCCCAGCTCATTTTCATTGTAAAATGTGGTGCAGATGTGAGCCAAGAGATTCTGGTGGAACAGAAATGCTCCTGTTCCTTGTGTAGCTGAATTATGTCAACAACTTTCCTGACCCCTTGGTTTAGGTGCATCAAGAGTGCAGTCACTTAAAGCAAGGGATGCAACTGCCATTTTTTTCTTTGGGAGAGCACATCTTAAATTCAGAGGCAATAAAAGCTCAGTTGATTGGTCAGTACCTAACTGGGAAAGCATTTGCATGTGTTTCAGAGCAAAGTAGCTCCATTTTCACTTAATTCTACTGTTCCTCATCAAGTCTATGTTAATACACCAGTTCCCCAGGGCAAAGATGAACAACCATCTAAGTCACTTAACAGTACTGATTGACATGTAAGTAGTGTCCTGAAGGCAGTTGATGCTCTACTGGTTGTCCTGCTGCTGCATGGGAGGGGACACAAAGGAGGATGCTTGGCTGTTTTCCTTCCCAGCATACAGGTTTTTTTTCGTTTTTTGGTTTCAACTCCTGCTCAAGTGTTTATGACTGTGAGATAGCATCTGAGGTAGCATTATGTACAGACATTCGATTTCAATATGCATTCAATTTGTTACTCTAATGTGACAAATTGCTATACACTATTACAATAACCATGCAGATAATGAAAAATACATCCTTCTCTCCCACTGTGGGCCATGACAGAGAGACAACCACATCCACTGAACCCTCTCCAACTTATAATTGCCTCCAGATGGAGTGTTTAAGACAAAAAACTCCAAACCCACAGAGGTCTATAACACACTCCACATTACACAGCATTTCTAGTCTGGCCCCTGCAGAAATAACTTGAGAGGCCTTGCTTAAAGGCCATAACCACTCCCAATTTAATTTCGTTAAACCATAAATTTACTATTTCAGATTTACAGCCTCTCTGGTTGCATGGCCTGAGCCTGCCTCTGCTGCTGCTTACCAGGATTTATTAGCAGTGCCCAGCAGTATTAAGTACAAATCACACCCATGCCTAAACATAAGCCCTGCATAGTTGAATTTTGCAGTACCAGTCTGATATTGCCAGGTGCTGAAACTCAGACTCACCGCTCGTTTCTGTGGGAGCTGATTGGGTTTGATGCACCAGGGCTCAAGTAATGCCTATAAACAGAAGCCAGCTCGGTTTCTGCATATTTTTACTCATGTTTTTAGCCATTACCAGAGGGAACTCTAAGGATTTTGTATGGAAACCTTAGCAAATCTGGGAGAAGAATCACTTTTCCTGAGAGCTTTTAACATACTTGCAGAGCCATACAAACAGCAGATGTTCCAGCAAGCTGAAAACTATGAAATCTAGCCATGTAAAAACAATTTCATTTTAAAAAGCTAACCCCCACACAGATGTTCTTAATTCTCCCAGATTAAGGTTCCCAGTTGCTCTACCTGTATGCCTTACTTACCCAGTGCTCTGTCAGACCCTTGCACAGCTGACAGTGCTTTTCATATTAGTAGCTCCTGGGTGCTTATTTTTAACTCCACAACTCAGTTTCTCATTCCATCTCTGATTTACTGAAAAGCTTTAAAACTGGGGAGAGTTGCTGAGGCTGCAGCTGCTGCTGTGACTTTTTCAGTGTTCCATGTTTTGCCAGTTTATTTTTACTCCTGTGAGTGATAGCAATGAAGGTAGAGAAATACCCCAAAATTAAGGGAGGGTGGTCTATGAGCATAAATCCACACAATGTTTCAGTGTGAAGCCATTATACATTAACATCATCCACAGCCTAGTCTAAGATAAGTGCCCAGTCTCTTAGAAAATATTATTTTAGTGCAGAAGCCTTTCCTTGCCCACCAGATCTTTTAGCCCCTTGCAGCAGTCTGCAGCACTCAGTATGTCTAGTGATGTACAGTCCCTGTGAAGTATGCACCAGGCTATGCAAAAGCCCTGCCTCCCTCAAAACAATGATTTGGGGGATATTTCAGGAACTCTGGGACTTTAAGTTCTTTATCCCACTCACACTTTAGTTGTGCTAGAATAAAAATCAGAGCCAGTAAATTATTACTATGCTTATTTTTCTCCAGTTATATCCTAATGATATTAAGAATTTTTTTAACAAAGAATTTTTTAAAGGTTAAATAATAGGGTGACAGTGTTGAGAACTAAATGTTTTAAAGTTGCTTTAGTTCTCTACTCAACTAATACCAAAGGAAAGAGCTAGTGGCATTTTTCTAGGAATTATTTATAGGTTTTAAGTGTGGCCATTCTGCTGTCCCTCCTCTAGTATTGCTTTCCCAAGATCCATAAAACTAGCATTCCAACAAGCTTTTCTCAGGGTAGGGTGTGTTGTTTGGATTTTTTTTGCCCCCATTTTTATAGAACCTTTGTTCTTACAGGAGTGCTGCTTTTTCCCCCTCCCTGAAGCCACAGGCTTGCTTACTAAAATTGGCAACACAAACCCTTTTGTAGCAATGCAGCTCACATGCAAACACACAAATATTTGCCAGTTTAAGTGGGCAGGAATAAACTTGATCAATGCTTTGTCACTTAGAAAAGCTTGTGTACTTTACCTGCTGACTAAACTAAGAACTAATAAAATACCCAATGAGCCCATCCTCTGTTTGCAGGGCTGTCAGTCCATGCTGGAATCATTAGAATACAAGTTTGGAAAAAGCCATTTTCCAGTACCATGGGATTTTTTATTGGGAGCTTTCCTTAGGAAGAAGGCAGCAGGCATTTTATCTGCTTTGCATCTCAGCTCCAATCCTTTTGCAAAATACCCTCACAGCTCCATCCCACTTGGTTAAAGCAGGATAGTTTTAAAATGGCCCTTAGAGGTTACCACTGCCTTTAATTTCCCTCTCCTCTGACACTAGGGTCAAGGGGGCCTTTAAAGTATGAACACCTAGAAGTTGTGATCCAGGCACCTCACTGTTATACCAGAAACTGTGTCCTTAACTGGCAGTTCTTTGTGCCCATGTCCTACCTGCAAAATGACAATATTGATATGCAATTACTCTCTTGCTGCTTTCATCTTCTGCTAGTAACTGAGATTTTGAGAAGCTCTGATGTGATGTTGGTTTTAAATGCTCCAGGACTCCCCTTGAAAGGCATGTGATACCTATGGCAACTGTGCTAAGCATCATCTCTGTCAACAAAATCCACTTCCACCATCTGGAGAGAGATTTGAAACAAATGAACTCTGATCCCAACACCCCTTAGCAAAGGACTGTGACCACCCCAACCAGTGCCTAGGGCACCATGGATTAGCCAGCAAACCATTAGTATTTTATGATAAAATTCAAATGCATTGTAACTTCTTTTTGCTAGTTTTTGAGTTTTTACCTAGTAAAAAGTTCACATATTTTCTTAGCACTCAAAGAAAAATTGTTATGGAAACACTGTGCAATTGTTCCCCTAAAAGTTACATCTAAAGCAAGTGCCACAGGCTCATCCCATTTGCTCAGCCCTTTGAAGGATTTATTATCCAAAATAAGAAACAGCTGAGATGAACTCTTTCACTTACCTGATCTCACTATAACAATTAACATAATTCCTGACATCTTCCAGTTTAGACATATATGGAACAAATCCAAACAGCACATATCACCTTTAGTGTTCCATGACAAACAGGCATGAGAGAGATGGTCCTATCCAGTTCTGTTGACTCAGTCTTGGTGAACACAAGCTCATTGTAAGATGCCTCAAAGTTTTACGCTTGCAAGGATCCTTTATTTACAAACAGTCCTAAGGCTGGATAAGATTGCTTCATGTGCAGTATGGAATAAAGAGGATACATAGCTGAAATTTGTAAACGCAGTTCTGAAGTCTGTGAGATACAATATAGATTTGATCCACAAAATATCCAGTGACTTCAGTCACAAAATGGAACCAGAGTCACTGAGCAATGTCTTTCCCAACTTCTCTGATGGTTCTGTGATAAGCCCTTTCCCCTCTTACTTCCCTTTCAGTCCTCTTCTGAATTACCATAATTAGCATAGTCTTAGTTTACAATGTATTTTTTGTGATACTTCTCTTTTGTTTGTGTGACTATGCAAGGAATGGTTTCATTGCTGTTGTGATTGTGTCCTTGCTATTGTTAAAAAGATAGCTGAATTATTATTAAGAAGTAATACTGCTTTTGCCAAACACAAGACTCCTGATTTCTGCACTGGCTGCCCAATCGAGATTCCCTTTAATTCAGCCAGACTCAAAGGCTAATAATGATGGCAGAGAGGGCAAGAATGGTTTGTAGGTAACCTGTGATATGGTCTTTCCCTATCCTGGTTGCCATATGATGTGAGTACTGACAAGATAAGAAAGTATGTGGTTAGTGGAAAAGGAACTGGATTCATAAGCACTGGGGTTTAAAACAGCTGTAATAGCTTTGCAGCTCACATCTCTTCACACAGGTGTCAGCATAATTTTTACTGCTTACCTTCACTTTTTTTTGAGAAGGTACTTAATAGGATTACTATGATTATGAGCAGGGCAATAACCTTAAAATCTACATGAGAAATTAATCAAAATACCCTTACGACATGCAAAGCTCAACAGAGGCTTTTCATACTGAACTTAATACTCACAGTTTCTCTTCCTGAATTGTGTAAGACACATTGACACTATATCCAGTGAACAGGTCATTTTGACCCAGGAGTACTAGAAAAAGCATGACTAATAGCAAATTAATATGGTATTGGACACAGGTCAGGGGGACATTTGATTTTGAGTTAGTACAAACATTTACAGACTTTGTAACATGACAAATAGCAAAAGCATACAAGGAGTGATCAATTCGAGTAAAAAAGTTTTTTCATTTTAGGGGAAGATATAGCTTTATCATTAAAATTATTAAAAATTTATACTTACAGAGGAATACAGGTAGAACTTTAGTACTTTTCAAAACTGGTTATTTGACAGTACTGAAAACCATTTCTGTCCATGAAACCAATTCATATATGTGGGTAGCTGCCATTTCGATTACCTTCCTAGGGAGAGCCAGCTGTGTTCATGTTTCAGGGCTAGCCACAAGGACTGAAATGGAAGCAGTTCCTTCATTCTTCCAATCCTTAATTTATCAGCCCCATTTAGTAGTGAATATAACTGCAATAAATGACTTCTATGTATCCAAAATGCACTGTGGTGTTAAAGGATGCTTGAATTTGGATGTGAGACCAATCGTGAAGCCTATATCTAAAAAATCTCTTTCACTGATTGAAAAGGATGATGTGCTACACCTAAACTCCTAGCTCTGAGTTTCAGCTCAAGGGAGCAATTCACAAAAAAAAAAAAAAAATTACAGCATTAGTTCAGACATACCTGAACTTTAAGAATTTATAAGTTACTAATAGGTAACTGAGGGTTCACTTCTTAGCAGGAATTACAATGCTGAATCTCAGGACCAGGGAAGCTTTTGGAAAAAAATACAGTTTAGAGGCCAAGTATATTTACTTATGGTCCAAAATTCTTGAATCTGGAATGAATAAGTTCTGAAGTCATACGAGTCCATGATGACCTGCTGAAGGAGGCTTATATCCTTCTTCAAATCACTGACCTCATTCCAGCATTTTCTGGAGAGAATGCCTTTCTCCAATGCATCAAAAGTGGTATAGCCCAAGTGTTATCAATTTCTTTTCCTGTATAGAAAACAAATTACTACAGCAAAAAAAAAAGATTTAGGAGTAGTCCTTGCTTTCAATGGTAATCTTTTGTCCTGGCAGACAGATCTTTTTAAACTATAAAAATAGTTCTGTGGGCAGCAACGGGACATTCTTCTGCACTGTTTCTCACATGAGGCAAAACCCTCCCCCATGAATTAGACATTGGATCCAAACTGGCTCCATATGGGGCCAGCTCAGCCCAGCCATCTGTGCTTTGTGCTCCAGGAATTACAAACATGTCTGGAAATGCACAAAAGGCCACCTGAGATGACTCGATACACAGTGGCAGGAGTTGAACTTACTATGTTGTGGACACAGTCTTGCAGGCTCCACAGGAAAAATTCCTTCTCGATCTTCCTTCCCAACAAACTTGGCTCACCAGGCTTTTGTCAGTTAGAGAAGTGCATGGACACACGATGCCTTGAGGACCAGCCCAATGTGCTCTGCCTTCCATGAGCAGGCTGAACCCTAAATAGTTCTGTGGTAGCTCAGCTGAAATCAGGAACAAGAGAAATACAGCAAGAACAAAACAAGGCAACCCTTCCAGCCCTGCCCAAATCCAACCAACACATGGATGAGTCCACATGACTCTTCCCCAATTTCTCCCTTGTGTGGTTTGTTCTGAGCTTGCCCAAGTTCTTGCAGGACATAGTTAAAAAGTAGTAGTGTTGGTAAAAAGGCATCACCTCAGGTTATTTGTGTGCCAGACACCATATCTAAGGACTTTCACAGAAACTACCACCTCTAAAAGGCTCATGACTAAATCTAATCCAACTGTGTCAGAAGCAACTTCTTGCAAAGGTTACTCATTACCTATTTGTCAGTGATTACCCGTTTTCTAGGTTTGGTTCACTAACACCACAGACAGTGAAAATCTGGGATCTGAGGCAAATGGACACATACAATTGTTTTGTATTTAAAAATATTAAAGACAAAAAATAGGTTATTTCTTAAACTTGGGTTTTTCAAGAATCCATCTTGAAAACAGGCATTGTTTTCCCACAAAAGGCTACATCATAATCAAAATCTTAATTGAAATTAGAACATTTGAATGTATTAGATTATAAATAGTACAGAGTAAAACTCTTAAGTCTTGTATTCAACCTAATTACTTTATGAACAAACTTCTTCATTATGGTACTAACTTATATCTATGGAAGTGTTTTTAAATTGATAACATAAAATGCGTTAATTAGGAAAAATATAGATGTACTGTCTTACTTCCTTATGACAATTTTATTCCAGTACTTTTTTCCTCTGGACAGAGGAAGCTATTGTAACTGAGCACACAACAGCTCTTTCATAATAGAAAAAGTTACCAGCATGCACAGAAGTTGCACCAGGAACAGGGGCTCTATACAATGTCCAGAGCCTGTTGAGGAACACACAGCTTTTATACATCAGGGATTACAGAGCACAACCATCTGGTCAGCTTTCAGGCTAAATGAGCCCATGCTATCCTGCAAGGCCAATTTGCATGACTGATAAAAAAGGGACTATTATACATCTGTCTCAGTCATGTCTGATGATGGTTTTAGCAACATTCGCCTGTTCTAGGATTATTTCAAGTTTTATACTTTAACAATACACTTATTTTTATAGGTACAACTGGCATTGCTACGTACTATAAAAATGCTTTTCTTGCTTTAATATGTAAAAATAAGATTTAAAGGAGAATGGCACTAAACTGACATTTTTAACACTGTTTTTAATTCCTTCTTCCAACTTTTTACAAGATTCACTATCCCAAAAGGCAAAAGGTGAAGGATTAAAAGAAGTCTTCACATAAAAGCTCTAAGGATTGATATTTAATGAACTGTGAGATGTAAATCAATGCACAACAGCACAGTTAAAGCTTAAAATACTAGGATAACATTTATATTAAAAATAATTCACCTACAGATAATACAGTCTAGTGTTTATTGTATGTTATGGAAGGTACACTTGAATTTCAAAAATTTAAAACATATAAAAAGTGGTTAAGGGCTAACATTTTATCAATATATGATAAATGTGTAAGAATGTTTATTATACAGCAGGGTACAATGGTAGTGTTAATGCCAACAGGGCACCACAGAAGTTAGTTTAAAAAAAATTTCCACTATGCTTTATACAAACACCACCACTTGCAGTTGTTTAAGAGTATTGGAAGAGGATCACTGTCTGTAGGATAAGCAGTCCTATAACATTTTTAATGTTAGATAGTGTCATAGTACGTAGACTGGTGAACATTTCAAAATAAAACTAGAAATGCTGTAATTACTTCACAGAAATGCACATCCAATATTTGTTTTCAATAAGAACAATAGGTACAAGTTTATAACTCTCCCTATTTGAAATAATTTACACACAGATGAAGGCTACTCTATCTAAAATAATCACTACATACATTTTTCTTCTGGGAAATAAACAAGCAATTTTTGTTTTGCATGATCAATATCAAAAAACATATAGCAGAAGTAGTATTTTAAAAACATAACTGGTGCTCTAAAGTTAAAAAAAAAAACCCAAGGAATAAGAAAAAAAATTTCCGTAAGTGTGCAACCTAAAATCAACCAAGCTTATATTGTAGTACAACCATATTAAGAAACCACTGTTTAGGAATACAACTTTATGGAAAAAGTTTATAATTCACAAAACTGTTCATCAGGCCATAGAGTAAAATAGCTCCACAGTTTACAGATAAAACTGAGGCCACACAGATGCGTGCGATGTCTTATCTCCAGTAAGTAGATACTTAGGCAGAGGATGTAACACTTTGTTTGTAGACAGCATGGTATGCATTTCTCAGCAAGACATAAGGGAAACAAGACTCCAAGAGATCCATTGTCAGGAACGGAGACTCCTGCACAATCTGAAAAATACCAGAAACACAAGGTTTTGCAGACCACCTTCTACTGCCTGCTACTGATAATCTGTTTCATGTAGATCCTTCAGGCCTGCATCACCCACCACCACCCACATATTTCACAGTGAAAATAAATTGCACCAAGTTTATAGTAGTGTTTCTCCCTGAATTTAAATTAACTGCTTCTCAAATGAAGTATTTTGCTTTCCTATGTAAAAAGTAATCTTCCAAAAGATTCTGAGTACTCAGAAGAAATCCTCTGAGCAGAGAGGATTTTCTCCTACAAACACCAAACACTGCTTCTTAAATGTATGGTATGTACTGAGTGAACAATGACAATTATCTGAACAATGTGATCCAGTGTTCTAAGCAATAAAGGATGATGGCAAAAATGAGTGCATGTTGGGGAAATGAGAAAAAAACCCTGACATTAGAATGCCAGGAAGAACAACATAAAAATGATTTCCACTGGTTTGTGAGCTACAAATAAAATACAAATGCTCACCATGTCTAGTAGTAGGTAAACAGATTCTCGATTTCTTGTAGTAGTTTTGTCTGTCTCCTGGCCAATCTTCAGTAGACTGGACGATGCAAGCTACATAAAATGAGTATTTCAAAGCAAGAAATAAAACAAAGCATTGGTGAGCTTCTGCTATTTTGTTACACAAAACCAATGGACCCTGCATCATATTAATAACGACAAAGGAAAGCAAGTAATCCTGAGCACATGAACCATCACTGGGCTGCAGTCTCAATATGCCATAATGGCTTATTCCTAGTAGTGTTTAATAAAATGCTATTTTATTATAAGAAGTGAATTAATTTATTGCAGAGAACTTTTTGTGGTAATCATTGGTTGACAATTATGAAGTCTCCTGAAATCAATGACAGTATTCCCAGGTGATCAAGATCTCACTTCTGTCCTTCCCAATATACACTTCAACTTACTGCATTTTTGTATGGTTTAAAGTGATTAGAATTTTTATTGTTTGAAATTTTACTCATTTTGCAACAGAAGATGTTTTACTTCCTAAGCTATGTTTTTAATTGAAGAAATGTCATCCTAACTGTCAATGAATAATATTTTATCAATATAATTTCAATATAGACTCACTTCAAGTTTACCAATCTGGGCCTGGATAAAAAATATTCATAGTAGCCGTAGTTATAGTTGGCACCTGTATCTTAGCCAGTGGGATAGCCAGCTGTGTAAACTGTTGGTGTGATTAAATATGGAGTAGAGACTAGACAAGGTAGATACAAAGTAGAGTCTTGTTAGTCTCTAAAAAGGGGGGAAATTATGCCTATTGATTTTTGTCTTTTTTTCTTTTATGTATTCTCTGTATTCCTTACACATATATTTGGAACTCTGTAGGCTATTATTGTCTTCCCAGTACTTTTCCATGCCTTTTTCCCCAGGCAAAAAACCAAAACATATTCCAGAGCTCCAAGCCCCAGAAGGGCACAACACCCCTGTGCCACCATGGTTCTTTTCCTGGCTACCAAGGTTGAGAACAACTCTTTGAGATGTATTTTCATAAACGGAGGACAGCTAGTACCAAGGGGAAGGCTCCAGAGAAGGGGCTTGAGCTGTGGGAGGAATTGCATCACCACTTGTCCTCCTAACTGACGCTTTTTGTCAATTATGCTAATTCACTAAACTTACAAAAACTGTATTCACCCCCTGTGGGTGGCCTTTTCTGGACCTTCTTCCATAACTGCCCCTGGAACTCCAATAAAAATCCACTTTCATATTACTTCCCATATTAATATTATCTCAAGAGTGTCTGTTGTTTCATTTCTAGGCTGAAAAAGGCATCACCATAAGCAACCCGATTATCCTAGTTTTAGGAGATATCCTAGAAACTTAGGTATTTACAAGCTCAGAATCACAGAATACAGTAAAATACCTGATTTGTAGATGCCTTGATACATCATGTTTTTATGCCTTACAGAAATTTGAAAAAAACCCCTTCCAGCTCCCAGATGTACAATTACCATGTAGGCCCTCACACCAAGCAACGGCAACATGCCTAAATCACGTTTACCAGAAAAGGATTTAAAAATAAATACTAACTTTAAAAATCTAACTCAACATTCCTCCTGAAAAAGCTGTCATAAATAAATTTTTAATATGAAGTCAGCATGTATATTTCAAAAGATATACAGTACATTCTCATCAGCATTAAAGAACCTCCTAACGTTTTTTCATATTTAATTAACTTAGACAGGAAAAGCAGATCATCTTCAGCATTAATTTTCTTCTCAAGAGAAAGGTTTTTCTTTCAGATCAACAGTAAGTGTTAAAAAAGAAAGATTAACAAAACATCTGAACCATCCTGTCAAAGTCTGTGCAGTAAAAGCAGTGGTCTGAAAGCAGTCCGTAAACACTGAAAGAATGCAAACCTCATACCAAAAGTGTTTTTATCACATGAAACTACGCTGGTTTCCTTCACTTGTCAAATGTATGCAACTTGATACAACCATTTCACTTTCATGTTTTACATCCAGCAGTTGCATTAGACAAGGTCAATGGACATAGGGGTTTTTTCCGTTTTACAAAATGCAATGAATTTCCACAAGTGAAAGATTCTTTTATGAAAAAAAAGAAAAATTGTTTCTGTGAACTTCTAGTTATAAAAAGTTACCTAAAATCAAGAGGGAGGAGCTTTTTCTCCACACATTTTAATGCCAAGCAGAAAAATGAAAACCAGCTCAAAATCAGTAGTCATTTTTAACAATTAAAGTGATGCTGCTGTTTTCGCCTTTAGTTTCCTTCAAATACTGGCTAATTAAGAGCCATTTAAAAAATTTTATTTCCACTCAAGTAGCACACCAAAATGCATTTAAAACATATCACCATGACCTAAAAACTTTTGATTTTTATTTTAAGCATCAGGATTTCAGTAGCTTTCATCTTAGTTTACTCTGAGACAAAAAATTTCCTCCTCCCAATTACCCCTGTAACATGCTGCTGCCTGGCTGTTTAAGGACAGGCATATCAAAAGGTACTACACAAACACCACTCGGAAGCTGATCTTACTTTCTCAAAGAAGGTAACTAATTAAAGTATCCACCGCATTACGGGAAAAAGTCAGCTAGACAAATTTTGATTTTATATGCATTGCACTTTTTTCTTTCCAGTCATGGGCCACACAATGTGAGAAATGGTATGTGCTAAAATACTAAAGATTGTACTGAAAAAAATTATGACAGTTGCACTGATTTGCTCCTCTAACTTTCCAACATCACACACAAGTGTCTATAAAGTACTGCAAAATTTAACCCATGTATAGATTTGTATATAGAAGCATTTAAAAAATATTCTTCTTTCTTGTGTATCAAAAGCAGATTTCTATGAAATCAATTGCATTGCATCCCAAATCAACAGTACATTTTAACAAGTAGGAATAAAGTTATACATACAGCCAAAAATTCTTTAAGACGGTCTTCAATGCTTCCCTTGTGGATGGTGAATAAAGCCGCAGCAATCTGATTGATAGCTTTTGCCAAGCAATGAATGTTGTTGCAATGTCCTAAGCAAAAACATACCCAAATCATCTCAGCACCATGTTGGAAAAGACAGTGTTCTTTGGAAAATATCACCAAAGACTAGAGGGACTTGTGACAATGAAAGAAGAACTTCTAGCATCTTATACAATGAGAGCAAGGTTTTCTTCCACACTGAACTTGCTATCAGGAAAGCCACCAGAAGTCCAGTTCTCCCTTCCAATTCTTATTGGTCAAAACAACCTGAGAAAGATATCTGGGGCTTTTAGAAATAAGGGATATATTGGAAGTTTATTTGGTTTCTACAAAACTTAAGTGTTAACACTTGACTAGGCCATAAAGACAGGATTTTCACAAGCTAATTGACCATTTCTTTCCCCCCTGTGTAAATGAACATCTAATGCCCAGACACTAGTCCTCAAAGAGATCTACAGGTACTCAAGAACAACAGTTCCATTGCTGATTTTCCTATGTAACATCTTGCCAAAAATCTACCGAGGCTTCAGAGCCCTGGAAGGTGGTTAAATGCCACCAGTTTTCAAAGAGAGCAGAAGAACTGCTTCTCAGTAAATTTGATATTTCTTCCAGGCAAATTAAGTCAAATATAGCACTTTACAAGAAAATTCATATACACTTGGGCAAGTATCTTGGTGTGAGTATATGAAAAGGAGGTGGTTTTTGAAGGAGTTAACAAGTGCTCAAGCACACAAACATACTGATTCTTAACTTATTTTTTGACCATTGTTGAGCAATGAGCTCATCTTTTAATTCGTATTTACCATAACTCCAAGTTCATGCTTGAATACTAAGGTCAGCTGGACCCCATCACTCCCCACGAGAAAAATTCATTTTTTCTCCATGCATACCACTTTAGTTACTTAAAATTAATTTAACTGCCATTTTTTTTTGCCCAGTTTACTCAGTATCATGCCTCTCTGCAGCTTTTCATTTCTCTAATACCCTCAACAACTTCACATGATATCTAAGTTTTCTCACCTCACTCTTCAGACCCTCCCATCCAAGTGGTCTGTGAATATGCTAACTAGTAGGTCCTAGTGAAGAGCCCTGTGGATCTCTATCAGCAGGGCCCCCAAATTTGATACTCCAACTTTGTCTCCTATTTTTATGTGAACATCAGTCAAGAAAATCTATTCTGCTTAATTCTGATTCAGATATGTACTTGTCTTTGAAGAGGCTCATTTTATTCAAGTGACTTCATTTTTATGTCTCAGGCTGTAGAAATAGCATCAGCAAGAGAATTCAGCAAAGGAACTGTTGTCTTCCAACTCAGAACAGGTTTCAAGTATTTAGAAAAGAACTAGGGCTCTTGCACACTAGTATTCTATTCAACCCTCTAGTTGACAAATTAGAGCTCTAGCCTAGTATTTGACTAGCAGTTCAGATTCTGTACTGGAAACAGAAGTAAAGGTCTGTTAGATTTTGAGCCATTATCTGGAACTAGTGGAAGAAACGGACTTGATCCTGAAGCAGGCAGAGGGAATACAGACATTGCTACAGCTGTCCAAGCACTGTCTGTATTTGGGAGATATGTCTTGCCAGATTTGAAAGCTGAAACTCCTTCAAATCTGTGACTTGTTGATGGATTAATTCAGGATTTGTCAAGGGAATTTACTTCATAAAGTAGAATTTATTAAGTTCACATTCTGGAAATACCATTTATATTAAGTGTTTCAAGCCAGATGTTCTACAGTGAGGGTAGAACACAAGAAAAAGTAGTATTATGCAAGGAAGGCAGAAATGACAGTCTATTCTGTTTGTTTAGTTATTTTTGTAGAGTGAACATATTTTATGTATTCCTTTTGCTAGATTTTCCTCTCAATAAAAGAGGCCACTTAGTAAATAATTATGCAATACAAAGGCCACATCTCACAGAACCAGCAGCAGCTCCTAGTATGGGCTTATTTAAGTGCAAGATATAACTTTTCTCCAGTCACAGTTTCCTGTCATCTCTTAACTTTAAGAATTCACTTTGAAAGAAGGTTTTGCCTGACTTTATCTTAAGAGTTACTTAATGTAAATGAAACCACATAAACTGGAATAATTAAGCTACATGATATAAAACAGGCAGAAGACTATCTGCTTATTTTCAACAGAAGAATTATCTGTTGTTTCAGCCTGCTAAAAACATGATGGTTAAGAGAGTCTTGGGAAGAGAGGAAGTTTGAGGAATGCAAATCTGGCTGAACTTTAACCTGCTGGAGAACCTCTAGCTAGCCTGATATACCCTTAACAATTAATTTGCAGAGGGGTATTTGTGAAAATATAATCACCAGTAAAACTTTTAGTACTGCCCCCCTGGCAAGCCATACAGATTTTGAGACTCTAAAGTTGGTAAGATCCTTTGAAGGACAAGCTGGTAGCAGAAAGTGCTTCCACAGGATTTCTTTTACAAAACTATAACTAATTTTTAAGAGATGTGATCTTACATAAACAAGTTCATTTGGACTGAGTAAAGACAGGCAACCTGACTGTCTTCAACAAGGAAGTTTCTACCTGTGCCCTCACCAATCACATTATACATTCCCTGCTCTCACCTAAATTCCAAGATTTTTATTCAAGTATTATGTCTTGGAAAAAGCTTGCAAAGAGCAATAGAAATACAATGAAAGCAATAGGAAACAACTCTGCAGGTTACAGATTGTTCTCCCCATTCATTAAAAAAAGCTTTTAACAGGAAAATTCTTTAATTTTCAAATCAATATTCAAGTTCTACTCATACATCAGATTTATCTAACATTTTCCACAACTGAAAGAGTCTACGCTATCTGTTTTAAAATGAAACTCGAGTCGATAGATCCCTAATAATTCAAAACTGAAGAACAGGCTGATAAATCCCATGTAAAACAACAATTCTGGGTCTCTAAAAAACATGATTTGCATACTACATTAAGTGATACAGAAAGCTTTCAAAATTGTTGGTGTTTTCCCGGTACTTTAAATTTTCAGGAGCCAGTTTACACTTACTTTGTGAGTTACAATTTTGAGCAAATTAAAAATAATACAAGTTTACAAACCAATTCGAGAAAACATGCATCACAGTGAATGGAAGCAGTATAAACATGGTCCTTTACCAGAATCATGTTACACATTAGAAAGGAAATAGCCTGAACAGCCGACAGGTGACTTTTGTATGTGTTAGAACTGTACTGTCTGTCTTTTTTCGCCTTAAAAAGAGACAGAAGACTATGGATTACATGCAAGGAATTTTGCTGAGGCAAAGATTTTTTTTTTAAATAAGGAAGTTAACTGTTGTGTAGGAAATAATGCTGTTCACCACTTACACCTTCCAGATTCTGTTTTTGAAACTTTATGCTTGGCAAGATGAACAGCATATTAAATATAGAAAGGGCACCTTGTATGACTGGCCCAAGGCCAATGCAAAGATTACTAAAACATTAATACTTATTAGAATATATTACATTAGACAGTAAGTGTCCCACTAATTAATGCAGAATGTGTGCTCCAAGATACCACAATTAGGACAAGATTGCCCCCTGCAGTGTCTGAACTGTTCTGAAAACTTCAAGTACCAAACTAATTTTCCAGAAAGTTATCTCAGACGAGAGTTAAGTAAATGCTTTTTAAAGTACTTTCAGAAGAACTCATTCAAATTAAGGCTGATTTTGTAATTTGTTCACTATAAAATGTAATTAAATGTTAAAGGCAAATGCATTCAAGACACTACCAGAACTATTGTGGAGATGGCATTCCCAGCAAATATTGAGCTGACTCTACATTACCTTCGATGGCAGGACTATACTGAGACATCACATTACTAGCCAAAGTAGGCAAGGAGACAGCCACGAAGACCATTAGAAGGCAAGCAATTTTATACTCTTCTTCTGGACTAATGTTTTCTAAAAACAAAAATAATAAAGTTCTTTTAATTAAAGAAGTAATGTTGTAATGTTTCCTTTCAGCTGCAGGTAGATTAGAATGTAAAATGTTTGACAAAATTGAAATTTAAAGCAAAATCCAACAAAGTCAATATTTGTATTGTGAAAAGAGGAATATTAATATTGGTCTTGCCAAAAGAAACAGAGTAGAGCTGCAAAATGTCCAGTCTGTTATCTAGGAAAACAAAAAGAAGCCACTGCCATGCTATTACTTCTAATGATTTAGTTACTGAGTCTTTAATACGATGAGCAGAATAGTAAACTTTCCATGCTGGTATAAATCCAGTTATTGCTCTAAGGTAAGAGCTTCTCTTGCACTCTCCCCCTTCGGCAAATGAGCAGAAGGTGATGGTGCACTCATGTCAAGTCATGCTAAAACCTTGTGCTTACAAAAATAGCAGCATCATCACACATTAGTTTAGGATTAGTTAAAAAAATACAAAATTTATCTCTAAGAAAACTGAATAAAAGCAAAATATTTCAAACTCCAAAGGTAACAATCAAAATACAAGATCATAAGCCATTATGCGAATATACAGAAACTCTCTGTCTTGTTGACCTAGCTTAAACATTTCATAGCTCTACCACAATGATATTAATCTACTTAAAATGCCATTTTAGATGCAAGATACCAGATAATATGTATATATTATACATATAATGTAAATAGAACAAATACACTTTGGATTGCTTTTTTTCTAAGTGCACAAAGAAATTGTGCTTGGGACTTAAATTCAAATATTGAAATGCCCCTCTGTATTTTCCCCTCTCAAAATAACTACTATTAAAGCAAGGTAGCATTTAAAATATTAATGGTCTCATTCTAACATTAACTATCCACAACAATACAGGGGGGGAAAAAGGAAATACTCAGTGAGGAAGATAGGAAAAAAAGCTGAAGACCATCAAAAAACACTTAAGAGTCTTAACTCATGTCTTTGAACATGCCAGAGTAAACAAAAGTGAAAGGCTTAGACAGCAGTGCCTTAAAGCAACCAAGAAGCATGATACATGTTAATTCTCTAACATGTTTATTTTACTATGTTTTCCTTTGTAAATTTCATGTTAACATTTGTAGGACACACTGGGAACAAAATACTGTGAAATTCATGAGCTGCATTCAGCTCCTAATGCTTACTTAGGTGACAGATTTGTTAACATCTGTGCAACTGAACAAGCTGTTCTCAAGACACTCTTATTGGTCTTAAATTACAGCAGTGTTCACCATTAAATCCCTTCTATATCTACCTGTTATGCTTTTCTAGGTCAGCACATCCATTCATGCATAATTGAAAAGATTCTCAAGCTAACACCAATAAACAGCAGGCACAATTAATTCATCCTCTTCTGTCATTTTCTGAAGTTTATTGAAGGAATACAAAGGAATCAAGACCCACAAATTTCCTTCCAGCACTTTAAACATGTCTTTTCTAACATCCATATTTTTGAAGTTGGAACTTCTTACCTGATTTTTGGGAAGACAGTGCTACGACCAAGGCAGGATCAATCTCACAAGGCAATCCAGCAGCTGATGACAATTCATATACATTCATTGCCACCTGAGGACCAAAAGAAAGACAACGCTGAATGCCTTCATGTAAAGATGATGAAGGACAGTTTCTGCTGTCTGTTTAAAATAAGTTTGAGGCACTAAGGAATTTCAGAGATTTAGCAAATATTAGACAGAGACTGCAGATTTTGTTTGTTTCTAACCTCCACTGAGCAGCTGCATCTGTACGTTGTGCACCAGATGGTAATTTCATTGTGTCAAGCCAAACAAAACTCATATACTTTCCCACATTACCTCCAAAGCAACACCTTGACTTTTAATTAGCTGTTTCTACATCTTTCTTTAATGTCCAGAAGAAACGGACGTATTTTGTCTACAAGATCGAAAGTATCAGCTAACATCTACAAATACAGCATTTTTAAACAAAAGCCTGAAGTCACAATCTAGTGAAATAGAGTAATGGAGAAATCTTACAAGATGCAAATGTTATACAGATTCAGTGTTCATTGACTCCAGGCACCAAAAATTAGAGTCTAAGTGGCCACATTACTTGCACGAACTAAGAACATTTTGAAATATATTCCATTTCCCAGTCCATCTCAGGATGTCTCTTTTGTTACCATTAACAAGCATTCAACAGGGTTGTTTTCTCCTTCCATTTACTATTACAACTAAGTTTCTGAAACCATAGTTGAGATAACTCTCTGCAAAAGCAGGTCTACACCAAAGATAAATGAATACAGGAAACTCTAGCAATGTCTTACTGACATCAGTATTGAGAAGTTTTACACTTTAATTCTCATGTATATTAAGCAGCTTCATGTAGTGAATACTGTGCAGACTATCCTTGTGTACTCCAGCCTGGCTACCAGAGGGCAAGCTTTGGTATGAAAAGCATATGATGCTGTTTGCACAGTCCTGCATGAAAAGAATTTCAGAGCATATGGACAGGACATGGTTCACTGCCAACAGGTTTGAAACAATCATAGAATCCCAGAATGGTTAGCATTAGAAGGAGCCATAAAGCTCATCCCATTCCACCTCCTGCTATGGTCAGGGACACCTTCCCCTATCCCAGGTTGCTCCAAGCCCCATCCAACCTGGCCCTGAACACTTCATGGACAGGGCAGTCACAGCTTCTCTGGGCAGCCTATGCCAGGGCCTCCTCACCCTAACCCACACAATTTTTTCCTCATATCTAATCTTAACCTACTCTATCTCATCTTAAAGCCATTCCCCCTTGTCCTGTCACTACATGTATAGTGCAACAGATGTAAGCCTGTTTCTAAAAGCCTATATAGACAACTCAAGAATTTAATAATAAAAATATCCAAATAAAAGGAGAAGAGATCACCATTTTGATAGTCACCCCAAATTATTAGGTTTCGGGAATAGTAAAATAACATTTCCTAGCAAGTATTAATTTCATCAACAGCTTTAAAACTATACTTTGGTTGGTAAATTCAGTACATAGGAAAGTACTATGTTATTATGTCCTAAAACATGTCCAGTTGGGCAACTAGTCCAATCCATTGTACAAAACCTTGTAAAGATAGGTCTCTTAACATGCCTTTCAGGAAAAAAAAAAAAAAGCTTGCCTTATTGTCCCAAAAGAAGACTTTACCTCCAGTTGCTCAGCTGAGCATGACAGGGCCAGGAGAAAGTTCCTAAAATGAGCTAATTGTCCACAGGGCTTAATTGTTAGCAGGCTCACAACATTCCTGGCTCCTCCAACAAGACAAAGCTCTGGCAGAGTTGTGGGGGAGTATATGTCAAGAGTTCCCAGTATTCACAATCGGCACTATGGACAAGATTACCCAGGTCTGGCTCCTCCAAGCACAGTCCTCCAACATTATCAAGACAAGCTATGACCTCTCCAACAAGTCTACTTGGCATCACATCACACCTTAAGACATGACACCTATGGTTGGTATCATGCATACACCAGCACATTGGTACACATCCTACCACAGCAGTTAGGATTTATTTCAGACACTTATAACTAAAAAAAAACCACATCAACACACAAAGTAAGTATATTTAAGAATCACAGGAGAACTATGGCAGAGAGAGAAAAGGCCAACAGCAAACTGTTATGTGAAGCAGAAGCAACTAGGCAGTGCTATGTGGCAAGAGCCAGACAGCAGCCCTCAGCAGGGTTTTATTTCGCAGTAGATAGCTTTATTTCCATGCAATTATTCCAATGATTGTAAATTACTCCACTGACTTCCACAAAAGAAGCAGCAATTACAACACTTTCTTGTATCTCCTGATACTAATGAATTCAGTGATGTCTTTTGAGATCCACTAAGCCATTTCAAATATGTTACCATCAGCTTAAAAAAACTAATGGTAAGACTGTCTTCAATGATTACTGTTGCAGCCTTTATCCCACCTTAGTTTTCAGCACTTCTTTGATACCAGAAGATATAAGATGCTTTCTGAAAACATCAAGCAAAGTAAGCAGTGAACTACCCATCTCAGCTCTTCTGGATGCCAATTCCTCAAGTTCAATAATGTACTGAAGATAATGCTCTGGTGATCAATGATTTTCTCTGCAACTGCAGGTTGGAATTTTAGAAAGGCTTTTCTTGACAAGTACAAAAGCAACTTGCATCATTTTGATACAATTTTTATCATGAACTTGTACATTTGAAGTTAATTTTCCATAGCATTTCCACAGAATTCCTCCACTGTGGTGTGAATTTCAATGTTTTCTGGGGCATCAGACATTCATGGGTGGTTTATCAGCAATGCACGTTTCAAAGAGCATGTGTTTATATTTTGGAATTAAATAGCATACATGTAAAATTTCAGTAATTTCAACTGAAAATGAGCCAGAATATAACTGCTGAATTGTGTCTTCTGAAATCATGAAGCTCACAATGATGGACTCTGAACTTTTAAAAGGAGGAGGATGTTAATGTTATTCAATGAATTTTCATACACAGAGAACTTAGTTACTTTAGTCAAGAGTTAACAGCAAAATGTGAACTTCAAGTTCAGGGATAAAAACATATTCTGGCCCTTAAAAACCATACTTTGCACAAGAGCACACTTCTCAAAGTTATTTCTGGAAAAGTTAAAGAGATGTAAATTGTATTTCCCAATATACATTCTCTGCAAATCAAACTGCTGCAATACCATTTAGCAGCTGAAATCCTTCACAGACTCCAAGTTGCAATAAGAAATTAAAAACTGCTAGACTTCAGCTACTGTGCACACATATCCAGAAGCCATGTGATGTGTCAACAAGGGTTTTTGGATGGAAACATACTTTCATTCAGAAGCAAGGTACCTTATTTAAGCTGCTAACGTTTTTTTTCCTCAGGTATTTCACACAGTGCGTTCACAAAAAATTTCAATTTAAGGTCAAAATCAGACTTGTCACTATTACATGCACAGAGCTCCAACCATATACACAGAGTCCTTGAAATACTTAGTTTTACCAGCTGTACTGCTCACAATATGAAGTACCTCACCATTCTTCCCCTTGTCATGTTTTAATAATTGATAAATCTTGTTCTTAAGTCTGTGAAAATTCTCAAATGTGATCACAGGCAGATAGATACTTGCGCTTATCCTATCAGTTGGTTGTGATTTTTTCCCCAGAACATTAGGAGGCTGCAGATGCACAATTACTAAACTCTTAGGTTTAAAAAAAAAAAGAAAAAAATGGAAAAAAAAAGAAGTATGTTCTTTGTGTCTGGATGTTCAACACCAAACATGAAAGTCTTGTTGCTTGCATATTTTCAGTAAACTCTAAAATGACACAATCACACTCTCAGTCAAACATTACCTTCATGTCAGTCTCTCTTGGAATGTGATCTTTGAAGTCCTCAATAGAACTTACAAGGAAAGGAATGTGGTAGGATAAGACCTAAGAGACATAAACACATACAAAATGAGAAAAATTACTTCCCATGTTAATTATCAGTTGGACACTACCATTATTCGACTGGGCTTATTTTCTTTTTTAATGAGTTTTTATTTTACCCATTTGTATTTGTTTGTAGATCTGTGACATTAAAGCCTAATAAATGTTTGCAATAAAAAAGTGAAATAAAAACCTTTAAAAAACACAGAAAACATGATCTAAACTTTGATATTTGATATCTGAACAGTACTCAAAAAATAGATTCCCTCATCCCACGTTGCAGTTCGAAGTTCAGTTACAACCAAGTATTGCCATTTTACCCACATCGCCAACCTTTTAAGAGGTAGCATTCCTGAACACTTAAGCTTCAAATATCCTATCATTCCATTAAGATAAATACAATGAAAATGAGTCAGAACATATTCAGTTCTTTCTTACATCTCGAAGTGCTTCCTGTGCCAATGACCGAAAAGACAAGATAACACCAATAATTGTCATTCTCTTCAAAACACTGTCAACAGCTGAAAAGAGAACGATGAACAAAATGTTGATGTTTACAAGCTCAATTCTTTATATAAGAGAAACAAAATATTTAACAAAATATTGAAAACAGCAAGGTACTGAAACAATGGCATTCCTTAGAAGTGCCAAAATAACCAGTGCTAAAGCGGGTTTTTATAGCTGAATCCACAATAGGATTTTTAGTAGAAGACTGTCATATTACCACTTCCTGGAATGAAACCTAGTATACACAGCTGACAGTACTGGATGCTACCATGGGTTCTGTGCTTTCTTGAGGCCAAAAATGTCTCTTTGTTGTAATTATTTTTTGTTTCACATTCTACAGCTACGTATCAGGCATCCATATTTCTGCTGCTATAGCTACATATTATCATCCCTGAAATGATACTCAAAACTCATCACTATTATAGTGCCTGTGCACTATATAACACTGGAATTTCACTTTGTAGATGAGAAGACTCAAAAAGTTTGAAATGGTCCATCAGTTTACATGAGCTCATGTACATTTTGCTGTTTATGGATACTGAACACAGAGAAATTAATTTCTCCCATTTTCTTTACAAAGACAAATATAAAAAATAACTCTGTATCTTTAGTAGGATCTTGTTAGATACCCACATGATAATCTTTTAAAGAGCGCTGCCATCTGGTCTGGCTTGTCAAAGCTGGTCCTCATTTGTGTTAGAACTTCAACATTCTCCACCACAAGTTTCTATAAAGAAGCAATGATTCATGTCAGCTATAGATTTCAGCATGCTAACTGGATAAATGCTTGATATAGGACATTTCAACTTGGCAGAAAAACAACTAATCCCATGGAATACAGATATACCCACTGTGTTTTTAATGAGACTAGAATATCAATATTATCGATCACTAGTATACAAAAAAGCAAGCTTGGAATCAAAAAGCAGAGGATTGGATACCCCTTAGAACATGATTTTTATATTGGGCAATGTGTTGCACATCATAGAGCAAAGGAATGTAACTCCGTAAAATCAGACAAGAGGTCCTTGTGCCACTCAGCTCTTCAGAAGAAAAATATAAATATTACAATAAAAATATAAATTCACAAAGCAATAAATTATTTTGGATTGCTGCTTTCACTAATTATGCCGAAATTTAATGTTGGTAAAATTGAGTAATGGAATTAAGAGTGGAAATCAGATTGTTAAACCTTGGTGCATTTTACTTGAAATTTTCTTCCACTACAATATGAAATAAAAGCAAAGATACACTTCCAAGTCCCAACACCTTAGCCTGAAACAGTTAAGCTCAAGTGCAGTAGTTTGCATTTCAGTTTGGCCAAAATAAAAGGTGTCTTGTTTCTAATTTTTAACAGCTATCATATCTGCAACTTGTAAGATTAGAGTACATGTAATAACTTTCCTGAAATCATTCTCCAAATAATTATCAGATTAAAATTTAAATTATAGAGATTGCATAATCACATCTCTAAAATGTCAGATCCAAATTTCCTGCTAGCTGAGGAACTTAGGCTGTGCCAAGCTGTATTTTTAAACTCTCTTCAAGCAAAAAAATAGGTAATTTATCCTTATAAAAGTATTTTTGCAGTCTCAATGCTAAGTACCCTGTTTCAGAAAGGGAATCTCTCTCTTTTTGTAGAGGACAATCAGCAGCTAAGAAAATGTAGCTCTCTTGTGTTCTTCTGAACACGGAAGAAAGTGATTCCTTCTGTCTAAAGAAGACTTTAATTAATATTTTGTATACTAAATGAAAACAACGCAAAAAAGAACTGATGGATAAAGGAAGAAACAATGATATTCTGAATTGGGGGTGGTCTTCCAAAGTGATTATTAATAGTTTTATTTTTCAAGTAGGTGCATTCCAATCCATCTTAATTTCCAGAGCAGGCAGCAGGGAAAAAATTAATATTCAAACATATAGGCCACTGTAAGTTTGGAACATGACTATATATATTTCATAAAAATTGAAGAGGCATACCTGCAGGAACCTACTGCTAAGGATGAATGAAGATCTAACCTTTGATAGTTTTGCTAGCTGCTTCAATAGTTTTATTTTATTGCACTTCAACCCACACTGAGAATAGGGCAAAACATAGCATCTGGCAAGCAGGCAGGTTAAATTTTAGAGTAAATATTCCTGTGACCACAGGAGGAGATAAAAAACAACACAATTTATAATGCTGCTATGAAGTAAATTGTGGTCTGTGTTTAGTCCCACTTCGTAGTAAGCAGCCTGTGCAAAGCAGATCGGTCCAAAAACTGCATTGGATCATGATCATGCTATTCCCATAAGCTTGAGTCTATCCATAATCCACCCATTCTTCCTTCTTTCTTATTTTCAGTGAAAAGCGAGGAAAGAAAGAAATTATACAAAATGCAGCAAACTAACCAAGAATCTTAAAGATCCCTTCCCTTCTGATGCCTAAGCTTTTTATGTATTTTTAATACATTTGTATCTTTGTAGATTGTTAATATATGGTTGTAGATCCAGTATTTTCCCTACCTTTTCCCTAGATTTTAGGACAATAAGCTAACCTTGTAATACATTCCTGAAAATACTGTTTAGTCTTATTGTCAGGAAGAGGGCCTACAACAACAACATTTTTGGTTTTCCAACCAGAATCTGAGAAGTCATATCAAGAAATGGGGCAAAGAAGGCCTTGGACCAACTCCGAGGGTCTGACCCAGAGGTGGGTTACTGGGGCAACTGAATCTCCTACTGGATATATCTGTCAGATATCCTAATTAATTAACCTTATAAAACTGTAGAAATCCAGTGGCGAGTGTTCCCATCACCACTGGGACACCTGTATTAGATGCTTCCAATACAAACTGTTCAATTACTGAGTAGAGTGCACACATGCATGGACATGATCTGCTTTTATCTGAAAGCCAAAGCAAGACTGGTTTGCACCGAAATCAAGATGGGCAATTTTAAACCAACCAATGTATCAGAACTTGGCATTTTACTTTAAATCCCTCAAAGCTCTCCAGAATGCAAGACTGAAGGCAATCACCCGTGCGCACTGCTACTCATTCAAGTTTTCAGCTTCACAAATAATAACCAACATATTCATTTTAAGATTTAAAAGGAGTAGGCTGGAATACAGTTCAAACAGTGACTTAAATGAGTCAATCTTTCCCTTCTTACCCCAGTCTTAAACTTCAGATGTAAAACTGACACCTGGTGCCACTCTGCAGGAAGCAAAGCAAGCATGTTGAACCCCACTTGTGATAAATTCCCCATTCTCTCCTCTTGTTTTGTGCCCCCAAACACAGATGCTTCTCACTGCTCTCTTGCTAAGCCAACTATCTCAGCCAAGGAGATGAACATTTTATTACTTTGGTTTTTTTCCTCCAAATACATGACCACGCACATATGGATCTACATCATGCTGTTTACCCTCAGCAGTATCAGAAAACAACAGATTTTGGACACAATTTAAAGCTGCTTTTTAAAAAATACACACAACTACAAAATAAATTGTGCCCATTTTGAGGAAATACAGTAATTCCTCAGTAAGTGTACAAATAGTATTGCAACAAACACATGCCAAAGACCTTTGTGCTTCACTTGAAATGTGACAGATGTCACTTTGTGCATAGCAGGGAGTTAAACCACACCATTTTCACCTGGAAAGCCTCATGCTCTAACTCAAAAATTGGAATGGGCATAACGAATAAATTATTCTGACAGGCTAGGCACTCATGTCAGGGTTGCTGCATGCTCTTAGGCCAGCTTGGAAAGCATAAGCAGCCCCTCTTCTTACACTATGACAGAATAAAAGGCTTCAAGCCTTTTTATCATACATCTCAGCCTTTCAGCAGCATTGCAATTCAGATGTTTACAAAGAAAACAAGATCCTTGAAAGGGCAACACAGGACACATTAAAACCACACACTTCTAAAGGTCTGGTATGCAAATAATAAATTCTTATTGAAGAAAGAAAGGAAGTTCCTTAGCTCTCTTAGGTATCCATGTACTTTTTCCAAAATACAGAATGCATGAATAGCTACCAAAAATTCCTTCATTCAATCAGTGGTTAAATAAACTGAAAATTATGAGATGTAATAATAAACTGGAATTAAATTTGGAAATCACACTAAAAGAACAAGTCATATAGAAAAAAAATCTAGGCCAATTAGTGATATTTTAATAGTATGACAATCCATAGAAAGTAGTATATATTACTACATTTATTAAAATTTCTTTCCAGAAAGTTACACAGGTACAAGTAGTTCCCCTGGCACTGTTTGCTCTTTTGAATATACATGCAACTAACTTCCCCATTTCCAATTTTTTGCACTGCATCAACTTCATCATTTGTTTGTAATGCAGTAGATATGAGGTTTACTTATCAGAACACAGACATTTATAGTAAATAGTTACTGTTAAGCTAGACGGAAAGATATGTAAAAATGAGGAATACTAACAAAGAAAAAAGGACCTGAAGTCTTTCATCCATGTAAACTAAGCAATAGATACATACAGAAATCATTAAAATAAGTCCTTATAGATTACTAAATTAGATTTGAGATTTTCCTGCAACATTTGGAGAGTCAAAAGCCTTAGGTAAGGGCTTCACGAACACCTGGAAATCTTCAAAAATGTTTTTCTTTGCACTGTCGATAAAAGAGACTTGACTTCTAACTTAGGGTATCTAACACAGAAATGAACAGTCTGCATAAAGTCCAGTACAATCAGCTGTTGAAGAATGTGGGATACACATATACTACCTGTGCAAACTTACTACAAATGATGAGTAAAATTCACAGTTTTATCGCTTTGTTTCATGGAGTCATTTTAAAAAGATGGCATGCAGAAACATAGGTATTAAATATACTAAAGGAAGCTTAACCAGAAAACTGCTGCCTTCCCACCCACCAGTTTCCAAGGTTACCTTAAGCTCAGCCACCTGTGAAGAGATGTGCCACATCAGACTTTCACTTAAGAACTTCATGCCATATGGTCCCAGAAGTTCAGAAAGAGCTCTCATTTCTGAGAAATAAGAGAAACTGTTAAACTTCAAATATTCTATTTTCCTTTATTTGAAGCCTATCATATATCTGGCATGGTGTTTTACATGCAAAAATATTTTACCCCAGAGTATAACTTTAAAGACAAGAACTTGTATGGTAGCAAACTGAAGCAGTAGTCACTAACACATAATACACCCATCTCTTTAGCTTAAATGCAATGCCACTATGACCAAAAATAGAAAAAGTGAGATAAGAGGCAGCATGAATAAAAAGTACTTAAAATACTACTGAAGGTTAACAAATGCCAGCTCCAAGAGTTAGTTGTTATTTCAGTAACAGTTGCTCTGAGAGTTGCAGTTACTGCAATTACTCAAGCAGTACAGTAACTGTCCTTCACAAATATTGAGTAGAAATATCAAAGCTTACCTGATATATCAGAGTATTCCTCAGCATTAAATGTCAATTCATTTTCTGTAGGCAAATTCACAAATGCCTTCATAGCTGGGAAATAGGCTATGTGACCATTGCTGACTTGCCGTAGCAAAGTTTCCAAATACCTTATCAGAAAGGGGAAATGTTTTAGATGAAAAGGCACATGTTCACAGATACTCTATACAGATGTGTGACAAGGGACAGCAAAGCCCATACCCTGAAGCTTTATTTTCATAGTTTAACTGATGCCTGCATTTTACTTATATCTCGTCCCTATAAAAAATATAAAAAGTTTGCCAACAGGCAAACTTTAAGCTGCTTTTAACAGGTACAGAGAGAAGTAAACAAGTGATGTAGGAAACTTAAGAAAATCTGAAATAACTTCACTTCTCCAATTCCAGATTTTTCATTAAACAATAGCAACAAAAAAATCTCTAAAAAATTTGTAACAAGCATTCATATAATACTTACCAATTTGTGTACAGACTGGTAATGGTTGGCTCACCATGACTATCTAAATGCTGGGTTTGCTGAAGCAGAACATTGTTAAACACTCGTGTAATGTCGATCTGTACATAATTTTCTATTGACTGTAGGACTGTCATATAGGCTCTTACACTGGTCAACAGCTCCGAAGGCTTTGCAATCTCTTGTGTTGCTTGATTATACATAGTCATTCCAACAATTGACCTTTTAAAAACAAAAGGATTGGGAACAAATAAACTCATTTCTTAGTAAAATTCAACAAAGATGCAGCTATAAAGATGGTTTTATATCCACAGATTTTCATAGAATGGCCTGGGTTGGAAGGGACCCTGACCCTAAAGACCAGCTTGTTCAACCCCCCCCTGCCATGGGCAAGGACACCTTCCAGTAGACCAGCTTACTCAAGAGCTCCATCCAACCTTTCAAGCATGGAAAATACTCATTTTACTTGAATACTTCTCAAATCCACAAACATAAGACTCTGATCAATGCAGATACTACACCAGCACTTTTACAAATGGTTTTGGATTCCAAAGACAACTGTATCTGTTGTTCCAGTGAAAATTTCATGAGACTAAGAACACTCACAGCAAGCACTTTTTAAATAAAGCTGTTTGTGTGTATATATATATGTGAGCAATCCAAACTGTGCAAGGCTTGTGTAACAACTACTTTGGCAAATAAACTAATGCTGAAATCTTTTAAAATGCAGAACTTCTGGGAAATGCAAGAGCAATCATGTATTGAAGTGTTCAAAGCATATTAACACAAAATTATTTGACCAAAGCTGCTGTTATAGTTTTAGTTTGAAATATCTTTTAAAAAACCACACAGCTATAGTGAATTATGAATTGAAAAATTTTCCCAGTATATACATTAATTAAATAAAAAGAAATTCTATTATGAAAAATACAGCTCTCCCCTTAGCTAACACAGTGATTTCTGTCTTTAATCAAAGAGCCAAAAAATTGCAGAACATACTACAATTTTTCCAAATTCCCACTATAAATAAAACCAAACCTCTAATCACAGATGTTCACAGGTTAACTTTCAAGCTAGAGCAGAACTGTACAAAGGACTGAAAATTCCATTTTAACATACATGGACACAGACCTTACCCAGTATGTTACTGGAACCAGGTCCTCAAAAAAACTCTATCAGGAGATCCTTAAAGCAGTCTTCTTCGCAAACAAATACTTGTTGTAGTGTTTATTTTAAGTTTATAATTGTCTCAGACTTTAAGAGCTAAGCTTTTTTTTAAGTAATATGTACTTTTCAAAGACAGAACAGCAATAAAAAGAAATGAATCAGTAGATCACGACCTTCATCACAGGTGAATGGGATCAGTTATTCTGGAGCAGAACATCACATTATTTAAAGTAAGTTTTTTTTGTCGTTGCTTGGATATATGTAATTAAGTATTTTCAATAGTTTACTTCTGAGGCAGTCTCTTATTTCAAAATACATTCAAAACCAATACAATAAGAAGTGGCAAAATAAATTCAAAATTGATACAACAACATGATTAAGTGGCATAATAATAAGCTCCAGTCCAATCATATGTGACACAGAGGGGCTTAAAACAGTAAACAAACCCTAACAGTGAGACACTAAGACTGTCTTTTAAGGAATGCTCCAAGTCTCTGAAAGAAATGCCACTTGAAGGTCTGAAAAATAATTATAAATTGAGTATCTATTCTGCTCAGCTAACAAGTTTAATTTCTTTCATGAAGCAAGAAAAAGGAAAGCAATCTCTGAAATTAATGTGCCTGTTGCTTCAGCCCCAATCCACAAGCCAACCTCTCCCCAATTAAAACAATAAGCCCAAGTGACCAACACTGGTCTAAGTTCATAAACCTGAAGAGCTGACTTCTTAAAATGTCATGAAGTTATCTTTATTTTATGCCACCTTATCTTACTGGGAATGTTCCAGTGACCTAATATTATGTCTTTATGATTAAACTTATTAAGCATTATACCCTGCTTGAAATATATAACCAGTAATCTTTGGCATAAAATAGGATAGCTGGCTGGTTTAATATTATGTCCTCTCCAGAGGTTGCCATTAGCCTATTTCTGTAAAGAATTATGGGAAGATCAAGGTAAGAACAGACAGGAATATCAAACATCAACACTTTTTATTAAAAAAAAAAAAGGTATCTGCACATATTATTAGTTGGCTTTGTCAGATCTTGACTTCTGATTTTTAGACTTCCTTTCAGCAAGACAGTCGACTCAAATATTTGAAAACATTCCAGCACTGTGAAAAAGAATCGTGTGAATAGATGTCTCCATACATGCCTAAAAACAGCCTTCACCTGCTCCTACAAAATACTCAGGAATGGGAATGCAGGATCTTGCTGTTAAATAGATTATATGGATTTCAACATATTTTATTTTAAAACAGGAACTCACTATTGTATATGTCTGCACATGTAACTTAATCACTTAGCTAGGATTCTAGTCACAGTTTTCACAATCCACCTTTAAACTCCCGTTTAATATAATAAGTACACAGTATTTCCAACATAAACTAGCAAAGGCTTATCTTGTATGCCAATGCTTCTAACTCTACAATATTTCTTACTTGGTAAAGCGGATTTCCAGATGAGATGTCAAATATTCTCTCGGGGTAAACGTGTGTTCCCAAACCACCATGTTTGGTACATAATTGATTGAGAAGCAGAGCTCAGAAAGTGCAGTATGCAGTTTATCCAGGCTTTAAGAACAGACAAGAAATTAAGAAAAATATTTAATGTAACATAAGTATATATTATCATGGTAGGCACATACTGAATGGATAATGCCTCAAAAGCAGGTACAGGTCTAACTCTTCATTATCTTGTTCTGCTTTGAGACACTTTTCTAGCATATTTTAAAAACCAATATTTTGGCCAAGACCACATCCTACAACTGCATACTGATCTGCATTGCATACAGTGATGTGAGATGTATTTTTTTTAATATATATATAGATATATGCATGTATTTTTTTTACCACCTAAAAAAGAATAGACACTTAAGTGACTTTTCCCTAACTGAACTAAACAATAATGTTTCCTAACAGACAGTAATAAAAGCTTAGAAATACGGGGGGAAACCATCTTAAAATCTTTTCCATCAACTTCTCTAATCTTTACAGTTCTCTGCTGTTTGGTTGTTGCAACTGTAGCAAAATCCCCTTCAGCAGTGTGTGAATTCAGGCATTCCCAATCACGCACTTTCTTTTTTAGCTTTCTTCCTCTTCATACTTTTATCACTCTACCATCCTGATCTCTCCTTACACCTATCTTATAGCCATTCCTACCCTATCATCTCTTACACCCCAAACTGTATTAATAAATACAGTTTATTTCATCTTACCTATTCCAGGTGGGTTTTTTGGTTTTGCTATTGATTTGCTGGTGCTCTCAATTTTTCTACAGTCGCTAACACGGAAACCTTCCCCACTTGGTTCAGGCACTGAAGCCACAACTCCATGACAGCTGTCAGCCTTACAGGAGCAATAACTTCCTGTTCAGCCTGTACTTAAAAGTGCTAAAGAAGGCAGAATTGAAGATTCCCTTGGACTCACATGCCCACAGTTAATATGCCATTAAGGAAGCCCAGCTACAGCACAGGGATTCTTTCTGCTCAGGAAAGGAAACAGTAAAGGGAATAAATTCAAGTGACAAGTATTCCTATTACCTATGTAACAAAATCCAGTCTCTATACAAGCCAAAGAAGCATCATAAGCTCATAGACTGCAAAGCTGTCAAACTTCCAGCCATTTGAATTTATTCAAACAAATTAAGCAAGAAGCATTCATTATGTAAAACACATTCTGACTTGGGATTCAAGGTGAAAAGAGCAGAAGAAGCAGCTTACTTTGTCACAACCAATCGATTTTTCCTCATGCTTTCTACTCCTGGTTTCTCCCTCTCAGGTTCTCCTTTCTTTCCAGTCTGTTTTTTTTGACTTCTTGTTCACTGCTTGACTGATGGTTTTGGCACAATGTTTTGGCAACAACTAGTAAACAAAAAGAAATAGCCCCTCCAAATTAAATACCAATTTTTTTAGCACGCTTCATCACTCAAGTAACATTCTTCCTTTGACACAATTCTAGTATTAAAAATTCTTGCTAAAATCACCTTCAATTTTATAAACAGAAGGCTTAGCCAAAATAAAGAGAAAAAAGTGAACATAAAATATCCAGAAAGTTGAATGACAAAAATATCAAAGGAGAATTAAAATAGACACAACCATACTCACCTGATCACTCAGTGTACATTGCTCTGTGCAAATGTCTGTGATAAGATTTCGAGCCTGCTTAGCCATTTCATCTAAGAACATGTTACACAAGGAAAGACTACGATCTCCAATATGATGTCGCTGTTAAAAAGGGAGAAAAGGAATCAGGATTTTCAGTTTCCCATCAGCACTACAGTATTGCAGAGAACAGTTCATATAATTAGGATATGGGAAATAATAAATTAATTAGTCCTCAATAATTTTGACTCCAGGCTATTTCTTTCTTTTAGGAAGCAATTTGAACCATGAAATTTTCAAAGTCACCATTAAAAATATTTTCTATAAAAAGAGGCAAAAAAAATAATTCTGAAGAAGTAGGTTTTCACATTTAACTTTGGACCAAATCTACTTTAATGTGTTCAATATTCTAAGGTATTTGTGAATGTCCTCTTCATTAATATGTGCCAATATTAAGTCTAGGGGGAAAAGAGCATGCAACTCAACCTAGAGAGAAAGCGGCGTCCTTCAGACCACTGAAAGTCCTTCTAAATAATAACACAGCTCTGCTGCATTAATTTTTGAATTCTGTTCCTTTGTCACTAGCTCTGCACAAGCACAGTCTCTGTCTTGCTGAAATCCTCCTTTCACCACTGATGTTTACTTTCTACGACACACCGCACACACCACAGCAAAGATTATTTTTCCAAAATGATAATAGTTACCAAGGCGTACAATTCAGATACTGAATTTCAAGTTCTGCTGGCTGTGACAAAATGTGCTTGCTGCAGCTGCATGCACAGTAACTAGTGTCCATTGGACAGCTACTGATTTCTTACTGTTACCATAATTGTTCTCAAAGATGTCTCTTGTCCTGAAGGGTTAAGCTTTCCTGGAAATTTTTTAGTGCTTGTCTAGTATAAATAGCATTGGCAGCTATTTAAAGCAAAGCATACAAAGAAAATACCTATATAGATATATATTGTAATGAAGTTTAGCAGAAAGAATTTTATGTTTAAATAAGAAAACTCCATATTGTGTACAATATTACAATAAATCTTATTCAACTAATTGTTTCAGATGAGCACTGTTAAGAATGAAAACACATTCTCATGAGCACTACATAAAAATAGCCAAGTTAACTCCCAGACTAATTTCAAAGTCAATGCACATACAGGAAATGTACTAAAGGATTTATTCCATTACAACAAAAATAGAAAGAATTTCCTCAGATTCAAACTGCTTCCTTTAAGAGAGTCCATTCTTCAAGCAACACTGTATTTTTAAAATTCTAATACTAACCAACAGAGTTTTCATTACCTGGTTCTGACCAAAGCAAATGTTTGCATTATACTGTCTATGATTTATTCTTTTTCTCTACTGAAGAAAACTGTAACAAGCCATAGAGATCCGCCAACTTCCTATTTCTTTCCCCCAACTATGAGTTTATGAACAATTTAACAGGAAAACTGTTGCTTTTAAGTTTTAACAGGTATTGGATTTGTTAGCATCTAAGCCTGAAAAGTCATCTAATTTTTGTACCCTACCTAATCCCTCTTTAAAGCAAAGATCAAAATGCTTTCTCACTTTAGAAAAGGATTTAGAGATTTATTCATGAAGAGTCATGTAACAAGATATCTACTTGTTTTACCTCCATTTTTATATTTTTAGCATTCTCCTCCCTCAAATATTAAATTGCCATAACAAACATACTCTTGCATTGTTCAGCTCTAGTTCACTCCACGTTGAATAAGAGATGAAAAAACCTAAAATTTAAAAATTACCTCTTCAGGGCATAGTTCATGGGTACAGCTCATAAAGTGAGTACAGAGCAGTGGGAATGCAATTGAGTATCTTGACTGAGAGGGAAGCTCCAAACACTGCTGAAACATCTTCTCAAAAGCACGACTATAAAAACTGAATAGAATCAATCAGTTATTAATCAGACATTTAAAAGCAATACATACATATATTCTGTTACAAATAAGGTTTACTTCACACAAATCAAATCAAATGTGACCATAACACATTTTGTATACCAAAACCTGCCCCATCATTTTTATTTTCTGCATTCAGTTCTTATGCATTTTATTTGCACATCTATTTTACATTATTATTATTATGATAATCACATTTTTATTCTGATGTTTGCCACATAGGGACTGTAAAAACTTGCACTTTTTGCCGGAAAGTATTAAGGAAAAATCTGCAAATTATTCCTGATCAATTATAAGACTGCTTGGAGAATATCTCTGACAGATGTTCATAAAGAACTTTTTCAAATTAATTCTGCTAGAAACCAGAAATTCCAATTCTATTCTTCTACTAGCCTATCTTCCTACAAAGTGTGCTATTTAAAAACTACACTTGCAAGGAGAAACCAAATAATAAATAATAAAAATCTTGTACAGACAGGTTAGTAGCATACCAAAAGATAGAAAGATCTGAGGTTTCAACCAACATCTCCACCAAAGAATCCACCATTTTTGTGTGGAAGATTATTGTGTTCATCATTTTTCCTAGTTCTCTATGATCCGCAAGACCAAGCGAAGCTTTAGAAACACTGGTGTAGGCCTGGAAAGACAATACAATTTAGATGTTATATCTGAAGCTGCTTTTTTGCAAATTCCATTGCTATTGCTCAATACCAATGTTAAATACCCTTTGTGCTATGCACAGGACACCTGTGTATTTAAAGATCACACAGGGATTCCTCTCTTTCCACTAGGGCTTAAAAAAAAGCAAACTGCCTTTCGGTGAAGTCTCTAAATATCCATTGAATACCACAATATTTAACAGATAAACTAATGTACTGAGAAAGAAATGTACTGAGAAAACACAAACTTGTAAACTCTCCCTTACCAGTATAGGCACACTGAATCACACTCTGCACACCCACCAAACAGCTCAGCCTCAACACATTCTATTTCTGAACTGTTATAAACACCCCAAGGGATAATTTGCAAAAAGTATCCAAAGCAGACAAAGTTACATCAAAACATAGCAAATTATATGTTAAAGTATTTTTTTGATTTTAAGAGAAGGTTATTTTTAGATAGCCTGTCACCCACTCACGTGTGAGAGTAATCTTGAACAGTACTAATATATGAAACATTTTTGTTTTAAGTTAGTGAAATATCATGCATATTTACCAATTCTTACCTGCAATCTAAACCAATCTAATCTCATTCCTCTGAAGTCAAATACCTCACCATCTTCAACTGCATCGGGGAAAAATATAGAACAGAAAAGCCTTAGAAAACAGTAATAAATTCAGATATACTATATCAGACCTTCTAAAAACCCCAAACTATTTGGGTAATGAAGCTCATGTTTTTACCTAAGCATTTTGATCCCGTACAATTGTAGTAAAAGGAATTAAAATGTCTAGATGAAAATATGTGTAATATGTTTTTATGTTCAAAGGTAGGATTACTACCCAATACCATTCTTTGGAAAAATGACACACCACAAGAAGCAGATACCAAAATGAAAGAGAAACAAGGGAACAAATGCACTTTAACTCCTTCTACTGATTACGTGAAACAGAAGTGATCAAACTTTTCAGAGGAATCTGCCAGTCTGTTACCAGTTTTCCAAGGTCATTTAAACTTACCTTGTTTCACACTTAGTGAAGTCATTGTATTTACAAAAGAGGACATGATGATTGATTCATCCTCTGGGCACACTGAAAGATTCTAAAATAAATGTTGTTACTATTATTATCATTATCATTATTATTATCATTATCACTTTAAACTTGGTTTTTGAAACAAGGTCAATATCCATGCCCCATTCATCAGCTATACTCTGAAATGTTCAAAAACCTACACGAGGTAACTTAATCAATGGAATATTTCAAATAGTGCCATTTAATAGCTTTCACTTTTTAATTCATTGGTTGATGACAAATATCTAGAAAAGACTACTTCCAAACCAACCAAATCAGCTCAAAATGGGAAAATCTGTCAGTAATTGTAGCTATGCTACATTTTTTGTCCTGTCTGCAAAGAAAACCTGTCTATGGCAGGATATAAGGGAGCCCATGTCAGCATCACTTTACCTCCAAAAAACGTCTCTCTCAACTATTTTTAATTAAAAATTCAAATTATTTTACTAAACATTCAAAATTTACAAAATGCAACAAATATTTCTAGTTTTAGCCACTAATAGGATCATATTTCTATTAAATAATGCAATGCAGAAGTTTCTCATAATTCCAGCAATAACTGAAATTGAAACCTAAAGGCAGAAAAATCTAAATTACCACTCAATCACTTCTCTAATCTGGTGCTTGGCAGCCGATATGAATTAATGACAACTAAAATTCAAGCCCATTTTTACTCCTCCTTTCAGTTTGGGCTCCATCTAGTGGGGTCAGTAGGGAATAAAACCAAAGCACTTCAGAAAGTTTATCACTTCTTGGTTGGGCTAAATAAGAAACTACACTCTTTCAGTGTCTCTCAACACAACAGTGCTTCATAATATTCATATATGAATACTGAAATATATAAATTCATTCCACTCATAATGGTATGAAGCTGTGTCAAGGGAGATTAGGTTGGATATTAGGAAAAGGTTCCTCCCCCAGAGGGTGGTTGGGCACTGAGCAGGATCCCCAGGGCTTGGGTCACAGCTCCAAGGTTGCCAGAGCTCAAAGGGTGTTTGGAGAACACTCTCAGGCACAGGGTGAGATTGCTGGGGTGTCCTGTGCAGGCCCAGGAGTTGGACTTTGATGAACCTTGTGGGTCCCTTCCAACTTGGGTTATTTACTCTGTGATTCGATATAGAAACCAAAAGTACAACTCTAAATCCCAGAATTAAACAGGAAGTTAATTTGTCGTATTCCATAAAATTCATCAAAACCCACAAACTGGGATACATTTTATGAAGTCATTTTGGACAAAAAGCCCTTGTTAAAATTTGCATTTGAGAACCCAGAACCTTGATGCTGCCATACCTGCACGAGCTCATTTAAGACCACTGCATCAAAGCCAGAGAGATACTGTACATAGTATCTCTGCATCACTGGCCCATATTTTCGCACGTGTGCCCTGAGCTCCTCCATGTAGAATATCAGCTCAGCTATGTGCCTAGACAAAAAGAAAAGGAAAAGCTTACAAATATCACACAAAATATTAAGACAAATTTCTATCAATGGGATGCTTCTCAAGGGGATTTCCTTCTATACCTTGCTTTTAAAACAATGATCCATAGGTAATTTCTGTTAATATTTGTTAATATTTTAAAAAGAGCTTACAAAGGTGATTTTCTCTGCAAGGTCAAATCGACTCAACAGGATTAACCATAAGTTACCAGGATACCACCATAGTAATCCTCAAAGGTTTGTATAACTGTTCAGTTCTTTTTTTGAATACAAAACCCTTCTGTGCTCAATTCGAAAAAATGTTTTTCTCAAAAAGTGGCTAAACCTGAAAAATACAAGCTTAATAACTGCTTTTCTGATTTTTTTCCAAGCCATGAGGATGGTTAAATACTTGCACAGGTTGTTTCAGAGAGGCTCTGGAACAAGAGAGTTCCATCTTTCCTTAGCACCTAAATCCAGTGGAGAGAATCCAAGATTTTCCCCCTCCAGCTCTATAAATGGCCTTGTGATTGTTATTTGTTTAAATTCCTGCAGTCTTTCAGTTCAGTCCTTGTGTTAAATAATCTTGAGAAGTCTCCTGTCTATCCACACTTATAAGATCTTGTAATCGTATATTACTCATTTTTACCATCTGTTTATGTGACACTTATGCTGTATTACATAAATAAAACTCAGCTGATTTAAAAGACAATTTTACTACATTCTACACATCAACAAATAAAGCTTTTTGAAAGTTTTCTTGCCTCCTTTGCATTTAATCAATACAAAATCAGTGAGACACCAGGATAAGCTCTATTTTTGCTTATTTAAAGTCTAAAAAATAAAACTTTTTATATAAAATACTTTTATTTTATAAATGAATTTTCATTGCTATGATTTTCATTGCTATTTCTAGGATAGTATTTCTAGTTTTCTGTTGAGATGGGACACTTAATATTCCCAAGTAAAAATTTTCTGAACATTCCCAGTTGCTCCATATTGACAACCTTTTCTGAGATTCCATTGCCTTCAAATTTACTGTGGAATTCTAGTATTGAAAATATTGCATTAAAAATGAACATACTTATCTATGAAATCATCTGCACTCTTCTTTGGCATATTATCTGCATGACGAAGAAGCCAAATAATTTCATCACGAGCAAAGGATAATGCCATAAACACAAAAAGTGCCTGAAAAAGAAAAATTGTTCACAAGCTTATCAATATACACAACAGCTGGATAGTTTGTGCACTCAAGAGGCAACTAGTCTTCTAAAATCCAAGAATTAAAAAAACTAAGTAGGTTTTCTCAGAGTGAAGTGAGGAAAATAAATATTGGAATTATCACTGAGAAACATGCTGGAAGACCACACAAATGCAAACCATAAAAGCCCTCATTACCTTGGGACCCAACAGGCCTGGCTGATCAGACAGGACAGTGGCCAGTTCTTTGAGTGCAGAACGTAGAAACTTGCGTCTCTCTCTATGCATCGAACCGCTGCATCAAAGGAACATACATTATCCACTATGCCAGCCACAGAACACATGATTTTCAAAAGCAGTTTAGATGAAGCATAAGCAGAGAACTTAAAGAGTTCTGAATTTTGAAGAACGTGGTTCAAAAAAACTTGGCCTCCTCATCACCAACACTGTATGTTCTTGAAGCACCATTAAATTTAAACCCCAAGTTCTCTGCCCCCTCTCTGTGATGTGCATTTGACTACAGTAAAGCATTCCTATTTAATATGCATTCATTTTCTAATCAGACAAAACACAACTAAAGAATAAACTAAATGCTTCCATTCTGATAATTTGAAAAATCTAAAGTTAATGGGAAGTTAAATTGGTAATGACATTAGGCAAATCCAGATTTAAAAGAAAAATCAGTATGATCTCATTTGAAAATGCATGACTAATTCAGCATTTGACAAATTCTGTTTGTACAATCTTTGTGATTTTGTTTTAAGAAAAATCAATCCTAAAATCTGTCAGAAAAACCTATTAAGACACTTACGCGTGTGAAACAGCAGTTTCTTTGCACTCTCTGATGTCATTAATACGCTTGTTGTAGCTGCAAGTAAAATATGGTATGTGAATCAGTAGCACATTTTAGAAAGAGCTGAGGGGGACTAGAGGGGAGCTACAATGTTATAGCAAGGAGGGTACAGCAGAAAACTCACACTAGCTCTTGAGCAGAGCTAAATACCAAAACTGGATACCCAAACCGAACTTTCTACTGAAGTGCTCCTGGTGTTTGCTGGTAGAGGTCTCAACTTTGTTTCTGAGTTTTCATATAATGCACTGCAGAAACAGTGGCAGCAAGATGCAATTTTCAAGCAAACTCTACATTCGTAACATCATTTCCCTTTAGTAAATCAAGATTTGCAGGTGAGATCATTAATCTTAGAGACTTGCCATTTTAGAGACTGACTCACCAGGCTTTCAGAACTGAGATAAAAATAGGTGTGGTGGTTATGAAATCAGGCCCCTAAAACTTATACATTAAAGAAACAGCCAAGATACCAAAAAAATGTTTGTGAACTTATGAAGAACTTACATGAAGCAGAAGTAATCTGTTTGAAACAATTCTTCAAGAAATATGGTGTTTTTAGCAGAGATTCTGAAAGGAGAACAAAAACTTACCCTCTTATGTTTACAAACAAATCTTCTGCAGCTTTGTGAATATGGAACACTTCATCTCGAAACAGAGCCAAGCAAGAGCTGCTTTGAAGTGCAAGTTTCCAAAGATTCAAAGCTGTAGCATCACTATTTAGGATTCCATGGCACAAAATAAATCCAACTTCAAAAGTTCACATTGATGTATGTCACAAATCAGATGCACAAAGACAGTAAGAGAACAGTGAGATGATTATGCATTTTGTCTTAGTTTGCATAGATCATTAATAAACTCTTTAATGGGTAACATTTTCTAATATATAAAAAATACCTCCCCACTTCTAAAGGAGGAGTTTTTGCAATATTTTTGTAAAATGAATTACTTTATGTTGATACTACTTGACTATTTTCATCAGAATTACTGAAGCCCTCACTTCCAGTCAAAGTCTGGAACAAACTGATGACACCCTCTATTCCAGCAACACAATCTGAATTCTACCTTCAGTGCATGTTAGTACAAATGAAATTTAATCAAGTTCTCCAGAATCTTATTTGAATACAACATGTATTGTACAGCAGAAAGCAAGTAGTCTTTTAAACGTTAACCAATTTTTTAAATACAACCATGGTCTATTTCAGAATATTTTACTCACAAATGATCCATTTTTCCATTGCGTCCAGAGACAGGTATTCACATGGCATCTGTTTAAAAAAAACAGTAATTTGTAGCACACTAATTATAAGCACTTCTTAGCAGAAAGGGTCAAACAAAGCCTTAAATGCTGATCAATCACACAAAGCCACTAACAGTGATTCAGTGTTTTGGTACCTCAGAAACTGAGGGTTACAATATTAAGTGAGCTTCCATACCCTCCAATACCTCAAACTAATTTTGACAAATATTTATTTTCAATAAACACTGTATTTAACTATATTTAAGAATTAAAAGGTTTTGGTGGATACTAATCACAACCAGACAGCCGCTAAAGCTTCATTTTTTTTCAGAAAGATAACCATTCATATCACTACTGAGGCAGCAAATGCAAACACAAATTTTAAAGGAAGGGCCAATTCTGACTTCCAGTCTCCTGGCTCGGCAAACAACTGAGAGGGTACACAGGATTCCTCCCCTCTACAACTGCAAAAGTTGAAATTGTTTCCCTTCATCTTTTGGTCAACAAATTACTGAAACTGAAGGCATGAGTTAATGTAACAGAAGCTGTACTTAATGAAAGAAAGCGTTTCCCCTGTTCTAATCAGCATATTTTCTCCGCTGATAACAAGTCACACAGAGGTAATCCAACAGACAACTATTTTACAGAAACCTTACTTAACTCTATCACAGAACGTAAATTAAAAGACCATACTGTGTCAGATTGCGCAGGATTAAGCATTGTACTGGGGGCACTGATGAGGCTCAGTAGTTGTGCGTTTCTCCACTGGTCAGCTGAGAGATTTCGTCGAGGATAGACCATCTGGAGTGAAATCAGAGCATCTGAAAGGGACTAGAAAGCAGGCTAATGGTTAGTTTGAATGGTTGGTACTATTCCATCACTAGAGCTGTTTCCTTAGCACTATTACTAACAGTAATCAAAACATTTTAGTGAACTAGTTTTGAAATTAAACCTAAGGTTAAACCCCATTGCATCTAATTTATTTAACATATAAAAGACTTCCATGCTAGAGGAAGGATGCAAAAAAGAAAGAGAGTTTGATTTCTATTACTTTTAGCCAGAGTTAAAAAATTCTGAGTTCAGAATTAGGAAAAAAAACAATAAGGCATAAAAGCCCTCTCACATACAACTGGAAGTTGTTCATTATTAATTCAAGCATCCCAGTTTTTGTGTTACTCCCTTCCCTGCCACTTCCTTTAGTATGTATTTCCATCTTTGGCAGCAAACTGTAATTGTTTTGAGCAGATATTGTCTGAAGGAATATCTTTGTAGCAAATTAAGCTTATCCAGGGAGGTGCATCCTTAAGCCTTTTCCCTGACATTTATACCAATACTGGGGCTTGAATGAATCCTGAATCCTCAGGGGGCCAGATCTGAGCAGTGTGAGAGAAGACAAGGTCACTCAGGCAAAAAACACAAAGTCATCTGCTGAAGCTAATGTAAAGGACTAAACAATTGTTTGGTTTGCTGCAAAGCAGTAGGACGACAGAATGACAACTTAAGTGTGCAGTTCCATGAGAGCACAAGCCAAGAATATGTTTCTGTAGTAGGTCACCTGAAAAGATCCCTGACCTAAATTTACCCTTCTAGCACAGAAAAAGCACAAGAGCGAAAATCGGACTGAAAGGCATCTTGACAAATGTTGCAATGGAAAGGACTGATCCACTTCTAAATACAAGAGCATAAACAAAGATAACTGAGAAGTAAAACATCTTCGCTAAAATGCACACCAGAAAAGATTACCTGCAAATGAGATCCTTAGCTAAGTAAGTCTTAACAAGACAGGAATTGTGGAGAGAAAAGTGTAACAACAATAACATTACAGACAGGTAGAAGTATTGGAAACTATTTCATTTCAGAGCACTTAGGAAGCAGCTGGAAAATACTGATCTTCTAGTGACAATCCTGAAAAGTTTAAGGAAATTGAGAAAAACCTCAAGAAAACTAGAGAAGAAAAACACAACCAGTATTTGAACTTCAAAACAGGTAAAGAAAAACCTAAACCTTAAAAACTTAAGGTAATAATTTAAGCTACTGCCAAAGATCCCAGAGTAAGTTGTAATTGTTAGGCAATTAATTTGCAAGGACTGGAAAGTAATGTCTTTGTAACAGTCAGTCAGTCCTGATCAGAGAAACTCAGTTTCCTTTGACAGAATAGCAAACCTAGTGAACAAATGGGAAGTGATAAAACAGGATGTACTTGGACTTTGGTGAGGATTCTGTAACTTTTCAAAGGTATTCTTACATGAAAAAACAGCCTAGATAAAACAACCCAGAACTGCAACACAACCAGTTGTGTAAGTACAGAACCTTAGAAACAGCTGTACAGAAAAGGTCTAAAGGAATTGAGCTCCTTTAATTCAGTGATGGCAACTCAGTGGAGTGTCAGCTTTTGAGTACAGGAGCTACCGTTAAAGAGGCAGTGGTCCTCTCCAGGATTCCCAGTTTTAGGACAATCCAAAGCAAAATTCCTCAGGTTACAAAACTGAAAATCATATTTATTTAAGATGGCAATTCAGCAAAACAACCAACTCCACAGAAACATTGTGAATCTCTTTAATTTCAAGCTACAAGTCTTCACAAAACACAGAAGTAGCTATTCTCAGATGATCCACAACTGATTAATTAATTTCTAATCCTTAGTGAATACAATGGCACATTACTAATGTGCCTTATCATTCCTGTATTTCTGAAGGTCCTGCTTTTTAATAAGGCATCAATCCTCAGCCCCAGACATTCAATGTAAGCAGAAATCTCATGTAAAATTTATTCCAAATAACCTTCAACAAAACAAATTCTTGCATATTTACTTTTCATCTGTTTCTCCCAAGTAAGGTTACTGCATGCCTGTGAAAAGTAGTTACATACTTTACTGTGAGGTACAAATTCCTCCATCATTTTCTTTAAAGGATTTTCATAATCCACAATCATCTGGCCAAGGCGTGGATATTCTCTGTCACTAAAAGCAACAACAAACAATTCACTGAGGTGTAGCTGTTACTATCATTAACATTATACATGTCTTTTATACAATAAATTTTTTACCTTGCTCCATGTGTCATTTCATGGGCATAGTTATACAATCCAATGATCGCCTTCCTTTCTTCAATTCGGGACAGCAGTATCATTAGAGTAGTGTAGGTTATAATCAAATCTAGGTAGTTCTTTGTTAAATCAAAGTTTACAGTCTAGAAATGAAAACCAGTAAATTATAATTTTAAAACTTTTAGAAACAAGCATAAAACATTTTTCCTTACATTTCCACCTATTTTGAGCATTTTTTAAATACAATGGGTGTCTTTTGAACAAAGTTCCTGTTCTGGTTGCATAGGACTCTGTATAAACATAACTTACTCATTCAGATTCCCAAAACTCCTTGCACTCATGAAAGCAAAGCATCCAAATAAATCTTTCCAGGCTTAAGCATCACAGATTGCCTGACAGATAGCAAAACTTTTCTTGTTACTAAGCAGTCATCAGTGCCATGCTTATGAATCGTATTTTAATAAGACCGTAATGTAAAAAGCTAGCACATATCCCACTGGCCTTGTAACATTATTCCACAGATACATACCTGTTCTTTTTTCATATGATGAACCTAAGTTGGCCAAATTTAGAATAATGACAAAAACTAACAAGGTGACATTAAGAGCATTAAGAAAGTTGAAACCAACAGGATAAGGTGTTGTAGGTTTTCTTTTGGGGTTTTGGAATTTTTTTTCTATGGGTTTTTGGTTTGTTAGGTGTTTTTTTTTGGGGGGGGTGGTTTTGTTTTAAATATAAGGCTTTTAAATGCTTTTGTAGCTACTTTAGTCAACCTCAAATGTGACCTCCTCACATAGCTTAGGTGGACACCAGTAACAGTCTTGTCTTGTGAGTCTCACAAGGTGTAAGCATACAGACAACTAGGAATTAACTTGCAGATGCAATAAATCGAAAATTGCTGAAAAATTTTTAAGTCTGATAACAATACTGTTACTACTACCCCATAAGAAGGCTACTGAGAAAGGTCTATTTCTCTATTATAAAAGTTAGAAATCTGAACCCTACGTTGTTTTTATTTCTCTTGCATTTATAACTAGAAAAGTGATGTTTCTTGGACTAACAAAAGCAAGTCCTTCTCCTCACAGGACTCCGCATAGAAACGTTTTTGAAAGTTTAAACCTAGAAACTTACAATATCAAAGAAGACTTGGCAAACATCAATAGTGTTCAGCAGCTCACAGACATGGTCCTTGAAAAACAAAGGAATAACTTCAGTTTAAAAAGATATAATTAAACCACATTACAACAATTAGTGATGGAGCTGATGATATTTTTAAATTTGAGGGACAGGGCTTTAAGTTCAGCTATTTCATTATATAGTGTTATTTCATGAAGAAAATTACAGAAACCTAATGTGTCAGAACAATTTACACATTTGTAATACCTTAAATTCCATAACATCCACGAATGTGAAGTAGTATAATGCCAGGTTCTTCAAAATCTCTGATTTTTCTTTCTGGAGCTGAGCAAGCTGTTGCTAAAAGAAAAACATAAACATGCACAACGTTCTTAGAAGATCTTGGGAAGACCACTGAAAAGTAATACCTGTGAAGCGCAGAGTAACCACCAGGCTATGCAAATAAGCTGTAACATGGCTTTCTAAGACTGAGGTTCTGTGTGTGTCAATATACACAGAGTTCTCAGCACTGATCATTTTAACAGCTGCCAACTACATTTTGAAGATAGAAGTTACATTAGTACACATTAGTACCAGTCATATTGTTTAGCTCAGCTAGATATGAAGATGGTAGTTAGGAAAAGTGTTATCATATGTATAATTTGCAAAAGCAGAACAGTACATGAGCACAAATCAGTATGCCAAAACCAAAATAATTATGTTATTTGAGGTGGAAGAAAATAAGGTGGCAGGTTACTTTACTACAGAAAAACATTATGCTTTTAAATTCTGAACTTACCAAAAAGAATATCCAGGCAAAGCCACGTTAAGCATGCAAAATAAAATGTAGATACAAACATAAAATACAGTAACGGTTCTTTGACCAGTTCCATATAAACACAATAATACATTCAAACAAAAGCAACAAAATAAAGAAACATAAAAGAAGCAAAACACTAGCATTAGACACTGGTGGATAAAATGGAAGAGGCAAATGTGAATACAAAGGTAAAATAATTCACATGGATTTTTTTTCATATATTTTAAACAGACAATGAAATACCATTTATTTTTAAAGATTTTCTGAAGGAACTAGATTGATCACTTAGACAACTAAGAACACAAAAAAGCAGCTGTCAGAGAACAGCCACTCTGTTTATCTATGTATGACAGTCTCACAACACTGCAAGTATTCAAATACTTAACTGGCAATATCCAGCTACAAATTAAGTCTCCTTCCTGATATAGGAATTTAAATAAGTTAAAGCAGTCACAATAGGAAAAAGTGTCCTCCAAAATTCTGCAAGATTTTAAATTAAGTTAAATCAAGTTAAAATAACATCTTTTTCTCAACAAGAGAAATCAATTATAAGACATATTTTAAAAGTTGCTTCAAATCAATTAGCTTATTTTCCTAAGAGGTTAGAAAGAGTATGCTTCTTCAGCTCACTCTCGTTTATAATGCTGTGCTCTGTATTCTCAGTTCTATGTAAAGCATCAAAATTCCTCTAAATTCATAAAACAAATTGCCTGGATTACAACTAGGTACCATATGTAAAATAAGTTTCGCTTCTCTCCTCTGAATTTTTAGAGGTGATGATGATTTTTTAGAAGTCTTGAGCCGTAAGACTTTCATTATTGCCAAGGAACACGGGAATAGACAGTTATGTGCAAATCAGAATGGCTACATTATAAAATGTTCCTGCCTTCTCTTAAACCATTGCAGAGGATTGGACTTTGAATGCCTGTCTATGTATTAAGTCTCTTCACACAGGCATCAGCTGAGGCTTAACTGAAGGAGGCACACGTGTTTATTTTATAACTTGTCCTGATAAATCTCATGCACTAGGAAATAGTTTATTTCCATTCAATCTGCTGCTGTACAAAAATCTGTTTTCAAATCCCACTACTTGTATTTTGAACCTCAGCATGAGGATTAAACCTATACGTTTCCCAGTTTATAGCTTTAACTTCAACTGCTTTGAGCTCAGAAAATTAGGTGTCCAGCATCATCACACACAGACTCCAGAGCTCCAGGATGTCTATGCAGCTCCAGTACACCTTCAGACCAGCTTGTGCCTACTCTTGGAACCACTCCAGAGGAAAGTCTACTTTGTACTTTCAGGACTACTTCATCAGTCAACAGTTCTTGCATAAGGAAAATTTCATTAAGATGTGTGGTTTTTGTTTTGCACCTGGGCCCTAACACTTCAAGCATTTGTTGCCAGTTGATAGAAGACTAAGCAGAAATAGGGGGTTTTTCTGTGCAACTAATACAAGTGTGAACCAGATTAATCTGAAAAGTCCTTTCAAGGATTTTCAGAGATAAACGACAGGGTGTGATTGACATGTAAGATTATTTCTAGTGCAGAGAAAAAAAAAAAAACAACCAGAACTCTCTACCACCACACACACGCCTTAACAATATTTTTCCCACTGCAATCCTAACTCATAGTAAGCAAGGTGCAATGCTAAAGGAGACTCTCAAGATTATAGGTTACTGTACATTACACCTATTTTAGGTATAACACATAGCAATTGAATGTCCATTCCTGCAGGACACCACAATTTCAATCCACAATATGAGAAGTGGGGAGATATGGCAAAAAGGGAGATGGTGCTGAGAACGCTGATTGCAAAAAAAATAACAAATTTTCAGAAAATCTTTTAAGTTGTACGGAGTATAGGGAGGAATATGGCACACTCAGCTAATAATTATGGAATCATTACTGTGCATTCTTATCTTGTTACATATATTCCCAGAAATATTTACACTTAAGTGATGCTAAAACTTTCCTACAGAGTTAAGATGATCATTCTTTAAATGCTGAGTGCTGAAGGGGTCAGTAAACTTTTATTTAAAATAGCAGTACTGAAATAAAGCAATATATAATCATTATCAGGCAAATAGTTCAATTTATAGAGCACAGCCGCATCACTGATGTTTAGAAGAACAGTTTACAAGCATGCAGTGTTTTGGATTTTTATTTGTTTTTTTTATCATTCAAGAATGTGGGTGTAGCTCTTTGCAAAACCACAGCATTAAAACTTTCCATTACTAATTTCCTAACAGCTGTTTAGAAGTTGTTGGTGCTATACTGATTTGTATTTGGTTTGAGGCATTTTTCCTTAGCCTGAAATTCATTACTGAAAGTTTCCCTTAACCAACAAAAGTAGGTATATCCTAAAATAGGATATATTGAAGAAATAACTCATTAAACTTCAACAGATTATTTTTATTAAAGCTGACTGTGCCTTGTAGACTGGTTAGCTGTAAGTGGTTTATTTATTCTTAGAAAATTTGAAGTATAAATTATACCAACAGTATTTTTGTTGAATGAGGTAAATTAGATTTAAGACCTATGAAAACCTGTAGAAATTTCAGCATAATATGGCAAGATCAAAAAACCCTCTCAAATAATTAATCTGAGATAATTTCTTTTGTCTATTAACAAAATACCACATCTCTGATCATGTTTGAATATTATTTATAAATAAGAAAGAGTGAAGCTAACACTTCATGAATATATTACCTAGAGGAGAAGGAACAGATCTTTAACCCGTGTCTTTCCTTCTTTATATTAAATCTCAAGGATCCTTACACAGTCAATTATATAAACAAAGAAAGTACATTAAAAGAAGAAGAAAAAAAAAATCAGAAGTGTAAGACAGCCACACTTAAAGCTTATATGAACACAATGGCTCAGACAACAGAGAAGTGATGCAACCCTGTCATACTAATCATGTGAATAAATACCCATTCAATACAATGCTTCACAGAAAATATGAGACAATTAAAAGAGGTTGTTCAGAATGTTTTATGTATGTAAAAACAAAGGGTACACCTAGTCCTGCAATTTTTTATCATCTTTATTTGACTGGTAGCAGAAGTACGTAAATAAATGTCTTATTTCTCAACCTGGAAAGGAAATTTTTCTGCTTCTTATATCAATGTGTTAAATTTCTGGAGAAGGAGGTAAATCATCACTGCCAGTATTCTTACTCTCATTTGTAATACTCATTATGTTTGTCACCTATAGTCTTTAGACGTACATTTGAAAAATTCAATTAATTTGAACAAAATTCTGTGTCTACAAAATCCATAGCAAAAGAGCAGGTAAAGATGGAAGCACCTAATAAAATGAAAAAAAAAAAAATTAGTTTTAAATTCTGTAAATAAACTCTAGAATGATGGATGTGTCCTTGGTTTTTTTACTTCCAAATAAAAGCAGCTCCTGAAGTACTTTGCTGCATATAAAAAGATAAAATAGAATATTTAATGTGTTTACTAATAAATTTATGTCTACCACAAGGTCTATTTTAGTTTGTTTTCAAGTTCCTAGCACTAAGTTAACTGTTTTGAAAAGGAAATAGCCACCTGTGATGTTCTGTAACTGTTACCATTCCCAGGGAATTAATAAAGGCAGACAACTGGAACAGGGAGGCTTCTCTTGAAAAACTGATCTACCTCTCAGCCATAAGAAACAGTTTCCCCATTCTCTCACCTTCATTTACAATTTTTGCAGTATTTTTACAATTCATATAAGTTTTTGTATGCCATCTCAGTGGGGTTTTTTGTTTGTTTTCTTGGTTTTTCAGGGCCAAGCTCTTAAACTGTCAATCATTAAAGCAAAGGGAGTTTTAGTGGATGAAGCAGAGGATAAAGTGTTACACACATTCACTCCTCTGCAGGTACTGCAGACACTATGAAGCAACAAGCAAGCAAGATTTACCTTGGCAAGTGACTTGTGTGGACTTACATGACTCACAGCAGTGTTCTACAATGAGTTATTACTAATAAATATAAAATTTGCAATGTTTGGATGCTATTCTATCTCAAATTCAGGCCCAGTCAAAGGCTAAACCATGAAAATAAACTTTATAGCTGACAGCATTTACTATTTTGAAAAAATACATTACATAATAAGAATTCTGCTTGGTGAAACATTTTGAAGAGACTTCAGGATTTCACATGATCTCTTAGAATTGCTATGAAAAAAAATGCTCACTCACAAATGACTGCTAGACTGAAAAACTTTATATACTATATTCTGTAATATAGGATACATTGTTTTAAGTCAGTCTGTAACAACTGAAGACATCAGACACACCACTGCATACAAAACCAGAACAGTAAGTATGGTAGTATCACAGCAAGGCATTAGCTGAGCAATTTCAATTCTGAATGACTTTTTAGTAAAAATGTAGATAAAAATTTATTATTTGCAGATATTTTCTTGTGAAATAAACAATCATTAATATATTCTACTCTTAAACATAATATATTCTACTCTTAAAGCAGCATTAAAACAACTGCTCATACAAAGCTGAAGAGAGAATAATCACTCATCATCTGACTTCCTTCATGCAGGGGGAACATCCAAAACCTAAATTGCTGCCTCAGTGACTTCAGGAAAACTTCTCTCTTTTGCAGTCCTTTACCACTACAAGTTTCCTGAGCAAGAACAGAGTTGAAGAAGCAGCTGTGCATGGCAGCTCCTTACCTGGAAAACGTTTTAATCTTCAGGAGAAAGGCCAGTTAAGTTTTATGGTGGAATATGGGGAGTTGTGGGCTTTTGCTTAAGCAAGCTGGAAGTTACCTGACTTCTCAGGTAGAAAAGTTTTCCATGCAAGAGATCTAACACCTCAGAAAGGTGGAGGAAAATATTAACATCTACTGAATATGGGGATAATTTAAGTTAGACTTAAGAAAACAGCTGTGATAGCTTTAAAGATGATATCATTTCCTCAAAAATAAATGACTAGTGAAAAGGGATTCCCAATACATGAGGTGGCAGAGCTGAGACCCTGAAGTAATTTTTCCAGAGATGACAGTTTCTAAATTATCTTCCCTGGTGTTATGAAAATTACAGTACTAAAGGCTTCATTAGAAACAAGCAAACAAATCACATTTTCCTTGACATATTGTACCACTTGCAGGGGCCAAAAGAAAAAACTTTGAAAAACAGGTTGTTATTTGTATTAGGTGTTTTGAAAGACTAATTCCTGGAAGCACCTATCACAAATTAAAAATCAAGACTGGTTATAAAGTGTGAGTTTTAGTTTTTTTAATAAAATAAAGCATTTAATAAAAGCATGCATTAATGTCTTCTAATAAGCTTTAGCCAAGGAGGTTCAGACACCCTGTGCCCACAACACCTCTCCCACATCCATCTAATTTACTATTCAACCAGATCATTACGAAGTGAAACTGTGAAAGACACAGGAGGCAAACCAAACACACACACAGAGGGATCTAAAAGGGGAAAGGCAAAAATTTAAAAAGTAAAGTGAACTAATTCAAAACTTATCCCTGGCAGACTGGAAATGCTCACACTGTTTGTCCTCTGCTCCCAAGTGATCTTATTTCCAGTCCCCACAGACACAATGCAGCAGAAAATTAGTCAATACAAAACACAAAATTGAATTGATATGAACAATAATGAGAACATACCTACTAGATGATGAATACTAGCACTACCTGGAGAATAGGTCTTTCCCTCACTAACCATACACTTAGAAACTTCAATGGGATGCTTTGCTGGTCTGCTTTGTGCTAAGCAACGACCAAACCTCAATTTTTCCAACAGACATGCAAAAATATAAGTTTTTCTACAAGGAAATTGCTGAGGAACAAAACAAGAAAAGCATGTTCAATAAAGAAGGCAGAGAGTCTCACTACTTATCATATGTGGTGTTGGGAAAGCAAAAGGGGGTCTACAACCTCACGATACAAAGTCATGACGCTTTACCTGCACAGGCAGCAGATTTATCAAACCCTACTCAAAATCTAAAATAAATTTCTGTCTTTTCTCTCTGCATCTCCAGTTTCATATTGTGAAGTACTTTATTCTGGTTTTAAAAGACATTAAGTATTAGCACTGGCTGAGAACAGAGCAACTTTTAGGTCCTACAACTTTTTTTTTTAGTTCGGTATGCTCTCTTTCAATTTCTCTGTGACAAGAATCTCGCCTGTACACTCTTATAAGAGGATGAAGTCTGAACAGCTATCAGGAAAATCAGGCTGCTTCTGCATCCCTTATTTTGGAACTTTCCTTCTGTAACTAGGCCAGGAAATTCAGTAAAAATAAATACTACTCTGAGTCAATACAAGCACAATCAGATCACAGACCTGACCAAGAACAACGGTGCTATAAAGTTTTTTGAAGCCATTTGCAGCTTAGAAGGCTTTTTCAAAACAAAGTTTTAGTCTATTTGAGAGAATTATAAATAGTAAAGCTCCCCCAAATACAGAAGAAACCTTCCTTTCAAACAGGACTCTATCTTGTTTGCTTCTCACTTTCCGAATCCTTCAAGTTTTCGCTTACATACACTCCTTCCTTTGCAGGTTATTTCATACACTGTGCAGCAATACTGTCATGATGGCCTATTTCAATAACAGTTTAAGAGCCTGGTCTTCAAACTGCACAGTTTCAAGGTTATGTGATTCACAATGGATATAGGAAAAGAAAGGGCAAGTATAAGACATCACAGGGACAGCCCTCAAACACTGGGAGAGTTATGAACTGATAAGATACAGAGTTATCTATAATTAATCCTTTGGAAGATGAACTACTCCATTTCATTTTCCTGCCTGGTCAGCAAGGATTCATCAGCCACTTGACTGTTTGAACTGCCCACAAACTTTCAGTACAATACTGAAAATCAGAAACTGTCAGACACTGCTCTGATGACTCAGCATATCAAACACTGAAGGAGGAACAAAACCAGGAAGGCTGTTTTCTGTGGATAAAGATGTAAAAAAATATCAATAGCAAATGTAACAGAATTACTTGTTTCAACTGAATGAAAATTCATGCTTTTGAAGATCATCTGATTACGACAAACACCTGCTCATACTCTTCAATAAAATGTGTAAGTCATTTCTAAGACACAAAACACTGTATGACAATACCTGAGAAAAAACTGCTAAAACAGGTCAAAAAAAAAAAAAAAAAAATCAAAAAAGCTGGGACTACCTATTCTTCTAAAACTGAATGCAAGCTTGTTTGGCACCATCACCTACTGACATAGGTACACAGGTTAAAAGCATAGGTACACAGTGCTAGGCAGTGACAACTGCTGCACTCAAACATACAAAATCCAAAACCTCTTCCTGAAGGGGTGTCCTGGAATTTTCACTGCAAGGAGGAAGCACAACTTATGATTTCTTAGCTATTTCCACTGCAGTAATCCTTCGTGATTACTTCTTTAACCAATGTGTCTCTGTTCCAATTAGCTTCTCGCCCTTTTAAATCTCTGCTCACCCTTTTTTTTCTTGGGAGTTACAACATTCTATGGGAAACATTTGTAAATAGCTAAGCAGTCAGCTCTGACTACAGGACAGAAACCCCAGGTGCCTATTGCTAGAGCTCAAAATCCTATTTTAAATGGTGCTCATACATAAGGAGGGTAGGCTTTCGTCAACTCTGCTTAATAAACACAGGCCGGGCTGGCTAGCAGGAAAAAAATACATAGCAGTGACAAAACTTTATGAGTGTGTCCTATTTTAGAAACTGTAATTGTCAAAACACATCAAATTTTCTTTGATCTCTTTCCATAATCTTCACAGTACCAAATCCTTAAATATCTATCATTAGTTAAGCTCCAAATTCATAATCAACAACTGGAAGACATTTAAAGCATACATGCAACTGCAATAAGTAAATTCTGTGTACATTATCTTTTAACAGTTGATCTGTTACCCAAGCTTAGAGAACATGGAAGCATTTACCAAACATGGTTTAACAGATTTACCATTTTTACATAAATTTGATAAGGAATTTCTATATTTGTTACTAACACAATCAAATGCAATACAAAGATGAGCAATATTAAAGAGTACAAAGCACGTACAAGTTTTAAAGTGAAAAAGCACACTGTTAATGAAATTGTTTCCTCCATAAGGTAAAGTTTTTTCTGGGATTTTTTGTTTGTTTTTCTTTGATTGTTTTTTTTTTTTGTTTGCTGTTGTTGATTTTTCCCCATTGGTATTACTGGAGACATTACAAACAAATTTGAGATGGCAATGTAAAAGAAACTAATTATTCTCATTGCTATCACCACCACCATTCTGCAGAAACCTGAATGCTTAAAGCAAGCCTAAATCTCCCAAGCACACAGGCACGCAGTTGCATGCAGGGAACATGCAAACCCAACACCTACCTCCACTTTCCACCTTCAGAAAAAAAATATAAGCAGGTAAAACAAACATCTTAAGGGCCCAGTTTTTCAAATTGAAACAGGGAAACAAGTGTACATAACCTGACAAAATGCCTGTCTCTAGACTAATAATATCAATTACCTAAAAAAAGGCTTCAAAGTTAAATTCAGCTATCCTGAGTCACTCAAAGGTAAAACATAATTTACTTCTGGCAACTGAACTCACTATATGAGGAGGAAACAATTCTATTTCTATATTTTTGGACTTCACAATGTTTCTCCTTATGTACTAAAGCATTCTTTATTCCCACAGGGACTGACTCCATAGGCAAAGGTACTTGTTAAGTACAAGCTCTTCTTCCCACCTTGCAGCCAGGGTATTTTTACTGATATGCTGGTTATGACACATCACAAATAAAGTTATGCAACTTTCATCTTCTGCAATCAGTCTGGTCACCAGGAATTTCTCCTATTAAAGTAAGGCATGATTTTTCCAAGGATTTCTTCCCATTGACAATTCTTTGAAATGGAATAGAAGAGTGCAGGCAAAAAGAAAACGAGAAAGAGTCCCATCCTAATAAAACCTATCCAGAATTATAGTATAATATTCTCTCCTTAAAGATAGTTCCTTCTCAAGTATCCTGTCAGACATTTGAATCAACAACTATATTCCAACTGCAATTGTCAGCATTAGATGGTTTATAAAAAAAACTTCTCAGATTGTGCTGAAAGGGTAGTGAGAAAAACAGTTACACAGCCATTTGATTACTTACGTTGTTGTTGCGTGTTTCTACTGCTGGAAACTTCCTGACTATGAATTTGACAGCAGATTCCAGGTTTTTGTCAATAAGATAGGATGGTTTGGCTTTGGGGTCACCACATGCCTATAAAAAAATACAATACAAAATGAAGTAGAAACACAATCATCCATGTAAAGCTAAGTGACAGTTGCAAATCTGAAGACAAACTAGAAAGATTCCTCTTTTTGTTTGTTTGCTTTTGTGTGAGCAGGTGATAAAATGAAAGGCAAAGTGCAGGGAGTGTCACAGCTGAAATATGCAATGGGAAACAGTACAGAGATGCTCTTCTACTGAAAAAGATGCATGGAAATATCAAAGCAGTTAGTGCAGAACAGCAGTGAGGGAAAAAACTCAGTCCTAAAAGAAGGAGAAAAAAAAAAGTTTCCTTTTAACACTATTCCTGGTTTGAGGTAGTATTGTATTCATCTGGAGTTAACAAACTGTTAGAAAATTCAATCATGTCATCATCTGTGGAGAACAGTGCTGGGCTCCACATTAAATGATTACCTATCCTTTGTGAAACGAAACTAAAAACCCCACCACCAATCTGCATTTAATTTTTTTCCAGTTGTTAAGTGTAAGACAACTTTCTATCCCACAATCAAACCACCAATATTTGCCTAACATAGTCTGTTTCCTTAAACTAGGAACTGAAGTTTTACTCATGTTCTTTATTCCTACAGCAGCATAGGCTGAGCTTTAAAAGCAGCAATCAAAAAATTTCACTAAATTTTGATGTGAAGTCACAAATAAGTGTTAAGTCTCTTAAATAACTTACGTAGGTGGATCAGAACAGATTCTCTGGACAGACACCTGAGGAAGCACCTACTGTTGCCAGCTACAGTGCATGCTGTCAGACACTACTTCTCTGCTACTCTGACTAGCAAGCCATGTGACACCATTTCATTTGGAGTAACATACTAAAAGCAGCATTACTTACATGACAAAATACGCATTCAAACTGTATTTCTCTCAAATAATTATTTAGTTTTATTTTCCTCAGAGGGATTTGCAAAGGAGTTTCACGTCTCATGCAAAACTAAATTACATGCTAGGCGTTTCTACGCAACAGAGTGAACTCAAATGACAGCTCATTTAAAAACTTTTCCACATTGATTTCTATGACCAAGTTGTGGACTGTAGAGACAGAAGTCATGGAGTATGAGACCGATTCTGAAAGCGGGCAAGCGGGCAAAGGGAAGGTGAAAAGCTTTGCAAACCTTCCAAACTTGTCCTTGCTGGGAAAGCAGTGTAACAAAAAGAGAGAAAAATTACATATAAACAAATTACTCTTAAATTCTAAAGTATTACATTTACAGAACTAATACACTATTACCTATATCCAAGAGAATATTACGATCATCTGTTACTCCAGTCAGCACACTTTCTACTGGATGTTGATTATTCTAATACTCACAAACAACTTTACACTTACTTATTAGAATTTTACTATTGTGCAAAGCACTGTGAATGTACTGAGACATGTAACTACTAATAGTACTTCCAAACTAAGTTCGGGTAGAGAGGGAAAAAAGTTAACAAACATCACATGCAACTACAAGGGAAAGAAAGGAAAGAAACTCAGTGAAGTTTTACATACCTGAAAAAGAAACGGTAGCCAAGAAAAAAAAAAACAAACAAAAGAGTCATTATTGAAAGTTTCTAGAACACCTACTAGTAGTACATGACCATCACAATGTACACTCATGTACTATTCTGATCAAAATGCTCATACTTGCTAAATTTCCCACAAAGGTACTAAATTTTATTACAGTTTCATATCTATAATAGAAGAATTTATAATGAAAATAAATTCAGCAACGTCCACAGTATGTTAGAGATTAAATTGTTGCTTCGATATCCTTAGAGCAGCAAACCCCACATGCCAAAAAAGAGCTATTCTGTACACACCTTAAAGTCTAAACAATTTCAAAAGTACAAACTATACTGTAAATAGGCATTAAGTATTAAACATAGAGCTTTAAATTTATGAAGTTTTAATTAAGTCCGTGTCATGGGCGTCAGAACCTTTGTCAAATTATTCCAATTTGTTGTTTTTGCTGCAAAACACGCAACTTTTTCTACTAGAAGGACTACTAAGAAAACAAGTTAACAGACACATATTTGTGGCCCTGTGTATTGTTACTGCCCTGTTCAATTCCAAAATGGTTGTTGTTATATAGGAGAAATCTGCCACTGTTGGCTTCATAAATTTTTCAGTCTGAATTCAAATACTCCTTCTGTATACACTCCTTATTTTTCCTAGAAGTAGATGTTTTCCTTCCCATAAATCAGCTCTCCAAAATGTTTACTAAAACTTATGCTCTACCCAAGCCCTTACACACATTCACAAGGAAACAGAGATCTGAGAACATCAAAATGCACAGCTTCCTGTGGCTTCAGGAACTCAGCCCCCAGAAAAGATGAATATTATCCTCCTTATCCTCAGTCTAAGTGGCAATCCTCTCAATATATGTGAATATGCTCTTTCTTAGCTTCTCCCCATAATTTGTTAGCTGACATCATACTTGAAGCAAGTGTAACTCCTCCTTGTAATAAACTACTCTAGACTGATTGATAAATAAGAAAATTCCTGCAAGATGTTAGAAGTATCCCTCACACACACCAAAATTCCAGCTTCTAGAGAGCTGTACAAGCCTACATAGATAGAGTGAATTGAAAGAGGACAGCACTGAATGAGTGGGTCAATGCTTTTTCATTCACTCTCCCATGTTCCACAGCAGCTCAGCTCCTTTCTAAGAACCGGTATAAACAGATTGCTAGCTGTTGTTGCATCCATACAGTTACCTGCATTCAGCATCACAGGTAAAACAGTCTCCATAAGTCAAGCCTCTCCCAAAATGGTGAACAGACCTCAAACTCCCTATAGTTTACTCTATAAAGCATGAAAAGAATGAACACACAAATCCCAATCCTAGCACTTTTGCACAAGCATGACACATAAACAGAATTTTGCTCTAAAAAAAACAAAGACATTGAGGGCAATAGTCTCAGAATGTGGATAAGAAATGTAGTTTTTGCTTTTAATAGTCATATTAGTCAATACAAAATCCTTTTTGAGTACTGAAATGGAGAGGAACATTGTGGTAGAATATACAAAGGCCATTTGCCCATATACAGCTCTACAGTATTCACACAGAATTCTGAGCACCAGCCAAAACCAGTAGCCCTTTCTCAGACTCAGATACCACTTTCTTTCCCCCAATATGGGATGCAATAACCATGCCTCAATTAATTTCTTATTAGGAAAAACCCCACAACCCAGAATCAGTACAGTTTCGAGTGTTAAAAAGAAATTCACAAATTAAAAATGTTCTTACTAGTGTAGCATTCACAGAATACAGTTCTGAAGCTATGGGATTCCAGCTGCTTCAGCCCCAAAATATACTCAAGAATCTCCCAGCAGTCAACTCTGAATTACTTTCTATATTACTAAACAGCTGATAAGCAGCTATGCTGAAAAAGATCATGCAAAGTTATGGTTAGAAACTAATCTACATAATTAAAAAAAAAAAATTAACATACTCAGATGCTGAATTTCCTTCAAGTTACACAGCATTTCTTTTGTAGATATTTAGAATAGTACCCTGCTATGATAAAATCTCAACTAAGTAAAGAGTCATTCTGTGCAACTAGTAACAAGAACAATAGGATTTCTATAGCTAAGAAGTTCACTATCCACAATACTGATTTGCTATCATATGCGCCATAATCAAGTCCTTGAGAGATCAGACTACATGCACTGTTTCCACATGCTTCCCTAGGCCCTATGTTTTGAATTAAAGCAGCATTTTCCTACCTACCCTAGTGAGGCAAATAATTATATTATTACTAAATAAAATTCAGATTCTCTTCCTCACTTGATGCTATTAGGTTCTTCTATACTAATTTCACTTTGAAAATTAAGAATACTCCATATCTATACTTTCTATGTTGCACTAACTCCAACAAGAAAACAGTAAACTACAGAAATCTGCTTAAGGCCTACATCTAAGATAAGCAGCCTCTAAAGAGGAAAACAGAATCCAGTTCAACTGCCTTTGGCCCAGAATACACCAACATAAATATACAGCAAAAGGACCTTTTGCCCCAATACTGTTACAGCTATCACTGCAAAAATCTAAGCTTAACATTTTACTTCCTTTTTGAGGGCAGAGGATGTTGAAGGAGAAGAAAAAAAATCCATCAACAAAATTACTATATACATGCAGCTGAAGTAGCATGAATAAAATTAAGTTTATGTTCAGGTACAATCATTGTCAGCAGTCATTGCCCCAAACTTGCATTTAAAACCCCTAAACTTCACTCGTGCCGCAACATCAACCTGTTATGTGCCCTTGAATAAGAACACTGGGAAGTATCACCTGCATTAAATGGATTAGGATGGTAAAGAAATAAAGTCTAAATATTTACTGTGTTATGGAAATATCTATTATATATTTTATTTCTTGTTGGTAAATCCAACCTATTTGAAATTAACAGCAGGGATGTCTTTCAATAAAAGAAACACAGGGCTATTTGAATTAAAAATTTTGTATTTTCATCCCCCAAACCTCCTACATCAGCAGATTATCACAAATCATACTTTGCAGCAATTTAATGTCTTTATTACTTCAAGAGATCTTGATTTACTGTTACTGTAGAGTTGAGATAAAACACTGCTAAGCACAATTTCACTTGACTGTGACAACATACAGTGAAATAATCTCAGTCAACAAATCATTTCACCTTTAAGTTTCATTTACAAATGAATCTGCCCTAAAAAACACCATGAATTTAACAAGGAAATTGATGGAATGTCAATGACAGTAAAAGCTATGCCATCCCCCAAGTTAGTAACTTGGATTAGAAAGTGGAAATACTTTTAGGATGCCTCAGACTCAAAAACAGGAAAAGCCCCTGTATGTCCTATTTACAGTTTACTACAGCACTTTCTCTTGATATGCCAGACGGGCAGGCAAAGTAAAACTATTCTTCCCTTGTAAGAGCTGTTGGCATTAAAGACTTAATGCTAAAACATATCTCTAAGTTTGCATGCCTGGTTTCCAGCTGTGTGTCCTGTAAATGATACTAAATATAAAAGTCAAAGAAACATTCAAAGCAACATTTTCACCATTAATTATATTTTGTAGGATAAAACCTATTATATCATTTTGTTTCTGCCATGCATTTCAAACAATTAAGATTATGTACTCACAATCTCTAATTCTGAAAAAAGCAAAACTACTGAGAAAGAAAGAGAGGGGAACAAATAATCAAGAGCTGCTTTGAATAGTGGTTCACATTACATTTGCTTTAATGTCTCTGACTAAGCCTACCACAACTGCTTGCTCGTATTTTAGGTTATGGAAGCTGAAGTTCATTATTAAATAGGCTGGTCCCAGATAAGTTTTGTGAATAAAGCCTTGTCCCTTTTAAAGTCTATCCAACAAGATGCAAGAATCAGTTGGTCAAATATGGAAAATTATTATAGTTTAATACTTTGGATAGCTTTGGAATTTAACTGTCCGACACCAGCATCCCTAGGGTGACTTCCTACGAAGTAAATCACACTACTTATGCTTGTAGTTACATAAATGATACTTGATGAAAGGTAAACCTGTATCTTGATACAAAGTATGCTAATAGTTTCAACCAAGACCTGGAAGCAAAAGAAAGTCTCTAAGTAACTACTTCATGAAGAGTCTCTAAAAGCCTTGGACATATCCAAAATATGGCACAAAATTACTAGAAATTTAACAGCTGTAGCACTTTTTATTTTGCACGTAAGCTGTATGCACTTCTACTAGGGTTCCAAATCTGAAAGTGTAGCTTCATATCAATTCAAAATTACAATTAAAGGTGTTACAGTCAGTCCAGTGTTTCCCAGATCTAAGCAAGACATTTTCCCTGCGTTTACTCATTATTCAATGTGTGTTGAACCCCAAGCACGTCCTTACTTTAAATCCTAGTGTATCATTACTCAGAAATCCAATCAAGTAAAATGTAAATTCATGTGAAATTAGAAGAAAAAGCTAGAAAGGACCTCAAGGCCTACGTACCTCTCCTGTTCCAAGGCGGGACCAACTGTATCTGTGTTGCTCCTGGGACACGTCTGCCAAATCTTTACTTAGAGGTCTCAAATAGGCTACATTCAAAAACATTCTCCCAGTCTTTTCCAATATTAAATTCCATTTTCCAAGATTTAATTTAATCCATCACTTCTTGATCTCAGGTGGTCATACTGCATGGCACAAAGTATTCCCCATCTCTCTACAGCAGTCCTAAATATTTAAAATCTGTATTACTTATAAGCTGACTTGAACAAACATTCCCAATTTTTTAAAGGGTGCAATTTTCTGCACCAGCTGTCCTTATTATTCTGCTCTGAACTTTCTCCATTTTGTCCATATCTTCCTTGAAAAGAGTGGTCAATCAGATATGTTTCCAATTAATCTCAATGAAGGAGATGTAGAGCAAAATGACTACTTACTTTTCCTTCAGATTATCTTGCTCACACATTTATACAACCTCATGTCATCCCTGATTTTTTGCAAAATTTACCTGGTTCTTGTTTGCCCTGGGATGTCCCTTACCTTTCCCAGTTATTTTCTCCAGATTTGATATCTCATTACTTCTCATTTTGTCCTTTAAATTCCACTGAGCACAAAATAGCTTACAATCATATTTGCTCAGCCACCTCCAAGTCTGTTAGACCATACCTACAATTTCTAAGCTCAAGTTGAATTTCAATTAGATTCTGTAGCTTGTCCTGGTTTCCTATGTATAAACTTATTAAGCACACTGTAGCTGTCATCTAGGTTGTTGAAGCAAAGAGTGACTGGAACCAGAAGTAACACACAGCCCAGCAAGTCCCTGTTGATCCCCATTTGACAACAAGATCTTCACAATCGTTCCCTAATATGGTGATCCATCTGCTTTCATCATCACAACTTCAACCAGATTGTATTTCCTTAGATTGTTCATGAGAACAATCAGAGGTCATGTCAGCAGCCTTGCTAAAGTCAACATGTAAAGAATTTTCTAAGCAGTCCATACTAGAGTGACCCATCACCTTGTCAGTGAATGAAACTATCTGTACAGTGATAAATTCACATTGTCCTCTTGTGTTCGTAGCACCTGTTTAAGGACTTGGCTCTATTAATCAAATGTGGGACAGATAGAATGCAAAGGATAAAAAAAATTAAGAGAAGTTTCACTGCCAGAAAACTTTTCCTCAATGTGGTTTATAAAATAGTATCTTAATTTAAAAAGGCAAGACAATGGGAAAGCATTGTCTATTCTGAGTGAAAAAAATAGTATGATATGGTATCACCAGAGAGTGTTTGTTTCCTGAGCAAAGGATTTTTTTTTAAATTGCCAGCACTGTGAACTGGTTTGGGGCTTCCTCCTCAGCTTATTGATAAGACAGTATTATAAGCCATTCCTCCAAGATCACAGACACAAACATATACTGCCATTTTAATCTTTAAAGAACTGCTGACATCTATGGAAGTAATACTGCCCCACCCAGAGACACTTCCCAGTGACCTGAAGACATTACCTGACATTATCTGTTCAACAACAACCTTACTATTCAAAACTAAATTATTGGTGAGCTTTTCTCTCAGCTCAAAGGTCTGCACTCCAGCGCAGGGCTCTGTGTCCAAAGGGTAATCTAATCCTACACCATTCCAAACTTCAGAGCTCTGCAGATTGGAAACTTCCCCATGGTTTTTCAGTCACCTAAAATCTCTTCCACTGTTTCCTGAAGAACTGCTCAAGTGCCTGAGCAAAACTGTACACTTTATCAACTATTTCTATTAATAAAACAATCAACTAGCTTTTACAACTTTTAAGTAGCAACATCATCAATATAGGTAAAAATCCAGTATTTCCACTATTACATCTTTAAAGAAAATATTAAGTCAGCTAAAGCCTCTGCAAACAGTTAAGTTCCTTAGCTATACTTCAGTTTGATTATGTAGTTCACACCTAACAATTGGTTTAAGATTCTCATTTTTCAGATACTATGCAATCAAGCTGGGAAACTCAAAAAAGTGTTTTGTTAATGATATTTAAGAAACATCTTGAGAACAAACATCAAACCTATACTGTGAGGAGCAACAGAACACTGCTAGCAAAGCAATTCATGCTAAATAACAAATTTGATTATTTGATATTCATATTTGATTAACATATACTCTAAAAAATTCAAAACTTTAACTTTCATCCCTAGCAGTTCTGTTGACTGTAGTACTCCTTCAACACTCATCCAAATCACACCCCCTTAATTTGCTGTGGCTAAATCTCTACTTCAGGTCAAATCTCTTACTGTAAACACATCCTGGTATCCAAGGGCTTTATAGACAAACAAAAGACAGGCTTACAAAAAAGATTATTCTCTGCTGCCAGCCCTCTCAAACCAAACAGCTGACAGTAATGGCAGTATTTACACAAAGGCTACCAACACAAGACTCAGTCTGCTCTGGAAGGAAACGATGAAATCCTAGCTTCACCTGAGCCAGGATGGTGTGAAAAACCCGTGCTGTCTTTGATTTAGAGAGGTGTGGTTGTAGGCAAGTAATGACAAAAGTTACAGGGTAGACAATAACCTAGATAACCATAGATAAAATCTTAAAAAACAGAAGGAACAAACCAAGACAGAAACCATGAGGGTAAGAGTCCCAAGTTCAGTACTAGTACTGGTCCCAATGCAAAAGATGGCTGAAAGCAGCAAGCAAGGATCGATCCTTCAGAAAAACAACAGCAATAAAAAAGTTCACCTCCTCAAAGAGTGGAAATATAAGTACCATCTCATCATCCACTATAACTTCACTTTTCCTAATTTCCATGTCACTCTCAGAGGCAAAATACCCCCATACAGTCGATACTCTGTCTTAAAAACAACAAACTTTTAACTGTTTCAAAAGACAGCAGCGGCACAGAAGGTCAGTAAATAGGAAACTATGAACAATTATCGGCTATAAGCACAACAGCAACAAAACTGCAATTTGTATAGGAAGATAAAATGTAAAGAATCTATGTTTCCAACTGCTATTAACAATTTTTGTGATTCTTCAGAAAGTAAAATTTTCCTGTTTTGTTGAGAAAATTCTTAATCCCTGAAAATCTTACTCTCTAGACAGCAATCTCTGCTGATGCTACGTACATTTCAACCTCTCACTTCCTCTTATTAAAAGAAGTCTTAACCATTTCCTTTAACCACAAACCCACATATTGTGTGGTTTTCTAGTAGCTTGAGTTCCGGTATCATCTCCAACAGAGCTAGCTATGACAATCCTAAACAGCAGCTTTGGAACTGACAGCTTCAAGAGAGGGGAAAAAAAGAAATAAACAAGACTGAAGTGTTCCAAGCAGTCAGCAATGCTGCAGCTACGCTGAAGAGAGATTCACAATAAAATACAATAACCAACCCTAAGACTTCTGGGCTCACCATCTGAGCTAGCCAGTTCCCCCTGTCAGGCAGTACTGACTGCAGCTGAAGAAAACTATTAGAATCACAAATCACTACATGAATACACAAGAGTTGTGCCTGGGACATCTCCATACTTGCAAAACTACACATGACACAATAATCAATCACTTGGTCATGCGTACTCTCTGTATGCAAGACCTAGCAATTTTTGTCTAAGTTCTTGGCATGTGCAGGAAAAAGTGCTGCCCCCAGTGCTGATGCTCCCCTACAGAGAGCCTGTCCACCTGCATCACTTCCTAGACATGAGTAACAGCAGCGGCTGTCACCATATGGGCCAACAAGCTCAGGACTCTGCCATCCAAACATGCTAGAAACATGTCTGCAGGAACTGGACCATTTAACAGGAGTAAACGTCCCTGTATCAGAACACTGGGAATAAAAACAGAGCCTGGACTCACAATGGCTAAGGCAGAGCTATCAAGACAAGGTTTAATTTCTTCAGTCCTGTTTCCTGCCCTGCAAAGCCGGGCTAGGCTCAGGAGAAATTCCCCTTGCTCATTTTTCATGTGGGATATTTCTCTCAAAGTGCAACAAGCACACACACAAACAACCATCATTTTGATGGTTTTCCCCATAAATTGAGAACTTCTGTTTGTTAGAAGTGCAATTATATTGTTATCATTATTAAACTGGACAATGTACAAAACTACAGACCAAAAGGAACCTTTCAGAAAGACAGGAACTTGCAATCATCTAGTCAGAATGCTTTATTTATGTCAGTGAAGATTTGCAGAAACACTCAAGTGCACATCAAATAGTGAAACGGCTTTAGATGAAGACTGACTTTTTAATAGTTCAATCACTTGGTTTGCTGGACTTTTTTCCCTGAAAAAACACCTTAATTAAAATCAGCATTGCACTTGGTATTCCTTGCTTCTCCGGTCTCCCATACAAAAAACTTTGACAAAACATATCCTTTACCTTGGATCAGTCAGGCAGGGTCACTCCTGACAGAAACTTGAGCCCAGAAGTCAGAGGACCAAGTAAGCAGCTAAAACTGTCAAATTCCCTTTGCCACTGCAGTTGAACCCAGCATGGGAACAGCACTGAAATTTTAATGTGCTGAACCCAGAAAAGTGTACTTGCTGCTCGAAGGTAATAGCTAGTATTTTCTTTGAAATAAGAAAATCTTCTTAAATAATTGTGTTCAAGGCAAAGCAATAAAATCCTAACTAGTATTCATTACTGGAAGCTGGTTGAGGGGCCATATACTTTCAGACTATTGGGAAAGTGAAGCTGAGAAGGATACAAGGATACAAGCACCCAGCGCAGGGGTTGGTACTAGACGATCTTCAAGGTCCCCTTCCAACCCAAATCATTATATGATTCTGTGGCCATGAATTACACTCTTTCCTACAGGAAAGCCAACGATTACCTCCAGAAGAGAAATTAACCGAGCACGAAGGCGTGACCCATCCTTCTCTAAACACCCAGACCTACAGCTTCCTGCACCGCCGAGCCACCTCACCCAGGCCAACACCGATCCACTTCCTTCGGCAGCCGGGGAGGTGCTCCAGCACCCACGGCAGCTCCGAACACCCGCTCCATCCCACGCTGAGAGCTGCTAAGCAACCGCGCGCCTCGAACTTATCGAAATTAAACTTACTAATTTTACCCCAAACCCCTTTTTCCGTTCAGCAGCGACAGGTTTTGGCGTGGGAAAATCCCCGCGGGGCTGCCTGCCCGCGGCCCGTGTGAGTCACGCACGGCAGCGGGGCGGCAGCGGCTCCAGGATTTTCCCACGCCAAAACCTGTCGCTGCTGAACGGAAAAAGGGGT
>JAHLSL010000076.1:1263279-1277452 GCA_025920805.1 Petroica traversi | reverse complement strand
GGCGGAAGCGCCGGTGCTGGGCCTTCCCGCGCCCGCGGGATCGGCGGCGCTGAGGGCACGCGTGGAGCCCCGGGGGCTTCGGACAGGTGAGGAACGCCCGTTTTTCTTCAAGGTTTGTACAGAATAAAGTTATGGATGCCCCATCCCTGGAGGTGTTGGCTGGTCCACTGGAATCTGTCCCTGGCAGGGAGTTGGACGGAGATGGTCTTTATAGTCCCTTCCAAACCAAACCGTTCTGTGAGCCTATGAAAGCCGCATTTTTTTAACTTAATCAACTTCACTTTTTTATTTAATCAACTCATTTTTTTTAACTTAAACAATATAAATCGTACAGTTTGGCCACAGTAACTCCATGCAGCTGTAGAGATTGGGGACAGACTGGCTGGAAATCTGCTCAGTGGAAAAGGCCCTGGGGGTGCTGGTCAACAGCAGCTGAACCTGAGCCAGCATGTGGTGAACCTGAGCCAGCCCAGGTGAATAACAAGGCAAATGGCACCTGGCCTGTGTCAGAAATAGTGTGGCCAGCAGGACCAGGGAAGTTAATATGCCTCTGTACGTGGTACTGGTGAGCCACGTCTCAAGTCCCGTGTCCAGTTCTGGGCTCAGGAAACAAACTGAGGTGCTGAAACTTGTCCAGAGAAGGGCAATGAAGCTGGTGAAGCTTCTTGCTCATGTTCCTAGGAGGAGCAGCTGAGGAAGCTGGAGTTGTTTAGTCTGGAGAAGAAGAGGCTCCAGGGGGACCACAATGCTCTCTAGAACTCCCTGACAAGAGGGTGAAGTGAGATGGGGGCCAGTCTCTTCTGCCATGCCAGTGAGAGGAAATGGCCTTAAGCTGAGACAGGGGATATTCAGATTAGACATTAGAAAACTTTTCTTCACTGTTCAGATGGTCAGGCATTGGAATAGGTTGCTCAGGGAGGTGGTGGAGTCACCTCCCTGAGGTATCACTGGGTGATGTGGTTTAGGAGTTACAGTGGCAGTGCTGAATTGACAGTTGGACTGGATCATATTAAAGGTCTATTCCAACATTGATTATTCTATGATTTTTTTTTACTTAACCAACTGAAATTAAGAACTGGGGCCCAGCTGACCACTGCACAGAGTAATACTAGTACACTGTCACTGCTGGTGACCCTTGTTTTCCGGGAGTACTTCCATCAGCACCTGAGCATCACACCTGCCCTGGGAAGTGGGAAGAACCCAGGGATACCTGTGGAAGTGCTGCCAGCAGCCCCTCTGCCCCACTCATGAGGCTCTCACCATCCTCCTGAGCTGTTGCTCTAGACCAACCAGAATGTAGCAAATTCAGAGAAACACCGTATCACCAACTAGATGAGTCACATTGCTGCTATTTTTTTTCACTTGAAACCACAGGAATTAAAAGCATATATTTTTAAGGAATGGTGAGATTTCTGTGCTGTGAATGTCAACAACAGACCTCCAGAAGACCATCCCTTATTTTAACATCTTAGGAAGATAATTGCAGCCCTGAGAGGCCAGCACAACCAGCTGGGATGGGGGGATCCCCAGTCTAAGGAATGAGAGACAGGCTTAAGAATTAACCTCCTAATCTCTTTTTTTTTTTTTTTTAATAGTGGCACCACCATCTGTGCCTTCTTTTGTATATTGATACTTCTATTTCATTTTAAGTTCACATTTTTGCATGAGAAATCAGAATCAGACAGTCTCTATCTTTCAGAGATTTTAAAGTAATCTATTTTAGAAAGCATAGGAATGAATGTGAGAAGCCTAAATGTAATTAAATTGTTACTGACCTCTCTCTTCACTTTAGCAATTACAAGACAATTTATGATTCAGAATAAAACTAGCAAGCAAGAACTTAGAGTTCCATTCTGAAGTCTGCTATTGACTCATTCATTGGCCTTTATCAGATGATTTAATTTCTTAGCTTTGTGTCCAAGAGTAAGGAGTACCTAGCAACAATGTTGTAATGATTAATTAGGTTAGACCTGTTAGACCTGATTTTTCATTACTGGAGTATATGGAAAACATCGGAAATATTCAAATTGCTATTTAAATTTATAAAGTATAAAATGCTATGGGATTTAATGTGATTTGATTGATAATATCTATAGTAATATTTTATACAAAGCATCTTCCTTCCATTATAAATTATTTTTTAAAGTATCAAAGATAATATTTCTAGTTGGAACAAAGATGTTTCTCATGTATTTTGCAGTTGCACTACAAAATAAGAATTATAGAATAGTTTGGGTTGGAAAGGACCTTAAAGATCATCTTGTTCCAAATCTCTGCCATGGGCAGGGACACCTTCCACTAGACCAGGAACTCTGTTCAACCTGGCCTTGAACACTTCCAGGGATGGGGAAAGCCACAGCCTCTCTGAACAGCCTGTTCCAGTGCCTCACCACTTTCACAGTAAGGAATTTCCCTCTAATATCTGCTCTAAACTTACCCTCCTTCAGCTTAAAGCTATTTAAGAATAAATATGTTTTTTTGTTTCTCACCTACACACTTACTGCTAATACAAAAGCATCCCATTTTAAATTTCATATCCAATTATTTTTTCACCATATTTAGATGTTCTGGAAGATTCAAGCAGTAACAATCACAGAATTTGTAATTTATATATAGCCAAACAACTGGAATGATGCCACTGAACCAATTCATCATGAGTTTTTGTGTGTTATATTGAAACATCTATGATCTAACATCCTAATATTTCTTCCTCTGGAATTAGTCGAAAAACTACAGATCACATTGGAGCCAGAGCTACTTGGTTTGTTAAGGCTTGTGCTTAATGGAGCTCACTGGAAAACTCTCAAACTCTGTGTAACTGGTTACATAGTTTTCACTGTGAGATCTCTCCATGCTGCACAGATAACAGGCTAAGGCACAGAAGGGAAAAATTACTGACTCTCCCCTTTGTAGTAGAATCCTGTTTTTAACCTCTCTCATTATTCAGCAGCCTATTTACAAGATCCTATTACAAGGAGCACCTTGGGTTACTATAGCTTTTTTAATGTAAATAATGCCAAGTTAGCTGCATTTCTTGAAAACATACCAAATATTGGAATAGGGAAAGGATCAATATCAGTAAAAAATAATTTCTGACAAGGAATTTTTAAAACTGTACGGTCATACAGACCTAATAAAAAATAGATTATCTGAATTATCACTGTAATGTGGCTACAAACAGACTTTTAACAATGCTCCTAATCAATGTCAATGTCATTGTATGTACTTAAGCACTCCACAGTTTTGTCACTAATTGTAATGGCAGCAGTGTTAAGTCCATGTTGACATAGTACTTTTGCTGCAACTTTATGTAGAAACTTCAGGAATACAGGTGGACTTTCCAGCAGGAAGATTTATTGCATATTAGATTATAAAAATGTCTGCACCACACAATCTGCATTCATGAACCTCACAGCAAGCGTTACAATAGCATGGAAATACAAGTTTTGCCAGTAACAGCACAGCTCTTATAGGTGTGGCAAAATTAAATGAACAAGAGAGTAAGGCTAAGAATTATTTTTAAAACACACAACTTCTATTTGCTCAATGATTTATTAATGATTAAGATTTAAACAGCTTTCTATATCTATTCTGAAAGTACAAGTTTAGGGCAAGTAGGAAACAGCACTTCAGATTTGGGTCAAGCTCAGCTCTGGTCCTTTTACAGTCAATTCTCTGTTCAGTAGAGAGTTTAATTTGCTAATCAAAATGGGGCTTTCAGACAGTAATGAAAATCATCAAATTATTTGGTTTGGAAGGGACCTTAAAGATCTTCTTGTTCCAAATCCCTGCCATGGGCAGGAAACACCTTCTACTAGACAAGGTTGCTCAGAGCTCCATCCAACCTGGTCTTGAACACTCTAGGGATGAGGCATCTACACCTACTTTGGGGCGCCTGTTTCAGTGCCTCACCACCCTCAACTACAGAATTTCTTACATATCTAATTTAAATTTCCTTTATTTCTCTTTGAACCTATTCCCTCTTTTCCTATCACTACAGTTCCCGAGGCAGAGACTTTCTCCAGCTTTCTGTAGACCCTTCAGATACTGGAAGGCTGCTGTGAGGTCTCTGTGCAACCTTCTCTTCAGGCTGAACAGTACACAGGGATTTACACTTTTCTAGCACTGCTGTTTAAAACCCTGTAGTGGGCAATTTACTACTGCAGAGTAGGCTATGTTGCCACCTAAGTCTTTGCTACACTTATAACTTACATCTCTGCAGCAGTATTTATAATTTTTTCCTTTCCTGTCTGTTTTTCCTTAGTTTAACTTCTGGCTTGGATTTTCATGAGAAATGGCCATGTGCTGGCCAGGATTTTCAGTGAAATGGCAGTCATCAATGGCATTCTCCATGAGCAAATTAGCACAGCCCAGTGCATGACTTCTCCTTTGGCCAAGAGAAGTCAAGAAACAATTTTTACAGACTTGTATTGTTCAATATTTCCTTTTCAGGTAGAAAAAAATTCAAAAGAGGAAGACAAGTTGTAATTTTAACAGACCAGAATTTTTAAGTTGTCACCATAAGCCCAATTATTTGAGTCATGTCTTCGTATTAATTTCTTAATAGTATGTATTTCTTACATTATTGAACTTGCATGTAAAGACACACAAGCTGAATAATTTGCCGTACAGAGGCTATAATATTGTTGAGAGACTCTAAAAACATAATAGGCATTGAAAAACACAATTGCCTTTATCAGACAGACTTTTAATCTTATGTAAAGAAGCAACAGGTTCAAAAGACCTATCATTCTCACTTAACCAAGCTGACAGATTAATCATATTTCAATCTGTAATTTTCTTGGTGAATCCAAACCTTTTTCACTATGTAATCCATCATAAAGCCAGCATGACTGCAATTTACCATATTCTCTTCTTTCCTTTCTTTAAAGGTATTTAGGCATTATTTTAATCTATTCTCCCATTAAAATACAAACTCATACATGTGTCAGGTCCCTGTTCAATTACGAGTGTGTGTTGGCATCCTTCTAGCTGAGGCTGTACATGAACACAGCAGTTCCTCAGAGATACCAGACCTTTGAACTCAAAAAAACCCCATGAATGCAGGAGAGGGAGGACATAAAAGATGTGTGCAAAGTAATTTTGAAACAGATTAATAGTATACCTGGTATTCTTTAATGAAGTGCAGACACCTGCTAGTTGCAGAATGTATGAGCACTCCTGCTCATACAGGAGGGACAAGTATGACAATTCTGCTCCAGGACTACGAGCCCAACACTATGTAAATGAGTATCGATCAGGAGAGAAGCAGGTTGCTAAAAAGATTTGAGAGCCAGGTTTCTCACTGTGTCCCAGGTCCATGACTAACCCATGATGCATAACTGGCTAATCAAATGTCAGCCTGCTGGCTGTAGAAGTTTGGGACTGCAAGAAGAAATTTGTTTACATGTGAGTTATCAGCATGGCTAAACAAAATGAGCTTAGAGGGCATTGATGGGCTAAGACTTGGCCTAGTTCCAGCCTGAGGCATTGCTTACTTTTAGAGCAGAAGAAGAATCAGGATCCAAATGTTTAGTTTCAGAGTTAGAATTACAATTAACTCCTTCAGAAACCCTTGATAAAATGGATTAGACTTTTCCCACTGGCTACGAAAGTTTAGGAGAGTAGCATGAGCTACACAACTAAATTAAGTTCTTGAACTGATAGTAGTCCTTAAATTAGCTTTCCAAGCAGGCATAAAATTGCCAGCTTTAAAAATCTCCTCTGAAAAGGCACTGGTTAGGAGTCCACCTGAATTAAAAAGGGCATTTTATTGTAGTTTCCCTACAGGCTGAAGAGTCAAGAATACCCAACGGTGATCTCAAAGATGTCTACAAGGCCACTAAATATCAACAGAAACCTTCAAATCTTTGTCACAAAGATGAGCTAGCCTATGCTAACTGCCCACTGACCATAATAAACCACAAGAACTCTGTTTGCAAAGAACAATCTCTGATTTCTTTGAAACTGGGATGTATTCAAAATGTTGTGTGTGGATGCTGGAATACAGATGGCATCTGTGACACTTATACCAGAAATTAAATATGATATGACAAAAGTCTATCCCAATATCCTGTGTGAAACCCTGTGTGTGGAGAAAGGTAGAAGGACAGGATAAGGCTGTGAACACGAAGGATTGCTCCTATTTCAAATAATTGTAGCTAAGAACTGAAGTTAAGTTGAGGTTATTAAGATTGCCACAATAAAAAATTATATGCGACCATCAAACTCACATCACTCAATAAAAACAGATGGGATGAATCTGCATCTTAACTTTAGCTGGTTAAATAGTCTAGTTTGAGTCCTTCTTTGAAATAAGATGCAGAAAATTTTGCTATTGGGGAAAGTTGGTACAGTAATTTTCCTACAGGAAGCATGAATACTTTGAAAGTACTGATTTCCAAATGATTTTTTTCTCTAGGTAAACAGTGCATGACTTCCTTCACTGAAGCAGAGGACTACATATCAAAGAACTTGCTTGTATAGATGAGTCAAACAACTTGTATTTTGTGTATTTAATTTTTTTTCAAGGTAAGTAATACTGTTAAGAGTTATAAAGCAGAATGTGAAATATCAAAACCACAATTTTAAGGATTTCTAACAGGCAATAAAACCATTAACCAGAAGATCTATACCAATCATTACTAATGGATTTCCTTACACAGATTAGTTCTACTGCATTTAGAGATTTCCACACACATTTCTTTTGCGATAAAATGTTTAGGGTTTCGTTGTTGTTGTGGAAGTTGTTGTAATGTTTAAAGGTTTTTTTAATTTTAAAATATTTAAGAATGTTTATAGCATAAATACCTTTAAATGTGATTGAAAAAGTTTGGCTTAAAGGTATAACTCATTATATATATATATATATATTCCAGGTTTGTTTTGGTTTGTTTTCCCTGCAATATTTTTTGATGTTGATAATGAAATTGTTAATGATTTAGCAAGTATTAATCACACAAAATAATCCTGACTAATCCAGAAAAATCCTTTCCCTTCATAGTGTTCATGTCAAAAATAGTCTCTTGTTTAACTTGCTGAATTAACGAGGAATTAACAAGGAATGCCATTAGCAAAGTAGCATCAGAGATTTAATCTGCTTCAATTAATGAAGTTCATTGTTGAGAGCTGGACAGAAAACAGCCATTATATCTTATGAAAAATTGTGAAGTTTTAATATTAAGATGAAGCCAAGAACACTCAGCACTCCTCACAAAGAGTTATTGACTGGTACTTCAAATACTAGATGGCCTTTTTGTTATGACATTTGTCCTGTCAATCAAACTTGAATGGAAATCTTCAACATTTGAGGACTGTTCTTCAGTGAGCTTTTGGTGATTTTGAAAATGTGGTTAAAAATGTGGGATGGAAAAGGAAGGAAATACTGTTCATGACTTGTTTGTACAAGACAGTCCCAAAGGAAAGAAATCTTCCTAATTAAGATGTTAACAAGATAGTAAATTAATTACATCAAATCTATTAATAATGACATTCAAATCTAGTTCTCTACCATTAGTTTAAGTCTAAATGATTCACAGGTTTTTTCTAAAGTAAATCAGAAAACATGGCTACATCACCCTGAACTCCATTTATGGTCCACATATAAAAATTCATTTAACATAAAAATAATAAAATAATGAATCAATGACTTTAATTGGCAATCAGAATGGAAACTTTTGGCTACTTTAAAAGTAATGATAAAGTAAGGTAAGCTTAGGAACAGCTTTTGAGTTCCAGCAAAATGCTTCTGTACATTTTTTACTGAAATACCTAAAGAGAAGGCATGATTTGTAATGTCCTAACCTTTCAGTCTGTCTGGTTATTGAAGAAAAAGAGAAAATAATTAAACACTAAAAGACAGTTAAGGTCAATATGAGTCATTCTTTGACTCTGGAGTACATAATTAAAAAAAAAATCTTTTTTTTTAGTGTGCCAAATGTAGGTGTATTCCAGGATGTCACCTCTTTTTCTAGAAATTTCTTTCTTTTAAGTTATCAGTTTTCTTCTTTCTGAAGCCCTGGTTTTCAAATACTTTCAGTTATCCTCCAAATGTTGATGCATCTGTCTCAGTCCCCACAGCCCAAAAAAAAAAAATCCCAGAAATACTATCTTCTTTGCTGACACATATAATGCATCATTACAAACTTGGATAACAGTTTTTTTCCATCAACACTATTTACAAGTTTGCTTTACTTGGTCACCTGCAATTTGCATTCTCTTCCAGTTCACAGATGTAGCCTCTGTAGTTAGGGATTTGTGTAAATAAAATATGATTTTATTGATTTTTTTAACTTTATCAGGCTGAACTTACTTATTATTCACTTGACCAGAAGGAAAATAAAAACCTAAGAACCTGGGCAGATTAAAAGTCCACCAAGTTACTCAAACAGGTTGCAGCTCAGGGACTTTGTGAGCCAGAGACACTGTCTTGCATTCAATACTTGTTGATCTACTTCTCTATTATGAATGTGTCAGAAATCTGAACCTATGCAAACTTCTAGGATCCTGTAGCAAAGGCTCACTTAGCTTAACTGTGTCTTGTACACAGGAATTTAAAGAAATAACATAGGTCATGTCAGTACTTTGAGAGAAAAAGGAAAGTTAGATCTCTCCTTGTGAGTGGAGTGGAAGTTGTTATGCAGTTCTGGGCTGGCTGGATCAAACTATAGACATAGAAAGAGACAGGGCTCAGACATACTAATTTTCATTCCCTGCCTGCAGGGAACTGCTTCCAACACACAATTATCAAGTACAGTGCAATGTTAGTGATATGGTAAGGCAAGAAAAGGGTATGAAGAGGAACAGTATTCTCCAGTATTATTTTTTCACGATGTGGGATGCTGTGTTTATGCATGTTTCACTTCACCTTTATCCTACTTATAGAGGCATCTCTTAATGATGGACAGTATTACTTACATGCCTAAATACACTAATCTACAAAATAATTTTCCTACTGTATTTACTGTTTTATGATCCTGACTAGAAGTTATAATGGTTTCCTTCCTGAACTCTGTGAACCAAAAAAAAAACAACAAAAACAAACCTTGCTATGCTTCCTGGTACAAATGGTATCATCAATGTTTTATTATGCCTGTGGAAGCTACACATTAACAAAAGCTATACATGAGATGCTACAAGAACTCTGAAATAAAATTTTATTTTTACCTTCATTGATTTTAATTTTTGAGGCTGTAGGCTTGGTGTTCGCAGCAAGAAAAATTTTTGTGGATTATATTTCTGAAGTTGCTCTCCTGTCTTTGAATGAGCACTGAAACAAACCTGTAGAGAAAGAGAAAGATTGTGAGACAGATTAATCATATTTTTGCAGTAGATTGTTAAAAGCTGAGGTACAAAATGGAAATTAGAGTATTCTGACAAGAAGAAACCCCAACAAATTGAGAGCCTTAACCTTTTACTTCACCTCTGTCACCTAAAATAGTGAAAGAAAACCATGTTTCAGGTTTCAAATGACTTGAAAGCATTACAGAAGCTCACATTAATATAATCTCTCAAAGAATTGCTCAGATTTTCTTATTTCTTTTTGAGAGTCCTGACCATTTCAGGCTTTTTTCATGTTTTTTTGCAAGCTTAACTTCTCTTAGGTTGGTTTTTCTGAAGTGAAGGTATACTTAAAAGAAAACACCTGCGTGGTAGAGAAAAACTGCCTTGGTGACTGATGGTCTGTGCTAACTGCATGGTTACTCATCACTCCTTTGTAGAGCAACCAGCCTGGAGGTATTTCATACATGTGCATTTTTGTTAAAAAGTCCTTGTATCTCTTGCTATTGCTCCTTTCCTTGATTAACTTTGCCTAACTACTACTGAGCTGACTCACTTGGTTTTACACCAAGCTACATGAACACACGAACAATTTATGTGTGTGTGTGTGTGTGTGTGTTTGTGTATATATATCTTCATCTACCTTTGCTAACACATGACTGCAGAGAAGCAAGTTCAAGTCCACCTGGAGAACAGAAACCTGACCACACACGGGAATGGAATTCAGATCCTACTTATGTAACATAGACATGAATACTGCCAGATCTTCCTCACACTAACAGGGCCCCAGGGGTACTCCCTTTGGCTACTAAATATTTCAGCTTTGCATTCCACTCTGTTCCTCAGTGCTCTTCATTAAGCACAATCCCTTACACACTGTTAAAACACATCTTTAGATCAGTGAATCTGTTGGCTCATTTATACGGATTGCTCACAAAGTGTGGTGAGAGCAATGAGGAGCACCCTGGTAAGTGTTTGTAGGGCCATGCCTTCGGTCATGGGCATGACTTTGCCTCCAGGAAGATTTCCCTGCAGCAATATGAGAAGATGTGCCAGTGGAAACACCACTGGCTCAGGATAGCTTTATAAAAAACCAGCAAACTATGCTGCTTGAAATAAAAAGATTAAACAAAGAGCAACTGCCTACCCTTCGAACCAGACATAAACAGCAGCGTTTGAAGAAGGTCCACAAACTTAATAATATTATTAGGAGCAACCATTGGGCCTCTGTTCACAGCCTTTAGCAGTATGGACTGGGCTTCCATATTGTGCCTTATCAGAGTTAGATCACCAATGCAGTCTCCCAAACTCCAAAGAGCTGAGGAACTGGCTTGTTTCTGGGCTTGGCCAAGGTGCATCCTCTGCTCATACCTATTACACTGCATAGACAAAGCTGGTCAAGAATGATGCAGCATACATTAGCAGCATGGCTTTAATGGATGCTTTGATTTGTATGCCAAAGGAATAAAGGAAAAGAGGATATGTAAATGTGTGCTTAAGATATATACTTCCCCTTACAGTGGAAAACCCTCTGCAGCAGTACATGAGCACCACAGTTAGGAAGAAACAAAGCACAAAAATATGTACAAATTACTCCCACCATCTTCACCCTATTCCCACACACAAGCAACTGTATTTTGTTTAGCCAGGGTCTAGCACTTCCAATGTGTTACACACTGGCAGATCCAGAAATTCAGAACAAACTAACACCTTCCAGCAAAGCTTGGCTCACTAACAACCAGGTCACAGTATGAGTAACTGCAGCACTTTGTGCAGGAATGCCCAGTTAACTTTCTATACATGGCCTTTAGCATGGTCCTGCTTCCCATTTAGTCCAATACTACAGCAACACATTTAAAATGCTACATACTTAATCTGCCCCTGCCTTCACCCCTTATTCCTGCCATTTTAGGAAAAACCCCCAACACTCACAATAATTGGCAAACTTACAGTTTCTTAGGCCTTCACAGCTCCACTCAGGACACAAAACTGAGGATCCTCATGGACTTTTCACTCTTCACTATAATAAGTTCTGGAAGAGGCCTAGCCAAAAATTCATTCTTCCTCATAAAATAACATTTTGAGATTTTGTCTGCACTTCACTAGCTTTTTGAAATATCACTTTCCACTCAGGATTCCACTTAGAATAGATTTTCCAGGCTTGTTACTAGATACAAGAACAAAGAAGTTAATATCTGCATCCTCATTCAGGACGTAGGACAAACATACACAACCAGGCTGGAAGAGAGGACCAATCACTCTCCATCAGCATTGCTGAGACTCTAGTTTTCTTCCAGAATATTCCTTCCCTATCAGATATTGGCAAGTCTAAAGGCTGAAAAACTAACTGATGAGAACAAAGAGTGGTTGTCTCTCAGCCAAAACCTCTCTACTTGAAGGAAATGCCATGTATCGCAGACATATGCCACTGAAGGGAAACAGGAGCATGTCATACTCCAGCCATCCTCCCAAGTACTATCTTGCCCTGTTGCTCAGGGTGTGAATGATCCAAGGCTTGTGACTCCAAATTGCTTCAGAAAGGGAAAAGCCAGCAGGAGTAGGCATCATGTCTTGCTGAAACCCAGACTCTGCTCAAGCTAAGGGCCTCCAGGCTTTGTAGGAGACAGCATCCTGCAGTGTATGAAGCAGGTAAGTTATTGCTAGAAGTGTTTATGTGTGCTTTGGTACAAATTGTGGTGAAATCGTCTCTCTGCAGAAGGCTACTCCTCCCAAGTCATCATGGACAGGAGCCACCTGTCCCAAGGGGTACGTGTACCACAGAGTGCTTTGATGAGAGTCAGACATATGCAGTGCAATTTAAACTTTAAACTATTCTTTGCACTTGTTTCAAGTATGAGAGCAAATTCCCTGAATACTGTCATCCAAAAATAGCACAATGCACTTCCAAAAAGATTTATTAAAACTTTATACAATGACATTATTATTTCCCTCTCTCTGTTTTAAATACCTCCTAATGCATTCCACCGTCACCCTAGCATTTCTCATCACCACACTACATTTATGATTCACAGTCACCAACTGGTGCACAGAGTTATTTTCAACTTCTCTGCTATTTTCAACCAAGGAACACAGAGTCTGAAGCAGAGGCATTATTAGAGTTAGATATTAGCTGACAACAGTTTGATTTTCTCCCCCATTTCTCTTACTCCCCAAAGTCATCTGGTAAATGCAGTTTGAAATGTCATGTAATTAGTGTACGAATTAGGGTTCAGTTCTCCAGTTAAATTTCCAACATAAAAATCAACTGTCAATATTCAGTGCATTTTACAATCTAGCTCAACCCTCTAACATAAGCATTTTTCAGAGTGCAAGGCTCGTCAGCTATCTGGAATGTCTGGTTATCACTCTTCTGATAGAAGCCAACTCTTTTGCATCAGTAAATACAGGCCTAGACCAAAATTATTGTGGAAGGAAATATGATGTACTGCCATATGAGCTCTTTGAATAAGTACAAGCTGCTTTTTGCAATAATTAGTAATTACAGTGCACATTTCTTAGTTTATACCCATAGAACAGGTTTTGCTGAATTTCTTGATGGACAAAACAGAAGAATCATACATTAAAAATTACTTTAAACTACTGCTTTGCATTGATATGTAGCTTCTTCAAAACCTGAATATACAGAAATACTATACATACATTCAGCCAAAGAAGTAGAGAAAGCATCCACCTCCTGCCACACTTTTAGAGAAATCTTCTACTCTCAGGAAAGCATGCAAGAGGAATATAGGAAATAATCTGTGAGCTGAAATCCCAGTTTTAAACTCTAATTCACTATTATCTTCTATCCTGTAATGAACTGTAGTAAAAACTTGACATCATCATGGAAATTCCTGCTTTATAAAAAAGTGTCTATGAATATTCAAGCTAGATCCGATGCTTATAGAATGAATGGGCACATTAAATAATATGATAATAATTCTGCATATAAACATCTGCCGTGTGTTTGGATTTCAGAGGAAAAGAGCAGCAAAGATTTTATGTCCAGGAGGGACCTCTGGTGTTTAAGGCAGTTATAACAAGGATCAACATCTCTAGCAGAAAATGAATCCATTACTTTGGAGTCAGCTGCCTTTCTGCACCTATTGCATCTTCCTTCTCTGAGACTAAGGGACAACACTTAGTTGTATTATTAAGTTTAATTGTGAGTGTCTTATGATGCCATATCTCTAGTCTAGGAAATTGAAGCTAGACACGGTTAGAGGGTTGGGGGTCGTTACCTCGGTATTTTAATTGGATCCCATTTGATGCATCACTTCACCCAGGTAACACGTGTCACAGTGCACCCCCAACATCAATCACGAATACAAATTACAGGCCTTACACATCAGCATATCTAACAAGGGAGCCCAATAAAGGGGCTGGGGTGGGCTCACCTCTAGTTTACAGAATCTGTCCTACTAGGAGACCTTGGGTTCTCAAAATGATAGAATATTTGGTCTCCCTGGCTCTGCAGTTCTGGGGTGTTTAGTCTCGTGGCCTGCAGGACACCTTCAGGACACTAAGAACCAGGCTAAGTTATCAGACCTAAAGGATATGCATGCTAATACTTGTGGAACTGTGTCAAAAGTATATAAAAGAAAAAGCAAAAAACCATTTTGGCATCACTTACAGATCTGTCTTAGTCTTGCAAATGCTTACACAGCACACCCCATACTCACGTGGGCCAGAAGTTGGCTACAAAGCACCTGGTTACTCTAAGGGGAGGATGCTGTGACTTGTCTGCAAGCAAATTATGCTAAGGCCTTGCGAATTTCCTGACACAAGGATAAATTGCCCCAAACCAGACCAAGAGACACTTCCGAGACAGAGTTGAAGAAGTGGGTATTTGCTTTATTCAGTGCACCGGCTGCACAGGGATCACTCCTTCCAA
>JAHLSL010000076.1:1237312-1249416 GCA_025920805.1 Petroica traversi | reverse complement strand
GTCTGCGTTCCTGTGAGGGGAGGGGGGCCGGGGCCGAGCCCCTGCTCTGGGCACGGGAGTGGGGATGCTGCTGAGCGGGAGTGGGCACTGGGGGACGGCGCTGGGAACGGGCGGTTCGCGCTGCGGTGAAGAGAAAGGGGGTCGGGGTTACATCGATCGGCCGCCCCTTGCAGTTGCAAAAAAATGCAAAGTTATGATAAACTCGGCTTACCCGTGAAATGAATTATTAAACCGGCTTTGATTAATACGTTTAAATATCTCAAAGACGTGTAGCAAGAGGATGATGCCACGCTCTTTTCGGTGGTGCCCAGCGACAGGGCGAGGAGCAATGGCTATAAACCAAAACACAAGGAGTTCTATCTCAGCATGAGGAAGAACTTCTTTACACTGAGGGTGGCCGAGCACGGGAACAGGCTGCCCAGGAAGGCTGTGAAATCTCCCTTTCTAGAGACATTCCAAATCTCCCTTTCTGGAGACATTTCCGGGTCACCTGCTTTGGGTAATCCTGCCTTGACAGGGGGTTTGGACTAGATGATCTCCAGAGGTCCCTTCCAACCGTAACGATTCTGAGTTTCTGTGATCTTAATCACTTACTCTATCTTGTGTTACATTTCTTTAATAGAGACCACAATGGAAAAAGTTAGCTCACATTTCTCTTTTGTATTTTAAAATTTTGTTTTCAGGAGCTGAACCAATGACTCTTGGTTCCCCAGCATCTCCAAAACAAGGAGCTAGTGCACAATTTCTCCCTGGGTTTTTGATGGGTGACTTACCTGCACCAGTGACTCCGCAGCCACGTGCTTTATATGGCCCTTCAGTTGGCGTAATGGAAACAAGGTCTCCACTACTTGCAGGTCAGAATTTGTTAAATGCTGGAAAATTGTCCTGAAAGCAAACAATTGTTTTGTCTCATTGTTCTACGTGACTGTTGCAGACATGAACGCTTATAGTTTTATATCTGTCTATAAGCAAATGCCACTGATTGAATAAGTGGTGAACTCAGTGTATTCAGTTACAATAAATGTTTTAAATGTGGCAGTTTTGGTATCAGGAAAAGTTTGTTTTACAGGGAAGATAACATGAACCTCTCCTAATACAGAATGAATTTATATGACTCTTTTAAAGTAGATTACACATACGTCAGCGTGTTCTCTTTGTTCAAAACAAAGATATTTGCTGGCAAACTAAATGCAGCTTGTGAAAACTGCTGATTTCTTTGCAGAATTTTTTTTTATTTCTTTGAGTTCTAAGAGGTCACTTACAGATTGTCAAACTTAGAGAAAGTGGATGGAGAAAAACTAAAAATATACTTCTTAATTAGTATCTAATGGTTGTAGCTGAAGTCTTGATATCTGCTGTCATTGGAGTGGAGTAGTGACTTTTCCTAACTGTAGGTGTCTTCAACCACCTGATTAATCAGACGAGAAGTTCTTAGTGATGTTAGTGTTGAATGTCTGTTTCCTTCTCTGAGAAGAATGGATGAGTCATTGACATGCGATCTTGCCTTTTGTACTAAATGAGTTGGCATAACTTAATATCTGATGGTGTTAATTTGCCAGTCATTTTGAAGGAGAAGTTGAGGATTAAAATACTGCAAAATTTCTCTTAATGAAATATTTTCTTCTTTGAATGTCAGGCTGGATTGGACTCAATGATCTTTCTAGGTCCCTTCCAATTTGAAATGTTCCATGACTGGATGTTTGTTGGTCTTCTGCTTCTTGCTCTTGTCTGCCTGCCCTTATAGGTCTGGGAATAAACCTCTTATGAAAATATTTATGAAACTGAAAGTAATCACATAATCATGAAATTGAAAAAATTTCACCAAATTGTTTTTTTAATTGTTTATTACAACCTCAGAGTATCAATTTTAGGAAAAGGGAAGCCAGTGAGAAACTAACACAGACTTTCCAAAGGTAGTGATCAAGTACATCACTTAAACTAAAAACTTTGATGGGAGACTGCTTTACATAATACACATTATTTCATCTAACAGTAGCAGTTCTTGTATGTTTTAAACAGTTCAGAGTGGAATCTTGAAGTTCAGAATTTAGGATTGAAAAGTACTTTGGAAAAGCTTGGTTTCCAAATGTTTTTCAAGTGAAAACTTGATGCAAACTACCTTTTTTTTCCCTGGGGAAAATCCACCAAAGTGTTAAGATACGTCAAGTTCTTTCAAGAAGTTTAATTCCCTGTCATACTGGAAGTCCCCAATTTTACAAAATGGGAAGGCAGCTGGTTTAACTTCATCCTGTCTATATGCAAGCTAGTCCCTGTTCTCAAGAGCTTACATTTTTATTTAATATGAAATTAGATGGGAAGACAAGAAATTTGGACAGTGGGAATGTGACAGTAATGTGCAATGTCTCTGTGTGTTTTGGTATGATTCTTTAACATGTAGGATATCTCAAGTCTTAAAAATCTTGCTTTTGCATCTGTACTATAGGTAAGTTGGTCTCTGAAACCATTAAAATAGACTTCTAGCCTGGCTTAAAATTGAAAGATACAGCCATGCTCAGAACTTCAGATAAAGAACATATTAACAGTGAATATAATGGGTTAATAAGAGGTCTGCAAGTTCTAAATGATACTTTTGTAGAATGCTGTTTGAGACACATGTGGTGCTCCTACCTAGAACATTCAAACCTGAACCATTTGGTAGGGACAGATGGGTTTGCAAACCTCCAGTGAAACAATCAACAGTCTCACCAACAATCAACATGAGAGCATGGCTGAATTTATTATTGAAGTTTCAAGAACAAGTAGCACCAAAGCTATATTACTTGTTTCAAGAATAAGTAGCACTGAAATTACAAGTTTTCTCATGCTCTTCTTTTGTTCCTTTGAATTGCAGGAGGGTCTCCCCCACAACCAGTAGTCCCTTCACATAAAGATAAAGGTGGTGCTCCACCAGTTAGAAGCATATATGATGAGTTATCTAGTCCTGGGCTTGGATCAACACCTCTGTCCTCCAGAAGACCAGTAAGTGTCTTTGTTACTGGCCTGTTCTTAGCATTTGAAGCATTGAAGATTTGAAGCAGCTCAGTGAATTCTCAAACTTAGCTGTATAAACTGCTGTAGCAAAATGACTGGTGACCCTTCAGATCATGCTGTTGCTTAGTCTGGGTTGTTCAGTGTACCTGTTCCCGTGTAGACTAAACAAGAGGTCTGCATATTGTCATGAAGCAAATTCCTGTTATTGCCAATTTTTAATACTGTAGGAAATGAAAAATGCAAGTTATGCCTCAGTTATGCTTTGTATATATAAATTCAGCTTTGTTGTAGCTTTCTTGTACATTTATTGGGCTGCTGATTGCCAGAAGGACCCTTTCACAACTTGAATGGAGGTTGTAGCAAGGTGGAGGCTGATCTCTTCTTCCAGGTAACAAGTAATAGGACAAGAGAAAATGGCCTCAGGTTGCACCAGAAGATATTTAGATTGGATATGAGGAAAAATTCCTTCACTGAAAGGGTGGTCAGGCATTGGAACAGGACACCCAGAGAAGTGTTAGAATCGCCATCCTTGGAAATGTTCAAACATGTGTGGAAGGTGGCACTTGTGGACATGGTTTAGTGGTCAATATGGCAGTGTTAGGTTAATGGACTCTATGATCTTAGAGATCTTTTTCAATCTTAATAATTCCGTGTTTCTGTGATTATCTTTTTGAAGGCAATAGAGGCACTTATGGAAACAGCAGGATTTTTTTCTGAGTAAAATATTAATTGAAGTTTGGGTAGACAGTTGGGGTTAATTTTGAAAGAGGAACACTCAAATTTCTACAAGGTAAATTTTATAATAAACTGCTGCTTAACTGACTAATCAAGTATTACTAAGTCCTTTTTCACTGAACTCTTTTGATGCAAGGAGAACACTTTTCACTGAATAAGCAGTCATTCTATTGAGTGTTGCCTTCTGAAAAGTTTATTCTGAAAGCTGATTAAATTTAAAAAAATGTTGAGCAGCTGTCAGAGCATATGTTTCTAGGTCTACAGGTATTCCAGGTTGTTCAGTCTTGTATATAAGAAACGCCATGATTCAGGCTAAAAATAGATTAAGATTGTTTTGGGTGTTGTAATCCATTTTATAAAGAAAACAACTACTAACATCTAAAACTCAAAATGTACTTTCCTTCTGTGCACTAAATAGTTGAGCAGGAAAGCAAGTCGAGTGAGAGTCTCCATAAATATGAAGGTTATGTTTCCATGATTTCTGAACCCTTTAGGCAGTGAAAATGTCAATAAACTTAGGATACTAAGATTCTTTCCCATCAGGATGTACATGTATGTGTGAATTATTACAGCGCAGCAGTAGTGACATGAGTATTTTGAGAAGGTAAACTAAAGTGTTTCTGGGTATTTATACTGAAAGCTACTTTGTTTCACAATGCATACATCAAATATATTGTCAAATAACTTTTCATTAATACCTCTTGGTAATCTTTTACTACATACACATACAAATATCTGTTCTTACTCTTAAAAGTTAGGAATAACTTAAGGCAAACAGTTAATACTATTACCTGAAGGAGATAACTTGAAAATTGTCTTTTTTGATCTGAGCAGTATATCTATAAGAATGATTTGTTACTTTCTGTATATTAATGCAGGCCAGCTTTAGTCTATCACAGAGCCCATCAGTTGGAATTCTGCCATCAACTCCGGGAGCAGGTATATGTCCTGTCAAAATTTCTAATCTCTTTTCTTACTGCTTTCTTTAATACAGAAAAATCATTACTGTTCAAGCTATATCAGTTCCTTCTAATTTATGAAGAGGTTGTGTATTTGTTAGCTTTTCAAATGGTGTATGAATATGAGTAGGAAATAATTATTTACTCTGAGACTGACTTAGTTTCAAATTACTGTACTTGTTCCCTGTTCCAAATGTAATGTTGAACTGAGCACAGAAGTGGTTGTAATTGAACGAAGAAACTGAGATTGACCATTGCCTTCCATCTTCACAATGTTTGATAATCTTGTGTATGAACCAGTAGCTTCTTACTAAGCTTTATTCTGTTGGCCTGTTCCTATTTGGCAACTGTATTAAGCTGTTGGTGTTTAGAAGTCAAAGAGAACACTAGGTTGTGTTTACTGTCTGTGAGTAAATCATTATCAAACTTTTTCTTATACAAGTGAAATGCTTGATACTGAATTTATTCTTTTACTATAAACTTTTCTTGCAAAAAAAAATTTGTTCAACAATACCATTTCAATTTAGCAGCTTCAAGCATGTTCAGTCCTGCAAGTATTGGGCAGCCTAAGAAGACTACTCTGTCTCCTGCTCAGCTAGATCCTTTTTATACTCAAGGTGATTCCCTTACTTCAGAAGATCAACTTGATGACACATGGGTAACTGTATTTGGGTAAGTTGATTTCCAAAGTATCAGAAAAACCTGGCTGAAGTCTTTAAATGATACGGAGAAAAATATTTGGGTATTGATGTTGTCTGGCATTGGTATGTGCTGCAGGAAATACAGCCATTGTTAAAGCAAGCAAACACATACATTTCAGTGAGGCATCTTAACTTAAGCTACACATTATTTTTTCGAGTTAGGAAGGCACTATTCTTCTGTTAAGGTGTGTGGTAAAGTGCCTAGAAGGTGGTATTTCTTAATTCACTGCTTCTGATGTCATTACAGTGATCTCTTCTGGATTTCTATAAATGCTTCATAGGGTTGTATCTTAACGCCTGAATTCTTAAACTGCTCATAATTTTTTGGGTGGTTTTTTTTCTGTCTTTCAGATTTCCGCAAGCATCAGCTTCCTATATTCTTCTACAGTTTGCTCAGTATGGAAACATATTAAAGCATGTGGTATGTCTTTTTGACACTTATGTCAGAAAACATTGCAAATTCAGAATTTAAAAATCTACATTTCTCAATTTTCACTTAATCTCATATAGATGTCCAACACAGGAAACTGGATGCATATTCGATATCAATCTAAGCTTCAAGCCCGTAAAGCCTTAAGCAAAGATGGAAGAATTTATGGTGAATCTATCATGATTGGTGTCAAGCCCTGTATAGATAAAGTAAGTTAATAGATGCTTTTAGTTAAATATAAGGACTCTACTTTTGGTCTTCCTTTTTATTTTCCCTGACCTCTTAATTTTTTTTTTATTTTGAAATTGCAAATTGTAGGTAGTTCATCTATGTAAATATAGTCTGTAACTTACATACATTTTTTCTTAAGTATTCGTCAACATTTCCTGCTGAGAAGGATCATTATAGGCAATCTCTGTTCTCGTTGGAAGTTACAATGCACAGAATTATATGGCTGTATGAGACAAGGAAGGGAAACCATAATATAAGAGGCAATTGAGATAATTTTCCTGACTGGAATTTGTGGCATTGAGGGTCTGCAATAGATACCTAATGACAGCTGTTGCTGCTCCTAATTGTACCATTCTGGTTTTTTTGTGTGACTATGTGCTTCTGACTCTTGAGTGTATCTTAGTACTTTGGGTTGAAAATTTGTTAGCAAGAAAATCCCAATCCTGTTCTCCCACCCGCCCCTAGGAAAACATGTCACTCTTTTGTAAGTAGTAGTTGAGGTAGATATGGCTGTCTTGTAGTCTTAATATTAACACGAGCTATTATTGTCTAGGTATTGGCAATACTCTGACATTTAATTCTTGCAGTGCTTTGCACTGGATACTGTACATTAGCTTAAGCAAAGAACAGTCATTTTTCTGTAGTGCACAGATTTTTTTTTTGTCTCCTTTAAGGATACATGATACTAGAGTAATGTAAGCTTTCCAATGTAAACCATTCTGAGAAGGCAGCCCTAGAAATTGAACTTGCAATTTTTGAAGTTTTAGCAGCCTGAAACATTTCTTACACTCAATAAAATTCATAAACAAGTACTTCTGTGGCCCTTTTTCTCTGAGGGCTTCTGCTGGTGGTCCCTCCTTGCCTTTTTACTATTTTGGTGTCTAGTTTGTATTGATAAATGGATTGCCTGTAACCTGAAGCTCTAGATATATCATCTGATCTTCATTGCTTTTGAATTCTCATTATGTCTTTTGTGGATAGTATTCACTTTCATATACCAATAAATACCAATAATAAACAAATAGTAATTTATTTGTATTTTTGGAGGCAAAATATTTCAGGATACTAATTCATTGAAGGATTGTTTTTAGTAAGACTTTCCCACAATTGAAAACTAAATATGATGGATTTGACATCAGTGCTTAGGCTTCTGATTTAAAAGTATTAGTTCCATGGGTTCCTCTTGTGCTAAGCAGAGAGTCAGCTGCCACCCACAGTGTATGTCAATCCTATTCTTTATTTTGGAAAGTGCTCTTCTGCCAAATGTGCTGCTGAATTTCTGCTGTCTAGGCTGGTTGAATGCTATGCTCCACTGAGTCTAAATGCACCAAATCACATCTCCCGAGGCTGGTTGTTATTTACCACCTTGTTTTCTCTGGTTTGTTGTGGAACTTGTCGTTTCCATTAAGTCACTTGGTACCTCTTCCATTCTACATGCATTCCTTTCTAAACATAAGCTTATGAAACGGAGCCTTGAAGTTTATTGCAAGTCATACAATGTATTTCCTCTACATTGTTTCAAACTTAGTTGACATTTAGTACAGAGAGTGAACAGATTCCAACCTTCCACTACTTTGTAGTGGCATAATTTAACATAGTGAATGATTGCAGTGAAGAAAATGCTTGGTGGTCATTTGTATCTGTATGCTCAGCACTGACACGCCTTTTATCTTTTGTGATCCAAATATGTGTAATCGAAAAATTTAAATAGTAGGTAATTTTAGATTATAAATGTTAGAATACTACTTTTCAGTATTTGTTTACATTATATTAATCCTCTGTTTAAGAGTGTGATGGAAAACTTTGAAAGAAGCTCTACATCCTCAATGTCTTCAGTTTTCACTCCACCTACAAAACCTGCTGGCACACCAATACAACCTGCAAACAATACTGCAAAGAGTTCTACAATGAGACCTCTTGCAACAGCATATAAGGCTTCCACTAGTGACTATCAGGTATTTTGAGGGAAACAGACCATGTTTTTGTGTTGTCTCCCCTTAGCTCTATGGGGCTAAGGTCAGTGTGACCTTAGCTTTTATCCTTTGCTGTCAGTTCTTTAACAATATGGTTCAAGTACAAGCTCAGTCTGTTCAGTTTCTAAAATAATAATAAAAGATACTAAATTAACGACTTGTCACTTTTCCAGGGATCAAGAGCTTGTTTTGAAAATATTTCAAACATATTTTGTCAAAACATGGCAGCACTTAATAATTAAATAAATGGTTAGCATAAAAGTTATTAACTACATGTTGACTGATTCTCTGTATTGTCTCTTTTTGTTTTTCTCCCTGCCTTCTAGGTGGTTTCTGACAGACAAACGCCTAGGAAAGATGAAAGTATTGTATCTAAAGCAATGGAATATGTTTTTGGCTGGTAATACACAAGAGGAAGTAACACATTAAGCTGGTCAGGGTTTGAACTATACTACTGGCATCCGTAGTTAGTTGTATAACTACCAGTGGCAGTATTTTGTCTTACATAGCTCCTGTTATGCCTTCAGCTTATTCAGAAGATATGTAGCTTGCACTTTAAATGATGGCAATGTTCACAAGGTTTTACAAACTGAGCAAGTGTAAATAAAAATGCTCTATCCCTATTTGTGCTCTGATGAAATGATTGTGAGAAGAAGTCAGAGAGTTTTCCTCTGTAATTGCTTTCTATGAATTACTTCACAGTAAGTTGGAAGTGCTTAAGATGGCAGATAAATTTACTGATGCCTTTAATTTTTTTCCCCTCTGGAAAGGTGATTGGCGACTTAATGGAAGAACACTATGCAGAGCTATGTACCAGGGACAGGGCCTGTTATTAGTATGTGTGAATTTTTAAAAATTAGGATTCATTGCTGTTTTACAGTTATCTCTGGCATACGATTCTAAATGTCACAGCAACCTTTTGACTCTTTGTTTTATTAATAAAGTTATGTTTCTTTTCTTAGTTTCTTTTTTTTAAAATAAGTATGAATTCTGTTAGGAAAAACTATTAGAAGCAAGCTTAACTGTAAAACATGTTGTTTAGGTTTATTGATGTGTTATTGGCAGAGCAGGTGCTGCTAATTTTTACTAAAGTAGTACTAACCAGGATTGAAACTATAAGGATATTTTATACCATTGTGCAGTTAAAAGGTAACAGACTGTAGCATTCTTAGCTATAAAATTTTTATTTGAAATAGCTGAAGTGAAAAATGCAGTATGTCAATGACTTTTCATCTCAAGCAGTGTTTAAGAAAATTTCACTAGGGGATTGGCTGAATGGTGATGGATTTTCATAGTTTTATTTTTTAAATAGAACTTTCCGCATTGAAGTTTTGGAAGTGAGACTCTCAAGTAATCACAGGCTCGTTCATCTGGAAAGAGAACCAAATTTTTCTGTTATACTTGGGAAATTACAGGCTACTATTCGTTTTTGTGATTCTGTGTCTGTGTTAGTATGGGTCAATGTCAGCCTTTTAATCTGGGTCAATGGCATATTGGCCAGGTGACTTTACTGTCATATCCATTTCTATGCCTTCCTTCATGCTGCAGAGTGGTTTTGCACTTGGATAAAATTAGATTGAAAAATTGACCTGAAGCATGCTTAATGTCCTTCAAGGGCTAATGACAGAGAGCTGAGAAAAACCCCCAAAGCACAAAAGTAATGTTCTACATCATATTCAGAGATTTTGAGATGCCTTTTACTAATTTGCTGGCTTATGCTTTCAGAGTACTGGTTACTATTTTGGTTGCTGCAACTTAATTGTCAGTTTGCTTTTTGATCAAAGGGAGCTGCTCAAACTTAATCTCTGAATGTGTTTTCTTAAAATACTTCTGGCTTCTTACTGACAAAAAATATTTGTCATGCAGGTGGCTTCAAAAGCAAAAGGTAGTTCAGCTAAATTCTTGTTTTGCTAGTTGCACAGAATACACTTTTGACTTACTTCAGAGCTGTGATGATGTGTACTGGATGATGTATACTGGATGTGTACTGGTGTAGTGAAATGATATAGAACAAGATGAAACTTGGACCAAGTAAGTCTGAAGCTAAATATTTAACAAAGAAGTTGGAGCCAAAGTGAGTAGTCTGGCTGATCTGTTTTACCAGACTTAAAACTGTACTGAATTGTTAGTTTTCTCAGTCGTTTACCTTAGTCTGTTGTTTCTCCTAGCTTTAGCAATGACTGTACTAATTGGCCATTACAGCTTTCTGTAGGGTACTACTCTACCTGGGAGTAGTAGATGTTGTTTGCTTTGCTGTGGAGGTAGTAAACAGGAGAAGAAAATTCAGAACATGTTAATCTGTGTACTTCTGAACAGTATCATTAAGAAATTGTCATAATGTGGCTTCTGCTGGTGAAGACTGCTAGTAAGACTTAATATGTTGTTGTGGTGTTGAGCACTACTTAAACCCTGGTATCAATGATTTGGGCTTACCAAGCCTGAGAACATGACAGTCCAACACTGCACAAACCATTGTTCAGTTTTGTTTCAACAAACCTGATCATGGTTAGTCTTCAAACCTAGAGGCATCAGCATCCATCCCATCGTGTCTCTGACTTTCTAATACCAGAGCCTCATATCTGCTATGCAAGGGAAGTTAGGGAGGGTAAGTAAAAAAAGTTCTCAGTATAATCATTGCTAAAAGTATCACTATCAAGAAACCTAATAACAAGAAGCTGGGCCAACAGTCCTAGAAAAAGAATTTCCTGACTGTCTATATAACTGCCAGTTGGTATGCTTAATATTTTTATGCCCATTCAGGCCATGGAGTATTTAGCTGGCTCTATTACCAAGTGCCACCCACACCTTCACAAGCACTGAGGCAGAGGCAATAACCACTTTGCATGCTCTTCATGCTGGGGACCTTATTAAGCAACAACCATCTTTGATGCTTATCAGCTTCATTTTTACATCCATGCTTTTCAGCATCAGATTGCCTGAGAAGAAAAAATTGCTGTGGAAGTGGTGTGTCAGGCGAAGACAGGTCTGAGACCTGACATATTTGTCTGGGGTTGTGCACCTCCACAAGATAATGTAGAAGAAGACGTTATTTTTAGCTGGTGGGATTAACTTCAGAGATGAAACTCTGTATCAGTCACCTGGTGGGATTTATCCTGTGAAAAGGGGAACAATATAAAATAAAGCCACTGTTGGCATGGACGTGTGATCATGGGCCGTTGTCACCTCATCTCATGCATGTGCCCTGTATGAGATGATGTTGAAACTGGCAACTCCTGAGGAGGAGATAAAAGATGTCCTGGGGTGGAGGGAGAGGATGAAATGATGCATTTTGATCCAGGGGACGCCCTGCAGGTGTGCTATTCTCCTGCCCCTCCTGCCTGAGCACCATGCTCTATCTTCTGCTCAGCAGCTTCTCCAACATCCAGGGGTTGGTATGCATTTTTTGCCAAAGCAACTAATAAAATTGACTTGCTTTGCTAGTCTGACTGCGCCATGAGTTTTTTGTGCCCTGGCATCCTCCGGAACAGGTGCTCACAAGGGTTCAGTCCTCCTTTTGTGGGCTTTCAGAGCCAAGCTTGGTCTGAACTGGTTACCCAGTGTCATCCAGGGAGGCTGCTTCCTGCTGCCTGGCTGTCTTTTGTAGATGGCCCTGTGCAGAAATATGTGAAAAAAAACTTAATGAAGACATGGGGGTGGTACCAATGGTTACTCTGACTTACCAGTTTTTTCCCCCAGCATAGTGGCCAGCAGGCTGGAAAAAAAAAATCACAGAATTACAGAAGATCTTGGGTTGGTAGCCACCTTATAGGCCATCTAGTTTCAATCTCCTTGCCATAGGCAGGGATGCCTTCTACTAGGCTAGATTGCTCCAAGCTCTGTCTAACCTGGCCTCAAACACTTCCAGTTGTTTATTCTGCATAACAAGCTCTTCATAATTCCAAAGACATCATACTTGAGCCGTAAATTCTTCTGCAGACACTTCCCCCGCACCTACAGCACTGCTTTCATGTGAATTCGCTTGCTTTGCATGTGGAGGAGGGGACCAGCAGGGAGGAAAAACAAAGTGAACTTGTAGAAAAAAATCTGTGATTCGTATTCTAAAATACTGTCACAACAGCTGGAA
>JAHLSL010000076.1:1209594-1232312 GCA_025920805.1 Petroica traversi | reverse complement strand
CAAAGGCAGCGGCGCTCGGCACGGCCCCAGCGAGTCCCCGCCCGGCACAGCGCTCGGGGCTGCTGGGATCCAGGAATGCGCCCCACAGGATTTACTGCTGAGCTCGGCAACTCCCCGAGGGCATCGCTGTGCCGAGCTGCGCTCCAGGGCAGCGCGGCCGCTCATTGGGCACAGCGGCCCTGAAGCTCCTGCAGCACTGTTGCAATTCCCCGCAGGAATTCCCCCGAATCGGAACAAAATGCTGGCAGGTGGGAGTTTGGAGCAGGGACGTTCCGGGGGGGGCTGGGTCATCCCTCGGCCTGGGCCCCCTCCCAGTCTGTTTAGATGGGATATTGGGAAACTCCTGCTCCTGGTTCTGTGAGCTACAAAATTTAACTTTAGCCTGCTTATATTTTCACATGAGATCAGAATCTGGAGGGGGGGAAGGTAAAGATCGATTAGTCCAATTCTTCCAATTCTAATTGAAGGCAGTCCCACTCATAGCTAGGCAACTGGAGCGACAGGATCTTTAAAATACCTTCCAACACAAACTGCTCTGGGATTCAGTGATTCCCAGAGCTAAGAGCAAAACTACAATTGTACTCAAGTTCTCAGCTGCTAAGCAAACATCACAGCATCAGAGGAGTTTTAGGACTCCAACTTAGCCTTACACAGTCCCCATACCAATGTATCAATCCCAAATTCAGCATCTTTATTGCCACTGCAGATGCTGGAATTGGGGCAAGTTCCTGTCCCAACATGATGTGGCCCAAAGGCAGCAGAACAGGCACTGACAGAGCCAGAGGAGCTCTTTCTTGCTGCAGAAAACCACCTATTTAAACCTAAAAAGGGTAGATTTAGATTGGCTCCTCTTGTAAGCACCTTTCAGGACTCTCCACTGTGCAGAGCACTTTTCATGCCTGCTCTGAACAGTCTTTGCACAATAGAGCACAACCTGGCTCTGGCTCTGAAGGTCAGCAAACCCCAAACACAGGTGGAGGAAGAAGCAGCAGCTGTTTTGCAGTAATATCCAAGAGAGACTGGAAGGGTTTCTTCCCACTGGTCTCACTTTTGTTTCTGACTGTGTGTGAGGCACAAACTGTGATTCCTCAGTTGTGGGGGCCAGAACTGCACCCAGGATGCTGGCACTGCCTGACAGTGCTTGGTACGGTGGGATGGTCATGCATCTGAACCTCAGTCACTGTGCTGCTGCTTCGTTTGCTTCACTTTTAGTACACCCGAAGTTCACTGCAAGACAGGGTGGTCTCTGGTTCTGCCCTCTTCCTTTCCCTTTATAAGGGAGGACCAATGCTGCGCTTTCAAGGAAGCTATTCTTGAATAACTTCCAGTATTACAAGCTCCTTTGCCATCAATGGATGCTTGTCATGGAATCCCTCTCAGCTGGATTCAGAAAATACTGAAGTTGGCTCTTCGAAAATCCAGGGTCTTTGTCCTACTCTTATCTTCAGGTTGCTCAGCAAGACCTTTATCTCCACAGTATTGTGAAAAACCGGGGACCTTTCCAGTCTGATCTGCCCTCTCTGCAGAGAGGAACACAGTGCAGGAAAGAACAGCAGGATGAGGCCTATGTACTCTGTGGTTCAGGTTTTGCTCCACTTCAGCTCCACAAAGATACAAATAAGGTGAAGGAGGTGAAATTTTTATTGATAGAAAGCAAAGCAGAGGGATGAGCTGGGAGCAGGAGAAGGGAACAGAGGCAGGGCCTAAGGGCTGCAGGGAGGCAGCAGTAAAGAGGCAAGGAGAAGCCAGGAGCTACCCGAACTTCCAGGTAAGCTCAGCTGTGCCCAGCATCAGCTGTGCCTGCAGCTCCAGTTGGTCTCCTCTGATCTCCAGATGGTCTCCTCTTGCATGGGCTCTGGTGCTGTCCTGGTTGTCTCAATCCAGAAGATGAACCTAGTAGTGCAGCTCTTTCATTGAACATGACTTGAACTATCAGGTTTGTGTTGGAGGGGCTGTCGTCTATGCAAAGGGCTTGAAGGGCTGGAACAGAGAACAGACCTATGGTTAGAGTGAGGAAATCCCCTGAAAGGACTAGCCCACCCAGCTCTTGCCATGGCCTGGAGGAAGCAGGAGACAACAGGATCAGCTGGAAGGTGTTGGCCACGAATCCCCTGCAGACCCCTGAAATGTCTCTCCCCACACTGCCCCTCATCCGCACAAGGAGCAGAGCCCTCTGTAGCCAGGGCAGGGATTGCAGCTTCCGTGGTAAGCTCCCACTGAAAGCTCGCTGGCCTCACTCACCCTCAGAGATGAGCTTTAGCTCTTCCTGCTGCCCCCTCATGAGCATTCCGGTGGTCCCTGGGAACACAGAACCTGTCACAGCCCCTGACCCAGATCCTGATGCAATGGGTCAGGGAGGGACCGAGAGCCCAGGTTTGTGGCTCACCAATGGACCTGACAGCTGCCTCTCGCACAGGCTCGTGTGGGCTCTCCAGGTATGGCAGAGCCTGCCGCAGGTGCTCAGCCGCTTGGCTCCTGTCCTCTGCCAGCTGGGGAGAGGTCAGGAAAGGGTTGGTGTGGGCTGTGCCCCTTGGCCAGGCACTCCCTACACCCAGCATTGCCTCCCCTGAGGCCTGGCCAGCAGCCACTGCTGCAGGGCTTTGGAGGGGGCAGAGGGCCTGCCGAGCCGTGGTGCCACCCTGCACCAGAGCCCAGCTGGGTCGGGGCTCCATCACTACCTGTCTTGAGACCAGATGAGCCTGGAGAAGAGCCCACATGGCCCAGGGAAGGGAGCAGTGTGTGGGGTGCAGGCTGGTGCCCCTGAGTGCAGCACTGGGCAGGGGCCACCACTGCTAGCCCCACAGAATGGGCACCATGGGCAGGGGGCTTCTCCAGGCTGGGCTTGTGCCTGGGGCTTCCAGGTTGTCCTTACCACACGCTCGCCAAAGCACCACAGGTCCTCCATCTTCAGCAGCGGCTTGAGATCCTTCCTCTTCAGAAAGCTTACTGCAGAAAGCAGTGTTTTCCGAGAGGCCTGCAGAGCAGTAGAGGCCCAGAGATGGCACCGCAGCCAAGGGCACAGGACCCGTGTCCCTGTGCCAGGGCCAGGAAGAGGCTGGAGCCCATGAGGTGCTAGGGTGTGGGGAGACAGTCCAGCCCCCCTCCCATGGGGACACCAGGGCTCGAGTCCTCACTTCTGACACACCGCGGTTCTCATCATGGCAATGGAAGAAGAGTGGGAGCAGGCTCTGTCTCACATGTATCTTCAGGGACTTTTTTCCCTTTTCTACTACTGATTCCATCACTTCTTGGTATAGGCGAATAGAGAGCAGCTGCACATGGTGGTTGTCCTGTTGGAATGAAAAAAAATCGGCACTGTATTCTCCAGGCTCCCCTGTGCACAGGCCAGAAAATCACAGAGCACCAAACTTCCAGGCAGCACCCAGTGCCCATAGCTGGGGACATAGAGCCTTACATTGTCAAAGAGTGGCTGCAGTGCCTCCGCCAGTCTTGGGGCCGTGGGGCTGGATACTTGGATATCTTTGTTCAGGAGTACGTTAATGAACACACAGAGGGTCATCCTGACCATCTCTACGTCTTCATTCCTCAGTAGCTCCACAAGGCTTTCCAACAGGTTGCACATTTTTCTGGCCTGTGTGGAATAGAAGGCTGAGCTGTGAATCCATGACAGCTGCACAGCTCCAGTGGTGCAACCCCACCCTGCCGCCATGGAGCCCAGAAGCCGAAGGCCTGTACCAAAGCACTCGGGCGGCTGAACAGTGATGCAAGAGAGCTGGGAGCAGCTGCCAAGCTCCCAAAGCCCAGCCAAACCCAAGGGGCCACTTTGCCCAGCCCCACGCTGCCAGCCACTGCCTCCTACTCACCATCGAGGGCTCCTTGCTGAGCACCACAAGGGCCCTGAGCGCCAGGCGACGCCTCTGCACGCACTCGCCCTGCAGGTGCCTAGCCATGATCTCCAGGATGCAGTCACCCCAGTCCCTCAAGTCCAGGCCATCCAGGACCTGGAAGGCACAGGGCAGTGACAGGGAGCCGGCCGGCAGGAGCCCGGAACCGCACAGGGCTGGGCCCAGGCAGCAGTACAGGGCGCGGGCACCGGCCCAGGCAGCTGCGGCTACGAGAGGGCAGAGAGCTGGGAGGCAGCTCAGCGAGGCAGCGCTGCCCTTCAGGCTCACCTCCACAAGGAAAGCCATGGCAGCAAGATCCCAGCGTGGTTCCTCCCTGCTGAGCAGCCTGAGCAGGCGGAGTGCAATACAGGAACACAAGGGCATGGAGAAACAACGCATCTCTCTGGCAATGGGAAAGAGCCACCATCAACCCTGAGATGTGTGGGCAAACTTCCCTCACGACTGACTCACAGACATCTGGTCTTTCCCCACCACCTGTGAGGGGACATGGGCACTTTGGGAGGCGACTGTTCCCGGGCACCCTCCTCTGCCAGCGTTTTCCAGTCTGCTCATCCACCCCTTGGTGACAAGGTCCTCTCGCCCATGACCACGGGGACTGTGTGGGGCACTCTAGGCACAAATGACAGGGGCAGTGGGGAGAATGAGGTCTCTCCTGGCCAGCAGACCCATTGCATAGTGGTGGGTGTCAGCATAGAGTAGTGTGTCCCAGCCACACTTGCGTTCCATTGCCACCAGTAAATCCAAACACTGCAGGTGATGGAGCAGTGCCTTCACAGTCATCACTACAAACCTGTGTGCAGAGCAAAGCCCAGGTCATCCTGGGAGCCCAGGCCTCAGCCCTGGGGATGTGGGAGTGACAGGAGGACTGGGAGAGGGCACCTGTTGATGTTGGTGGGAAGGCTCTGTTCCTCCTGACATCTCATCCAGAAAGTATTGATCTCCTCTGGTGTCTGCTCTGTACTGATGAAAACTTGGAAAAGCAGAGCCACAAGGAGGTGGGGGGGAATATTCCATAAATGGCTCTGGGAACCAGGGCAGGCGGAGAATCTCCCAAAGCACCCTGGTTGCCTGCAAAGGACAAACGACTCAGAGATAACACTCAGTGCTGAATGGCAGGGTCTAGGCGTGCAATGGAGAGGCCAGAGGAGACACAGGGAGAGGAACCAGCCTGGTGCCCCTGAACCTGCCCCTAAGCCAGGTGTCAGCCCAGTGCCTGAGGCAGGGAGATGCATTGCAGTGGGGGAAAGGATGGAGAGGCACTGGAGAGGCATCATGGGTACAAGCAAAGGCCAGTTCCAGAAACTCACAGCCAGGGCAAATACATCCTTATTGTCCCCATCAGAGGTAAACATTTTGTGCTGTGGCCAGTCCTCCATCGCACAGAGCAGTATTGGCAGCACCTTGCCCACTGTTGCTCCTGATGAGGCGATGGTCTTCCACATGATTGCAGCACCTCTGCAGGACCAGAGCTGTGTTTCAGGGGGGACTCAGCCAGAGCACCATGGCCGGGATGGCCACAGGAGCCCAGGTGACAGAGCTGCAGTGCCCTGAGGGCTAGGGAGTGAGCATAGCAGGAGGCTTGGAGGTTGACAAGCCAGGGCTCAGAAACAGAGGGTCCAGTGGCTCCTGGAACTCTCTGCCTATCAGACCCCATTGGACTGGTTGTACAGAGTGATGGGCCCTAAAGGCTGGTTAGACCTGAACCCTCAAGGCAGGTGGGCCCTGTACCTGTCACATGATGGGGCACAGCGCAGCAGGGTCACTGCGACGTCAGTGGGGTGTGCCTCAGCCAGCCTCAGGATGTCCATGAACAGCCTGTCATCTGGAGGCACATCGGACGACAGCCTCTGATGCATGTTCCTAACAAAGCCTGGCACCTGGAGAAGGCATAGAGAGACTTGGAGAGCTCCCAGAGGGAACAACTTCCCCAGCTTCCCCTGAGAACTGCTTCCCTTCCCACCACACTGGGTGAACTCAAGGCTGAGGAGGCCCAGTGGAACTGGCTTGCGGTGCCACACAATTCCTGGGGGCACCCAGCCCTGGCCACAGGCTGCTTACTTGACTCGCACTGGAGACAACTCTCTCCCCAAAAAGATCCAGGCTGGGAGCAGGAGCTATGCTCTGAGTGGGTATGGGGTCAGGCTCTGCTGCATCCTTAGTCAACGTGGTGATCATCTCTCGGCACCAAGTGCCTGAGAGGTTCGTAAACATCTGAAAAAGGAGGAGCAATAGGGAAGAGAGGGATGATCCATTGAGTACTGCAATGGTGATGCTCAGCAGAGAAGGTGGGGATGGCTCTCTGTACCTGGCCTACAGAGCACCAGCAGCTACGGGCAGAGTCCTGCTCTTGTGACTGCTCTCTCCCTGCATCTAGCAAAGAGCAAGGAATGCCAACGCTGCAGGATAGGCTAGAGAGCACAGCCCAGCCCTGCACTCCCCAGGAGGAACAGTGCCTGGATGCCCTGGGGATGGAGCACTGCTGACAGGGGGTCCAGTTCCAGCCCCTTCTCTGTCCTATCCATAGGCATATCCACATGGGATGGGATGGGATGGGATGGGATGGGGTGGGATGGGATGGGGTGGGGTGGGGTGGAGTGGGATGGGGTGGGGTGGGATGGAGTGGGATGGGATGCGATGGGATGGGGCCAAACTGGCTGCAGGCACCAGCCCTGTGGCCCAGCTCTGCCACTCACTCTTCTGCAGCACGTGGAACAGCGCCATCTCATTTTGTTGCTGTGGTGAGGCACCACCTGGGCATTTTTCCTCCTTCTTGGGTAGGTTGCGGGGTCTCTCTGCCATGTCAATGTCTGGACTTATGGCTAGTTGCAGGAGAGATGCCTTGGAAAAGCTCCAGGTCAGCAGGTACTGCAGCCGTGGCTTGAAGGGACCTACAACAGCGAAGCCTTGGGAATGCTACAGGACAGTAAATCCTGCACTCTGCTCTTAAGGCCTCCTGCCACAGTGACAGAAGACATTTTGTAAAGGCTCTGGGTCATCAAGTCCTACAGACTGCCCTTGAGGGCACCTGCAAAAGAGGGACCTTGGCAAGGCTATGGGTCACCAAGTCCCACAGTCTGGCCTCAAGGTCATCTGCAAAAGTAACACCTTGGAAAACCTCGGGGCTAGCCTCACAGCACTGATCTGTCACGTCCTGTCCAGTTGCATGCCATGAGCACTGTGGTGGGACTGTCACCACAAGCACCCATGTCACAATGTATCACGAAGCGTCACCCTGTACTTTGTCAATCTGTACCATTCCATCCCCCGGTGACCACAGTGCACTGTGTCACAAAGAGCCCTAGGACACACCTCCTTGTGCCCTGGGAACACTCCCACCTTACCCAAACTGCCCAAGCTGGCAAGGAAGATGTTCCCCCCAAATGTCAAAGTCAGTCCAACAGGAACTATAGGAATGGCTCAAACAATAAGGTCAGGGCAGCAGAAGGAGCCCCAGGGCTGCCAACACAGCTGCAGCAGGAAAGGCATGGGGCTTCCACAGAAGCTGCCACGGGCTCTTTGGGACATGTCCCAGTGGGTGGCCATCATACATGCAGGGCTGAGACACAGGCATGGGACGTGTGGCCCAGGGCACGAATGCTGCTCTGATCCCTTAGGCCCAGGGAGCACTGAAATCAGCAGCTGTGGAAGAGTCCCTGCCAAAGGAGACCTACCACCCCGCAAGCCCTGCCAATGCCGGTGCCTGTCTCCTGCCGCAGAGATCTCTGCCCCCAGGGGACTTCTCTGCCAAAGGACAGCCAAAGCCAACGTGCATTGGCGTCTGTGCTCCTTTCTGCAGATGGCTGTTGGCAGGAGTACCTAGAGCAATTGATGGCAACACTTAGAATCTGTCAGAAGGCAGAAGCTGTTGCTCCTTCCTGGAATGATTTGTGGTAACACAATCCAATGACACCTTTGCATAGGTTGACTGTTGTTCAAGGATGGTAATGAAAAAGCAAAATGAGGTGCACCATCAGGGTGTCATGCAATTGTGAAAAAACCAATCTTTTAAGTCAATAATTAAAAATTTCCAATTTTCAAGGATCATTGCTGGATTAGGAATTCCAGGTTTCTGGGCACCCATCACAGCCATTACTGCATTGATAGCTCTCAGGTCTTGTAAGAGTCTCCATTTGCCAGTCTTTTTAAGAATCACAAATATTGGGATGTTCCATGGACTAATAGAAGAAACTGCATTTCCCAGATCCAACTGTTCTTTCACCAATTTTTGCTTGTTGAAGCCTGCCTTTTTTGAGGGGCCACTAAGGGACCCATACAGGAGTATTTGTGCTCCATGTGAGTTTAAGTCTCAGCTGCACATCAGTGGCTCCTTTTAAAAATTTATTATCAAAACCAGTCCCTGCTGTGACAACAGATCTCTTCCCCACAGTGTGCCTGGAGTAGAAAGTACATATGTTTTGAGCTGTGTGGGTTTCCCTTCCGGCCTATGTACCATGCGTTCTTTTGCTGACTGCTGTGGCATTTCTGACCTCCAATGCCTGCAATGATTGCTGTTGGAGTTGTCAAGGGCCATGTGGGTGGCCATTCACATTTGATTATGATGATTATGTCTGCTCTGATATTTATTAGTCCTGCAAAAGCTTGCCAGCTATAACACAAGTTAGAAAAGGATGCTGTACTGAAATAAATTTAGACCAATAAATGTTAGGAGTACCTGTACTCCCAAAACCTCCAGTGCATTGACAGATGGTATTGATTTCATGTCTGGTAGTGGTATGAGTGGTATAGGAAGCTGGATGAGTTCGAGCAATGCATGATCCTGCTGGAATAGTAAAAGGTGGATTAGGAGTGAAACCATGATTTTTATTTCACCTCTAGAATCAGAGTAGATGATTCCTGGTGAAATATAAAGTCCACTTTTAGATGATGATGATCTCCTGAGTAACAATGCATGATATTTGAAACTGTAGGTATAAGGTATTGTGGTTGTGGTGGTGACAGTGGCAGAGGATGGTGGCACTGGTGACACTGGTGGCACTGCTCAGGGTGTGGGTGCCCCTCCACCAGGATGCTCATGGCTCTCTGCAGCAGTTTGCTCTGGCACAGTCCATTCTGCAGGTCTTGGACGAGCAGCAGGTGTCAATTTGGGCTTTCCCCCCCTGCCCTGTGGCAGCTTGTGTGGGTCAGGCTCTCAGAATGACACGAGCCCTCCCCATCCTCTTTGGTTGTCTGTAGATGGTGTTGCACTTTTGCGTTAGTAGATGGTGCTGTAGACAACATTTCCAGCTGTTGTGACAGTATTTTAGAATACGAATCACAGATTTTTTCTACAAGTTCACTTTGTTTTTCCTCCCTGCTGGTCCCCTCCTCCACATGCAAAGCAAGCGAATTCACATGAAAGCAGTGCTGTAGGTGCGGGGGAAGTGTCTGCAGAAGAATTTACGGCTCAAGTATGATGTCTTTGGAATTATGAAGAGCTTGTTATGCAGAATAAACAAATTGCCATGTAATAAATTCATCAGGATTTACTTCATTTTTCTTTGACGGATGAGTCTTTAAAGAATCACCCACTCACTTCCAGTTTTCGAGGGTATACAATTCCTTTACTACATACCATGGACAATTAGCCTTCACTCATATAAGGAGTTTTATAAGCTTTTTTTTTCTTGAATTCTACAACCTCACTTACTTGTAACACATAATAAATAAAAAGTTTTTATGAAGGGTTTCTAATTAACTTATATGATTCCCCATCCTATATATGCAAATATATTTTGGGTTTTTGTGTTTTGTTTTTTGTCGTTTGTTTTTTGTTTTTCTATAAAATTTATTTTTTCCCCAACTGCTCACAAGGCTGACCTGTAATCATTCCTTAGCCTGCTATGAGGACATCCTTGATGATTCTTGAAATCCACCCTTCATTTCAGTTAGGAATACACTGCTGGTCCAGAATAATCTCAGAGATTTTGGGTGCCTGTTAAGCGGGTGCCATTCTGCAGCATATTGGCGAGTAATGTGCGGTTCCCAGACAGTGATATGGGCAGGAGCATTTATTAGAAAAGCATACAGTTTTAATAACATTTTTACCATCAGATTAAATTAACATGCTTCTAGATAGCCAATAGAATAAGTGATTCAAGGATCAGACCTTTTCTTTCAGAACAAGTGTTTTGCTTATTGCAGGCTACTGGGGTTCTATCTGTTACATTCTTACATTTCCTCCCTGGGTCAGCTGAATAAGCTTCCTTTATTTAACCAAGTGGTCTTTGTTCTTTTACTAAGCCTCCTTTGTTTTCGTGCCCTACACTTATCTCTCCCAGCTCCTCCAGCTCCTGTTTTGTCTCCTGCAGTGCAGACCTGGACAGCAGCATGGGAGCAGGGCAGGCTTTGCCTCCACAGGGCTGCTTGGGTGGTGTCTCTTGCCTCCAAACTGGGATGCTCCCAGCACTACTGGGATCCCTTTTGTACCCATGGGGCACAAAACCTTCTCCCACCCTCTTACTCCAGCTTCAGGGAGAGCTGATCGCTCATATCTGCTTTCCACTTGGCTCCATCCTCTCAGCTTTCTGACAGCATCCTCCAGCTGCCTGATCTGGGATGGGCAGTAATGGCAGAATCAGGACATGGACCCTTCAGCTGCCTCCTACCTGCCCAAATCCCAACTTGCATAGCTGCAAATCCCTCTGGGACTGCTGCTGGCTCACTTTGTCCTTCTCACTCTGCAAGTTACCTGGTCCTTTCACCTTCAAATCTAGACCTGATCTGGGCTCAGCAGAGGCAGACCAGACTCCATAGCATTCCTGGAAAAAGGAGGCAAATGGGACCAGCTTGATGAGCATAAGAAGAGCAGCAGAAAGGGTAGATTCAGCACCCCCCACCCCCCCCCATCCCTATCCCCTGTCCTCTAAAACTTCAGTTCACAGAACCAGAGTAAAGTATCCCACAAGAGCCCAAAGGTGCCACCACCCAGGGATGCATGGCAGGGTGACAGAAAGACAAAGGGAGGGACAAGGAGGGGTGGGCATTCAGCTCCCTCCCAGGGGAACTGGTGGCAGCTCAGCTGGCCGAGGGCCTGCTGCATCATCTTTATGTCCTGTTCTATGCTGGATTGCTCCATGTTCTTCTTTACCACCTCCTCGTGGAGACCCTGGCACAAACCCATAGCCTAGGATCCCCCTCTTGCCCTGGGGAGCCTATCATACAGCCTGGGTCAGCAGGGATGGACCCAGTATCTCCTGCCCAAGCCAGTCTCCATGCTGGAACATGGAATCACATCCAAACGGCAATGAGCTACTCCCACAGGTTCAACCACTGCCTGGTCAGGGAGGACAGTGGCAAGCGCTGCTAAGGAAATGGGGAGATATTGAGCAGGGGATATCTGGTGGGGGAGCACCTGCTGCTGCAGCAGGTCCTGCAGAAATTTTCACAGGACTGCAATGTTGATGTTGGCCTTGCCCTCAATGGCAGAATCCAACAGCTGGTACAGGCTGACAGTGTCCATGGCTGGTGCCCTGCCCAAAAATACAGCTCTTGTCCTGGGGGAGCAACCGCCTTCCTGCCTGGAAGAGATCCTCTTGGGTAGAAGAGGTAGTTAGCCAGTAGCCTCCTCCTCCTCAGCCTTCCTGCCCAAAATCACAGTGCCTCTTCGGAGGGGACAGGAGCCTTCCTGCCCAGAAGAGTTTCTGTAGGGTCAAAGGGTGATTAGCAGTTTCCTTCTGTCCTGAGAGGACAGGAGCCTTCATCTCAGATGGGATGCTGGAGGATGGGTTAGGGAGGACGTAGGGGTGGTCAGCCAGCAGCCTCCTCCTGTCCTGAGGGGCCAGGAGCCTTCCTGCTCAAAGGGGATAGTGAAGTTGTAAGCAGTCAGCAGGCTCCTTCCTCACCTTCCCCCTCAGAGAATTGAAGCCTGTACCCCTCCTCATGCCATTGCTTCCTCATTGCATCTCCCATTGCTTGGCAGTGTCCCATGCTCAGCAGCAGGTAGGTCATAAAGTCATGGAGTCATAGAATCATGGAAAGGCTTGGGCTGGAAGCGACCTCAAAGCTTATGAGGACAGCTTCCACCAGACCAGGCTGTTCCAAGCCCCATCCAACCTGGCCTTGGGCGCTTCCAGGGATGGGGCAGCCACAGCTTCTCTGGGCAGCCTATGCCAGGGCCTCAGCACCCTAATATGGAAGAATTTCTTTCCAATATCCCATCTAACCCTGCCTGCTGGTTGTGTGAAGCCATTTCCTGTTGTCCTGGCTCTCGAGACCCTTGTCCAAAGTCCCTCTCCATCTCTCTTGGAAGTCCTTTAGGCACTGGAAGAGGGTCTTGGAGCTGTTTCTGCTCCAAGCTGAACACCCTCAGCTCTCAACCTTGCCTCACAGCAGAGGGCTCCAGCCCTTGGGACATCTCTGTGGTCTCCTCTGGATTTGCTCAGGCAGCTCCATTTCCTTCCTGTGCTCGGATCCCAGGACTGGAGGCAGCTCTGCAGGTGATCAGGGCTCACCTGAGCAGGGTAGAGGGGCAGAATCCCCTGTCCTGCTGCCCATGCTGTGGGATCAGCCCAGGACATGGTTGGTTTCTGGGGGTGAGCACATATGGCTGAGGCATGTCCAGCTCTTACCCACCAGCACCCCCAGGTCCTCCTTGGCAGGGCTGCTCTCAATCCCTTCACTTCCCAAGCTGAATTGATGCTGGGGGTTGCCCTGACCCAGGTGCAGCATCAGCACCTGACCTTGTTGAACTCATAAGGCTTCCACGGGCCACTTCTTGAGCTTGTCCAGGTCCCTCTGCATCAAACTCAGTCCTTCAGGTGTGTCATTGCACCTTCAGCTTGGTGTAATCTGCAAATTTGCTGAGGGTGCACTTGATCCCTTTATCTGTCATTCATAAAAATATTGCATAGTACCCTGAGGGCCACTTGCCTTCTCCTAAGTGTACCATGGCACTGGAAGTCCATGTGGGACAAAGTGGGTGGCATCATGTCAAGAGACAGTGCTTAGGATCACTGTGGTCATGACTAAATCTTGGCTCTCTTTTTATTGCATGAAAAAAACCAGACTGCATCTGTATCTCGCTTTTCATGCACTACAACTCCTGAGAAATAGAAAACAGATTTCCTCCAAAACAAAATAATTGCAGGAAGTTTTCTTGGAGGAGTCTGGAGTTGCCACCTAGGATGGCAGGTCCCAAAACCATAGATCAAAAGACTCCAGATGCCTGGAATGAATCTTGACTAGATTCCAAAGCTGAGAGTTTCTCCAAAGGAGGAAAATCACCTCAGGTAACATGCTGGGAGTAGCTGACTGATACTTGGGATCTCTCAAATCAGAGATCAAAACACACTAAAAGATCCCTGGGAAGAGTGTCAGAGGACTCCTGGAAGAAGCAGTTTATATCAAACAAGAATTACACTGAATATATCCTGTATCTACTTGATCTCTTCTGCATGTGCTCAATCCAAAATTGCAGCTTGGAGCAGATTCTAACAATAGCTGAAACCCATACAGCCATGTCCTCTCAAGACACATCACTGCATGACACTTGAATAATTCAGTTTCAGCAAGAAAAATTTAAATGCAGAGTAACAGCACAGTGTAAAGATATCCAGAATTTGGAAAAGGCAAACAGGGCTGAGTTGAGACAGCCCAGGTTGAATCTTCTTAAACAAGTTTTTCTACCTTGCTTATCCCCATGAGTGTAAACAGCAGGATGAGGGCAGTGATCATTCCCCTTGAGTCAGCTGCTTCCTTGATTATAATTTTCTGGGGCTAAATGCATTAGAGGAGGCACAGATACCCAGCATGGTTTGGTGGATATGGATATACCCATACGTATGGGGACAGGCATCCCAAGCCATGTGACATGAGACTGCTGTCCCAGCTCCCCTCCGCGTGGGACACACACTAGCAGACAGAAAGGAGAACAGAGTGAAGTTCCTCTTGCATCACCCTTAGCAATTTATTATCTCATCTGACTTCAAGCTCTGACAATGACCTGTGAGTGCCCCATGGCACCATGGCCTGGGCTGGGGGAAGGCTGGAGCCCTGTAGCTCAGGCTGTGTCATGATGCCAACCAACCCACGGCTTTCAGCTTCAGCTGCCCCTTTTCCAAGGGCTGGTAGTGACTTCACCTGCGAAAGCTAGGTGCCACCAGCTGGGGAACAGAACAATAACAAAATTAAGCAAAGCAATCCTTTTCCCATGCATCTGGAGGAATCCCAGCATGGATTCCAGAGCAGAGCGAGCAATTCCAAGGCCATCACGGGCACCCACAGTACAGAGGTCAGCTCAGAAGGGACTGTGCAGTGCCCCCGCCCCTGAATGGGGGGGGCAGGGGAGACCCCAAATCCCACACTCTTGGTATAGACAGACAGCCTGTGATGATAAAGGCAGCCTTGCAACCCAGGATGAGAGTCTCCCCAGATAGGAAATACAACACAGCTTGGCTATTTCATCAGATCTTCAAAATGGTCTGAAAAGGCACTTCACTCCCCATCTGTGGATGGAGAATATACCTGGAAAAAAACCTTAGAAAGGGAATGTTTAGAAGAGGTTCAACAGCAAGCAGAGGCTGTGCACCACTGGTGCAGCACCCCTCCCTGGCTGAGGCAGCAGTCCACATACTAAGGCCAGCACTGAGATATCCCATGCAGCACACACTGCCATGGCCCCATGCAGACACCAGGTTCCAAGACAAGTCCAGGACCGTGGCATCCCCAACATCCCAGGTTCAAGCAGACAGGACTCCCTGCTCCTCCTGCCCTGCCCCAGCTGAGGGTCTGGCTCTGGCTGACAGCTTTCCAGCCAGAGGGCTGTTGGGATGCAGCCGGCAGAACCGCCCCAGTGTCCAGATGGGGAAGATGTTGCGGTAGGCAGTGTAACTGATGGCACATGACTTGTTGAACACCCCAGCAATGTTCTCCTGGGAGACAAACACAAAGGAGAATAGTATGAGTGACGGGACTGCTGTGTGTTCAGGAACACCTTGGAAAGACTAAAGATGTACCTGAGGCCAGTCCCCGTTGGGCAGCTGCTTATCCATCAACAATTTAACACCCCTTTCCAGCACACTGATGTCAGGGTACCTGCAAAGCACAAGGGAAATATGAGCATCTTTATCCAAACTGTCTGCAAACCCCCATCATGTGCCTGGGGAATTCAGCCACCTCCAGGTTGCCTCGAGCTTGCCCCAGGCATGCTGGGTGCTTTGGAGAGGGCTCCTCACAAGCCCAAGACTCTACATATTATGCATATGGCACCATATACCCAGGCTGGAGGCCTGGAGTCATGATCAAAAGCTTTGCTTAGCACTGGGTCACACCAGCCAGGCCCAAGGCCACCCAACAGCTTGCATCTCTTTTCCCTGAGCACAGGGTCCAGGTGAGGCTGCTCTTACCTGACAGCCATGAGCCCCAGCAGGGCCCAGCAGGTGTTGTGGATCTGTGACTCGGCACTCTGCATGTACGTGCGCTGCTCGCAGGACTCGAAATCCTCTCCCCACCCTCCATCTGCCATCTGCTTGGAGATGAGGAACTGGCAGGCCTGGGCGACCTCTTGGCAGACAGTCCTGCAGGGATGGGAATCAAGATAGGACTGGGGACAGAGTGTTTGGATGCCCATAGCTCTCAGCTGCAAAGAAAAGCAGCACCTATGGCCGGGACTGCTCCAAGCATTTGAGGGTCAGGTAGCAAGTGCCCTGGCCATATTGCAGGCACAGAATTTGGGAGGAGCAGTCCCTGAGTCAGGAGAGTCCACGCACAGCCAGGGCATCCATCCAGCCCCACCATGGAACTCTACCCTGGCCCCAGAGGTAGGTAGGGGCAGAGCACCCGGACATCCCCTTCTTACCCATCATTGTACATGTGCTGCATGCTGGCAAATGCCTCCAGACCAAACCAGGTGCCATAGGTGAAACAAACCCCCCCAGCTCCTAGGAAGAAGGGGAGAGCAGCACCATCAGGGGTGCGAGGCCCCACAGAGAGTCAGGCTGCAACACAGCTGTGTTCACAGAAGAGCAGAATCAGACTGCAGCCTGCCTTCCCCTATGGCCAAACCATGCAGGTCCCACCAGCACCTGCTCCTGGTTAACTCAAGTGTCAGCAGAACTGGGACCACAGGAGCTGGAGCCATTCCAAACTTCTCTGGGTCTTGTGAAATGTGCAAGGTACCTGTTCTACCTGGGCTGGAGGGATACCAACTGAGAGCAAAGCACAGGAACTAGAGAAAGATCAGCCCCTACTTTTACTCCTTCAGATCCTGCCAGCCAGGAATGCTTGCTATGATGATCCCTCTCACACTGGGGCAGCCAGAAGAAAACTGGATGCTGGGAACACAGCTTACCCTTCCCAGGACCCATCTGCTCGCTGCTTCTTGCGACAGAAATCCAGGCCCTTCTGCAGAGTCTCCCTGGACAGGAAAGATGTCATCCAGTTCTGAAGCAGCTCAAACTCAGTGTCTGCTTCATTTGGGGCTCCATCAGCCCCTCTGAGGCTTTGATGGATCCCATTATTGGAGGGCACAAGAGACAAGAGGATGCATACAGGCAGCGACATTGTTCAGGAGGCCATGGCAGGCAGTTTGGGACAGTGAGTCTGTCTTCTCTCCTGCCCAGCTCTCATTTCAGTGCCTCACCTGATCTCTAGGGCCCGGTGCTCAGGGAACTGGCTCTGAAAGTGTCTCAGTGCCTGCATGACAGCTGATGTGCATTCCACGTATGTGTAGTCAATCATGATGTCACCTGCCAGCAGGCAAAGGCTATCAGTGACACAGCCCCTGTGTGGGCAAGCCTCCAGGCCAGCCACTGCCAGCCTGTCCCTCAAACCCAGGGCACACTGATCCGGCATCAGACACTCACTGGGCATAGTGAGCCCAGGCCACTTTGTCCCTTCACAGTGGGCAGGACAACCAACTCCCACAGCTCCCTTACCAAACACCTCAGAAGGGTTCAGCAGCTCCAGTAAGTGGCCTCCTCGCTTGGTTTCGTAAGTGGCAAAACCTCCATCCGAATTCCTCATGCTCAGCAACTGCCCACATAAGCAGAGAGGAGAGGTGGGATAACCTTATTGGCATTACTACTCCAGTCTGGCCCCAAGCCAGCTGTGAGGACCAAGTCAGACCTACAGGTCTGTGGGGCTGGCAGAAAAACCAGGTCCCAAACTTCCATGACAGGCAGGCCCAATCTGATGACATTAGGCCACCACATGACATAAGGTCACATAGGCAGCTCTGAATCACAAGAGAGTGTTGCCCCACCAGGCCTCATACTAGCTCAGATCTAAACAAATCTAATACCATATCTAATACCAGATCTAACAATTCCTTGGGCCTTGGCTTCTCTTACAGTCCTGCATGTCCCTTGGCAGCTCTTACCACATTCACAGCATCAAAGAGGCGCTCAGCAGGCACAAGCTTGGCTATGAAGGGACACTTCTCTTGCAGCAGCATAACTGCCTTCAGCCCCTCAGCTGTGCAGTCTGCCACAATCCAGCCGCAGTCCCGGGTGCTGAAGGGGAAGCCACCCTGGAAAAGGATCAGGTGGGCTTAGGGAGCAGTATCATCTTCCCTCACCCACTCTATTCTTGGAAGAGAGCAGGTGCTGCCCCCGATTCCTATTCCCTCTGCCCAAATCCCTGCCCAGTCATGCGTCCTTGAGAGACCAGCGTGAGCCACCACACCTTGTTCATATGGCGATAATACTTCTGGTAGTCGGGTGGGTTCTCTGGGATCTGCAGGAGACAAGAAACAAGTGAGGGCAGCCTGGAGGTGCCTAGCTGCAGGACCATGGGCTGAAACCATTGCAGACGCAGAACCATGTGGACAGTACCTGCCTTCTACTGAGGGAAGTAGACAGGAAAGAGGTCAGCTCTGGAGCAGAGAGACGAGAAATCACCTTTTTGCCTGGTTTCAGCAGGTGTTGCTAAAATCACCTTTGGGAGCTTGCCTGCCAGAGAACCATCAGCTCTCAGTGCTCCTGTTGGCAGCACCATGAACAAGACCCATGAATGTGTATGCACCAAGCTGCTGGTGACAGTGACCTACACCTTGAGCCACTGATGGCCTGGCCAGCAGAAGCTGAGCTCATACAGGCACTATCCAATGGACCTGGGTTTCCCAGAAGGGTGCCTCAAATGTGTCAGTACCAGACAAGATGAAGGGAAAAAAAGCCTAAGCTTTCAGTTTTCCAGCCTCTCTAAGGTCAGCAGACAGCCCAAGCATCCCTGGGCCTTGCCAAGGTCCTCTCCAAGCTACAAAGATGATTCTCTGAAAACAGGGAGTAGAAAACAGGAGGCTGGGCCTGGGACTTTGCTTGTCAGCCCTTCAGAAGCTCTCTTTAGAAGGCAACAGATGCATCCAACAGGGTCCTGAGCAACAGCTGAGCTTGCACAGAGTGTGTAAGATACCACTGACCAGCTCTGCTCACCTGGGAGAACCGGAGGAACCCATGGGCGTTCTGGAGACAGGAGGTGAATTCAGGCATGTCCTGGGCTTCTGCCTAGAAACAGAGATGCACAGTGAGCAGTCAGCAAGGGGCTGTAGCCAGACGTGTTTTCCCAGCTCAGACACAGGATGCCAGGCCAGAACTGGCATAGCAGAGCTCCAAGGGGGTGCACAGCAGGAGCTCTGGTATTTGGGGACTCATGAGGAGAGACCATTTTCCCAAGGCAGCATGTAGCACTGGAGAGTGCATTACCTCCAAAAAGGCTTGGATGGCAAAAGCAGTATCCCAGAGCTGGGATCCATTTGTGCCCTGGAAGAGAAAACAGATAGTGAGAGGCAGGTGCTAGCAGAAGCCTAACCCAGCTGAGGGACTACGGGACAACACATCTCTTCTGCATTACCCCAGATAGGTCCCTCCACCCTGTTTTATGTCACCCTGCATCATGGCTGGCGTGCTGGCACAGAGAGGACAGATGCAGCAGGTCAAGAGACAGCAAGGGAACACGAAACAAAACAGCTGCTTCAGTCTGCTCTGTGCACAGCCAAGAAGTAGAGGGAGCTAGCATTAAGGAACTGCAGGACACAATGACTCTGAGATAAGCAGAGCTCAGCCCACATACAGAATCAGGGGCCTGGCTTTTTCCTGCCTCTCCCAGGACTCATGAGGATGGAGGGAATGGAGGCCTAGAGCTGTCCTCTCAGTTCCCAGCCAAAGGGAGGCAAACTAGCAGAACAGACAGTACTCCCTCCCTGGTACAGCTGGGGGAAGTGGCAGTGAGAAGGCCACCAGACACCAGAGGTGAGATGCCAGGAGCTCAGGCCTGGGATGAACACGCTATCCCATTACTCCACAGGCTGCCCCAGCACACCAGGGTCCCTTCAGTCACAGGTGAACTCCTACAGCACTTCACCTGCATCTTCATGCCATCGAGGCCCAGCCTGTGGGAGGAGAGAGCACAGTGCTGCAGCACAGGCACACTGGGAGCACCAGGAGGCAAGTCAGGAGCCATGGTGTGCTTAATCCACAGGGATCAGAGCCCTGTGCTGTGCCAGATGGGTCACACTCAGCCCTTACCAGAGATAGTCAGGGATCCTGGAAACATGCTCCTGAAATGCTGGAGAGTCCTTCCCTTCCACGAACCAGCGAACCAGCATGTTGATTGTCTTAGAGATCTGCCAAGAGGAGCATTGTCACTGCTCTGTATAGAGCTTCTTCCAGTCCCAGAGACATTCCCACCACTCAACACAAAGCCATGCAGAGCTTGTCTCGGCCTTGATCCCAATGGCTCCACCTGTGGCATCACCCAGCATAGCTGAGTTAGTAGGACAGGTGGTCTGAGATTACTTCCTCTCAGATCATCTCCTGGACCTCAAGGAGAGATACTCCTCACCTGTGCCACAGCTGTCCCTATGCTCTCTGCATCTCCTGTGCCCTGTTAGGCTTAAGTTCTTCAGCATCAGGAGCAGCAGGAGTTGAGCAAGATCTGGTGATTATTACATGCCACAATTGCACAAAGCTGGTCCTTAAAGAACAAAGGGTGAGATATTAAAGGATTAACAGCAAGTGTTCTTACTGGCCCGATGCTGATGCACTTGGTGAATCTATCATCAGCCTTGATGTGGTCATACAGCTCTGTGATGGCTCGCTGCCGCAGGTGAGTGCTGTGGTGAGCTTCATACACATTCATGATGGCTACAGGAAAAGGATGTGCAATGAAAAAAAACCCCCCTCTGTGCAGTCAGATTAACTTGCTGTGGTGGGCTGCACCCCAACTCACACAACAACTGATTAAGCAAAGCATCAGGACAGCGCAAAGTTCTGCCCCAATGGCCTGAGGACATGGGCACAAGGCCCTGCTGTTCTAAGCAAGGGAGAACCCCATGGATCACAAAATTCCTGTCTCCATCCCAGCTGCAGGGCATACACCAGTAGTTGGTGGTAGACCCTAAGGACCCTGAGGGTACAAGGCAGATTCAGCTCCCGCACTCACCATAGGCAGCACCCAGCAGCCAGCTGTGTGGGGTGTACACATCACAGGCAGCCACATTGTTCCTCTGTGCTGGCCAATCTATGCTGGCATAGTCTTGCACATACAGCTCCTGGGACAAGACAGCAAAGGGCAGCCTGGCCAGCCAGGAGCAAGCACCTGGGGCAGTTACTGCTGGGACCTGGCTCTGCTCTCTGACAGAGACCATGGAGTTTATGAGAGCTGCCACTTGGCAAGCAGGAGGCTGGCTCACAAGGGCATGGCCAGCACAGCAGGTGGTCATAGAGCCATGTATCCTTGCCCAGCAGGAGCAGCTCCTTCCTTACCTGCCGCAAGCTCTGTATAAGCTCGTCCTCTTCTGCTGACAAACGCTTGGCATAGCAGTAGCTCATGGGAAGGTAAACCTGGCGGCAGTGACACCAGAGCCGTGACGGATGGGCTGGAAACCATGTGGGAAGCAGCCTGATTGCAACAGAGAAAGTGCTGCTGTGAGGAATAAGGAAGGCCAAGGGCAATTGGAGAGACGTGCGGAATGCCCAGAGCAAGGCATGCCTTTCCCTGACCCCTGCACTAGGGGATATCACACAGCCTGGCCCTGCTCAGATTCCCCTCCAACAGGGATGCTCCCTCCTGACACCACTCCAGGCCCAGCTGACAAAGGGCAGGGAGGACCTTGAGCTCAAGGAGGAAGGAGAGAAGCCAGTTCAGTCACATGGGATGTTCAAGGCAGAGGCCTGGACTGACAGTTATAATGGCATTTGTTGACAAAGCACCAGTAGCCCTTGGTACTGTCAAGGTGTAGGCCTTGATTTCCTCCAGGGATAGTGTTATACACTTTGCCTCACTGACATCCAGCAGCCCTCCAAGTATTCAGAGAGGGTACAAGCAAGGGTTTAGGGCTGGCAGCCTTACATGTGGCTGTCCCTTCCTGATAGGGTCCAGTTCTGGCTGCTGGAAGATATGGTGGCAGGCAGTGAGCACATGAATGTATTAGGGACCCTGTGGGAAATGCTAACAGGGCTGTGCTCTGGGATCTCCCTTGGATGCAGTGTTCAGTCCTATCCACTTACTGGCTGGCCTGCTGCTAGCTCCTAGCTGACAAACAGCCTGAGCACCTCAGTTTCTGGCTGTAGCTGGAGTTATTCCAGCAATCACCAGTGCCTGGGACAGTCCTGAGTTGAGGCTGGTGGCAGGACTAACACTAGCTCCTCTCTCCACAGTGAGGGGGGCACATACCACATCTCTGGGAGAAGCGTGTTCATTCCCTCCCAGCTGTAAACGTTCAAGACAGCCAGCCAAAACTTGCCCCAGGAAGGGATTCCCACAGCACCTCCTGCACAGAACAGTATCAGCTTTCAGGGTTAACACAGCCATGCCAGCTCCCAACTTCCTTCCCCACCACAGGGCTCACTCCTCCCCATATTTGGGAGCATACTACTCAGGCTGGGATACGTGTCACAAAACAGGGCAAACAGGCAATGGTACAAAAATGCAATACAGCTTCCCATCATTAATTGAAAATGCAGTTGACATAAAGAGCAAGTAAGAACAACAGTTCTTCTACTATCTGGCAGTGCCCAGTGTTCCCTGCAGCTTTCAGGTCTGGCCAGACCTCTCTCACCAGTGTACCAGTCCCATGGCTGACCTTTGCTGTGCAGGTTGACACGGGCCCGCACAATGTCAGGGTCATCTGGTCCGAGCCCCAGGATCCTCAAGGCTATGTAGTTGAGGGCCGTGCCAAACACTGTTGATTTATCTTCCACATGTCTGTCAGCAGCATGTACAGAAACACCACATCCATTAGTCAGCTATTGCCATTAGCCAGTCACAAGCCACTAGACTTGGCTGTCTTTGTTAGGGTGAAGTGGTATGTCAGGGGTGACTTTGGAAAAGAGGGACCTGACTAATGCACAAAGAAACATTGCTTTGCACTACCCTGTCACACACGATGCTTTGGGATATAGTGCCCCGGAGATGTGGCCAGACTTGATGCTACGGCCATCTCTGTGACAAACAGTGTGGTTGGAGTGCTGCACGAGCAAGTCAAACCACCCACAGCTATCACAGGTGCTGAATCCCCCTCCCTGAGCCTGGGCAGAACGGACAGCAGCTCCAGGTCCTGGACCTTGGAGCTGCCATCACTCAAAGAAGCATCTTTGCTACTCACAAGCCCCAGCCTCCATCCGGGAGCTGCACAGAGCGTAGGTAGCGTACCATCTCCTTCCGGAACCCCTCGGGCAGCTGGATTTTGGCCGTGTGGCACGTGATGAGGAGACCTGGAGGACCAGATAGGCCGGCACTGTAGAGAGCCGAGCCCCAGGGCACTCACCCCTGGGCAAGCGCCCAGGCCTACCTGGCAGCAGGAACAGCGGCCCACCGTAGTCGCCCGCCCAGTGCCCATCCTCGGCTTGCAGCGCTGCGTAGAACCGCATCCCGTTGCGGGCCGCCTCCCGAGCCGAGCCGGCCGCCGGCAGCGCCTGC
>JAHLSL010000076.1:981667-1204594 GCA_025920805.1 Petroica traversi | reverse complement strand
GCCGCCCCGTCTCTCCCCGCAGGCATAAGAAGCCAGCGGGGCCCCGGGGTACCTGGCAACGCCGCATCGCTGTGCCACAGCCCCGCCGGCAGCACGGAGGTGAGAGGGGCCGGGGGATGCCGGGCGGGCTGTCCCCGCCACGGGTGGGGTGGACAATGTCAGGGCAGTATCACCGCTGCGGAGCCCGAGGAGAGCAGGAGCACTCCTCAGCCTTGCGGACGGGAAGCAGGCAGGGCAGGATCATGGAAAGGGTAGTTTTCTTAGGATATGTTCTACCTTGTCTGGGTACAGTCCTTCCATTCGGACACTGACTGCTGAGCGGGGGAAGACATCAGCTGTGGGATCGGATTCAGTACCTTGTGGTGGAGAAACAGGAGCAAGGTCTCAGGGCAAGAGATATTTATCTGTGGGATATGAACGAACCGAGTGCCAGGCAATAAGGCTGTTTCATTTCCCCAGCTTTTGGGAAGGTGGGTTGGCAGCTCTCCCTCTTTGATCTCTCTTTGGTTAGTCCGTTTGTGAAGTCTCCGCAGGGAATGCTGCAATCCGAATTATTATCATTCCCAAGAGGGTGTCCAGATCAAGTGCGGGAGAGGGAGGTTCGGGAGGTGTTCATTTTGACCTGCTGGCACTCATCAAAACTGGTTCCTACCGGGTTCCCTTGACTGCTGGGCTGGCGACACGTCTGCAGGCTAAGGCATAGGGTAGGGGATCTGTGACAACAGGGATAGCAAAACCTTTCTAAAGCTCCGGAGCTGCCCCCAAGCTTGCCCCTCTCTTTACCTTGTGGCTCTGTTGTCTTCGAGAGCCCCTGACATCTGAGTTATGGTCTCTTGGGACATTCCCCTGAAGCCAGAGCTGCTGTCAGTGCTTCCCAGCAAAATGCCTTGATCGCGGGTCCGATGTTGCTGATCCATGGGCGGAGCCCTGGAATGGCCGTGCTTCCAAATCAATAGGAATTGTTTGAACTCGCCCAGGCTGGCATTCCCACCATTCCCTCTGACCTCAGAGCCACGCCGCGCCCATGTCTGAGCTGGAGAAAGCGATGATCGCCATCATCGATGCCTTCCACCAGTACTCCGGGAAGGAGGGAGACAAGCACAAGCTGAAGAAATCAGAACTGAAGGAACTCATCAACAACGAGCTGACTCACTTCCTCGGTGTAAGTACTGCCCTCCCCGCAGCCTGGCTGGGTTCAGGGGGCATTGAAGAGCCACTGCACTCCCCTGACTCTGTCTCCCACGGGAAGCCAGCACAGATGAAGGGGGTTATTTACACAGCAGGGCATTAAATCCTTTGCTCCAGTTCTACAGAGCAGCAGGATGAGTGCAACAGGCGATATGGAAGACTGGGGTACAGCAGGGAAATTACCTTCCCTGACACACAGCGAGGGCAGCCTAGCCCTAAGGGGCTCAAGATGTCCCTTCCAAGTTGCACAGCTGTGGCTGCAGTTCCCAAGGACACAGGACTGGGAGTAGCCACAAGATATCTGGGATGTGTCTGAACAGAGATTGAGCCATGAGAGCACTTGAGAAATGGGGGCGTGTTACTGTCTGAACTTTGTTGTGGTCCTCCCCAACTTTGGCTGCCTATTTCTATCCCTTCAGGAAATCAAAGACCAGGAAACTGTGGACAAAATCATGGAGGCACTGGACTGCGATGGGGATGCAGAGTGTGACTTCCAGGAGTTTGTGGCCTTCATTGCGATGATCACTGCTGCTTGCCACAACTTCTTTGAGAATGAGTGAACTGGTGGGAAGCAGGCAAGCCCCTTCTGCTCATGCTGGAGAGAGGCAGGGCAGCATTGCTCCTCCAGGAAAAGGACTGGGTGCAATTACAGATACTTTAGATTTCAGCTTGTGCTAGACTTAAACAGTTTATTAAAAATGCGGTGGGCTTTTTGAACAAGAAACACTTGCGTGGCTCAGGAAAGGCTATTGGCTAGTGCCCATTGGGCTGTATGCAGTAAGCAAATGCCTTGCCCCAAGCTCCTTCCCTGCTGTTTTAAGTCAGGAATGTGCATGGGTCTAGAAGCAGAGGGATGTTGTGATCCAAGCCTGCATGCAAAGGAAAAAAGGAAATTCAGGGGTTGAAGGAAGAGGTGATGCAGAAGGGCTGGTTATGGAAACTTGCTGCTGAGCCCACTGGCCTGAACAGGAAGGGTCCCAGTGATTCCTGTGGGCTCTGTGCATGGCATTAGAAACCAGCTGCTGTCCCCTCACAGGTGCTCAGTAGAGCCCACCCATTTCTTGGTACATTGAGACACCCTTGGCTTGCAAGGAAAAGTGTAACAATCTAAAAGCATAACCATCTGACAGCTCATGCTTTTCACTTGTTGATCAATCCTGCTTTTAGCAGCATGCAGTTAAAAGTTACAGCATATGAGGCTCCTGTGCTGGGGTCAGCTCCCGGGCTGGAGCTGATATCCTGGGATATGCCTTGACAAGGTGTCCAGGCTCAGTCAGAAGGGAAGTGGGATTGGCCCAGTGTGACCACAGACCAGGCACAGCCTCTTGAGTGGAAATGGCAGAAATAAAATGTTGGTTTGGCCTCTGGCGAAAAACGTGTCCTTTTGTCAGGCTGCTCTGCTCTGAGAGAGGAAAGCTTGGGGATCCAGCCTGAAGCTACAGCTCATGGCCCTCAGTTTCTTGTTGGGCATCAACCCCTCATCTCTTCCTTGATGTCATTGTGACTGGCCAGACAGCCCACGATTGTCACCAGCACTGTGTTCCACCTGGCTGCCCACACTGCCAGGTGTACCTGCTAGTACAAAGGAACACAAGGCCCCTCTGCAGGATGTGACTGCTGCTACCAGGGTCATCCAGGGACTTACAAAACCTCAACTAAATCCAGGACAACCTCCCCAAAGCCTGCGCTTCTGCCTTTACAATCTGCACCTGCCACCCAGCTGAGCAATACCTGTGAGCTGGGCCATCCTGGCCTGCAGCATCAATAGTAACTGATTCACAGCAAAGATGCTCTCACATGGTACTGGTTTTACCTCATTCTACATTTTATAATGATTTTATGCACAAAATGACACCTTTGGGCAGGAACCACCTGCAATTCTCACTGGCCTCCCCCAAGCTGTGCAAGGGGACACTCAGGCAGAGTCAGGCACACACAGGATAGCATCTTGTAATCCACTGAGCACAAAAAGCCATTTTGCCACCCCAGGGTAGTGCTCACTTGATGACAAGCTGTTTAGCATCCAGATTACTTCCACCACATTTTTAACATCCCCCTCAGATCTTGGTTCAGCTGCTTCCAACACTGGTCCAGACCTGAGGCCATGTGTGAGAGCAATGGGTGAGGACACCGTCTGTCTCCATGTACCCAAGGTGAGGGAGGGTAGACAGAACTCTCTGGACCCTCTCTCAAGCCTGAACCTGAATTCAGCAGAGGGGTCTGATGTTTCAGTACAAGGTTCTGCCCATGGGCCACATTTGTGAGTCATGGTTTTGACTCTATAAAGAGGATTCAAATTAATTTCTCACCAGAAAGGACACTAACAGTTTCCTACTTATCAACAGTAGTAAAACTGAAATAAAGAAGTACAGCAACAGGAAGGGCCTGAGATTTATAAAAGATGCAGATTAACTTCTGAAGTTAAAAAAAGTGTCAGAGGGGTGGATTTTGTACATTCATGCTGTATTTTACCTTTGCTGAATCACATTTTCAGAATTTAAAATGCTGCAATTACTTTCTATTCTGGGCGATGAGAATCTGCATTTTTATTCTGTCTCAGATAATTTTAAGATAATTTCTCTCAAAGGGAAACCTCTCCCTGCATCAGACAAAAAGTTACTACCACCGTAAGGGCACTTACAGACACCCCTCAAAAAAGTTCTTCCACGCCAGATCTTACCAGGACTGCTGATTGTTGCACATCTAAAAAAAGATATACTTCATCTTAATTATTGATGGAAGTGGATCCAGGCTGAATCATTCAAGAGCAGAGGTCACATGCTGACAGCAAGAAAGAAATATCTTAAAAAGAAAACTATGGTTTTCTTCCCTCAAATGAAGTGGGGACATTTACAGACCACAGAAAAGGAACAGAACCAACCATAGCACTGTCATTCATATTTGACAGAGAAAAGTGGCAGAAATAAAATAATGATTTTGCAGTTACCTTTGCTAGTCAAGTTTAAAGGAATGCTAGAAGAATATTGTTTTCATGCTTAGGTGAGAACAGGGTTAAATAAACCAGAAGTGATTGGAAGAAAATACAGTGGTGCATACAATTTTAATAACATGTATTGAAATACAAATAAATAGAACTCTGTTTATATGGCACTGGCATAACTAAACCACACCATAAAAGCCAGTGTGCTTAGTTCCTCCTAAACAAAACAAAAATAACACAATATCCAAACGCAAACACAAAATCTGAATATTGTAGCAAAAACCCACATTAGAAATGGCCATGACAAGGAATTTGGTTTGCAAATGCTTCATTTGAAATATCTGACCATATAAGTATTTAAAGTATATTAACCAGTTGCTTTCCTTTTTCCGCTAATAAATTCCTGGGTAACAACAATAAATAATGGCATTAAAGCAACACCATAGTACTGCAGCTAAAATGACATAAAGAGTTTAAAATCCTGATATGAAGTGCTGGCTCATAAAGAACACTGCTGCAATAAAAGCAGCTTCATTAATGTTTACAATGTTATTTAATATGCCCCTGCACCCCAGAATAAATCTGAAACATTCTGCTTCAACAGCATTCCTTTAGTGTACTGAGGGCCAGGGGGCCAGCGACAGCAGCATGTTCAGGAGATAAGTTATTGTCTGGGTAGTACATTTTACGCTCCCACAAATCAGGTAAAAATACACCAACCAACCAACCTAAAAATGATTCTTAAACATTTACTACAAGCTTGGATTTCGATGTCACACTCATTCAACTTAAGATGAATTACAGGCTTTTGAATCCTGTCCTCCTTCACTTTAAAAATGATGAGTTAAATTGCTTTGGCATTAAAATCTAGCATGCTTTAAATGTGTCACATACAGCACTTTCTGGATGTGAGGCACAATGCCTGGCTGGATTTAAAAGTGAGAAAAACAGCGAGGGCTCCAAGATGCCATTGTCTCATTATGTGCAGTGCTTTTAAACACAAAACACATTTTGCAGGATCAATTTATGCTTGTTACTTAAATCTACTGTTAGTACAAATGGTTTCTGTTGGTGCATCACCTCTCTTGCCCTTTTGAACAAAGCATTTGCCTTCTTTTGAGACACTACAACTTAATTTACTTCCATAAACAAGGATCCAAGTAAAAGCAGGGGCTTTGGTTAGGAGCCCTTGAAACTCTGGGTTAAAAAAATGCAGATTACGTGAAAAAACTCCCAGGGCTCCTTTCCAAAATGGAATGCCCTGTAACTGCAGTGTGTTCTACATACCGTGGGCTGATTGTGGGCCCGGCAGTCTGACCCATCTGCTTCATCCTGAATAAGTGTTTGCATTGAACTTTGTGTCAGAGAAAGGAAGCCACTTGGAAACACACTTGGAGTAATGCTGATACAGCACATAATTTTGTCTGGATAGAAGTAAAACCAGCCACCCTACCTCCCATGAGACACATTGCAAGAGGGACATGAAGACTTCTTTTAGGGCTTTTTTTACAGCCTTTTCAAGCTGCTGCAACTGTTGGACATGACATAACTGTTTAAAATGTCAATTAATGGGTTTATTAATTTTTTATTAATCATAACCAATATATTAATAATAAGCAATGCATTAGTCTTACATAATTTTAAGCAAGCATTTAGCAAAGTTGTCTTTTACGGGAACATGGCTTGGGAAAATTACTGAGATGTTAAGTTTTGATAAACTGACTCCGATGTGCTTTGATGAATAAGGCCTGGGAGAGAAAGATGTTTTGTTGAAGCTGGACATCTGGAATGCAGAATTTACAGACTACAAGGACATTTTGCAGAAACCAGAAGAGGCTGACAAAGACTGTCTCTATGTGTTGAAAAATCCCTACTGGAGGAAACAGATACTAAACCCCCTAAAAATATGGACTAATTAGCATGAACAGCGAGGAATCAATAAGCAGTAGAGGAGTGTATATTAATAAATGACAGATAATTATGCAATTTAAACCAAATGAACATTAATTTCTTTGCTAAAAATGTGGAAATAGGTGAAAACATTTTCTATCCGTGTATGTGAGGAGGCTGATATTTTGTCAGCCAGTTACAAACCCTGACCAGGAATAAAGAACTGTCCCACCCTCCAGCACTACAGAGACACTACTAGAGGACATGAAGAACACGTTTTTGCCCTGTCGTTTTTCTGTACGAGACAACTATGCAGATCTTTAGTCCTGGCGAGGCTGTAATGTGTGCAGTGGTACTTCCAGCTAAAAAGCACTGTACAGAGAGCACCGTGATCCAACGCCTTTTTGGAGGTTTTAAAAGAAAGGAAACTTTCCCTTGAATGTGGTGCAAATACAAATTTCCAGAAGTTTATACAGCATTTCACGTGTTTCCACACGTTTCAGGAGCAAGCTCCGGGCAAGCTTGTTGTCCTGGGGCGGTTCTCCGAGCGGGACGGAGCCGAAAAGCTTTCCGCTTAGATTCGGGCGAGGAGAGAGGCAGAACACGGGGCTATCTGATGCTGACGAGGAGAGTGCATGGCGCTTCCTGCAGAAGCGGTGCGCCAGAGCCCCTCGCTGCCGATGCTGCTCCGGGTGAGAGGCGGAGCCGCTTCGCCTCCAGGAGAGCGAAAGAGAGAGCGGTCACAAGAGGCGAGGAACGAAGCCGCAGAGCACCGGGCTGGCGGGGGGAGAGAACCCGGCTGTGAAAGGCGCCGGGCTGCCACTGGCCTGCCAGCCGAACTCACGCTGGCAGTCGGAAAGTTCGGCGAGAGCTACTCGTGCTGCTGCCTGTCCCTCTTGCAGCCCCGCTGTGGAAAGAACTGCACCTGCCTTTAGGCTCCGAGATGCCGAGAACACTACAGTAGGTGCAGTTGGAGAAGGCGAGGACAGAGTGCGGCTTGATGTGGCTCACATGGGGCAAGTGGAAGGCGCGGCCGCCTGCACTGGCTTAGACTTGCAGAGCCTGTGTCTAGGAGAGCAGCTCCTGCATATGTATAACGAAGATGTGAGAGTGAAAATAATGACGGTAGGTCTATCAGTGAATAAAGCTACAAAGCCGCGGGGCATTGTGCACAATTTAAGTGCTTTTTAAGATATGGGGGTACTGTTACAACACGGGACTTTTACTTTTCTCCAGACACTTCCATCTGTGTGATCTCTAGCTGGTTGTACACAGCGACACTGAATATCAGGTTGCACAGGGAAGAGAGTAAGTCAGCAAATGCCTTCTGTCCTGGCACATCTGCAAGTTGGAACTGCAGCTAGAAAGGCTTTGCTGTAATGATGAACTCTCACTACGATAGAATATGTTGATGCCATAGATATAGTTGAGAAGGAAAGCAGGAATCATTAGTGTGTTTTGTCTAGTTTACAGACTGTAAAGGGACTATAAAGGCCAGCACTGGTTTTGTGTTGTAGAACTTTTTCTTTGTGATCAGCTGCTAAAGTTTTGAAGGGGTTTGGGATCTACGAGAGTTAGCATGCAAGATGGTAGATAGAGCTTGAGGGAAAGTGTTTATCTCCAGTGAGCTGGATGCAGCTCAGTGGGTATGAGTTTCATGTTGAGCAGCTGATTGCACAGAAAAGGTTCTAAAAGGAAGAAGTCATGCTGCAATTGCCTTTTCTTTTGCAGCCTATAAACTGCACAGCCAACAATGAAGTGATTCCTCTTCCTTCCCCACCACATGCAGAATCACTTTATTTCAGTCTCCAAGAGTCAGGATCCACAGCAGAGCTCTTCCCAGCACTGCTCCCGCACGAATGGGGCCGGGCCAGAAACGCGCTTGGCTTTTTCCTGGGCACGGTCAGTGCTAATCAAAACGACCACTAACGGCGCTGTCCACTCGCAAAAGATGGAAACGCACCGAGCCCAGCTCGAAACCACCCCCAGGACAGAGCCAAGTCGGAAAGGTCCCTGCTCTCAAATAAACTGTGTCAGGACAAGAAGGTTTTGCCGATCTTCCCCTTCCAGGTGAATACTCTTCTTTGCACCACACTCAAACGACAACACAAACCCCTTTACCCTAAGAAAGCTTTTCACTCTCACAGAGTCCAGTAATAAACTTGAAAACATTTGCCAGAAACAGAGCTCACGAAAGTGCCAGCTGAGAAAGCTCTTGCAGCCTACAATTTTAACTGCACCTATCAAACTCCCAGCACACACCCTGCTATCTGCACTTTCCTTCTCAGCTCTAGGCACCATCCGAAGCCTTCAGTCTCACAGAGTCAGGATCCAAACAGAATGAGACCAGCTCACACACTAAAGCTACCAGGATAAAAAGCTCAACGTATTGGTGTCTGCATTCCCACTGACAGCTGAACAGCTCTAACCCAGAGAACTGCCTATTGGGGAAAGCCTTTCAATTCACTGAGACCACCTAAAGTGCCCATCCAAACTTGCTTCCTTTGCCAAAGAGAGGAACTAGAAGCCCATCTCAAAAGAAATGAATCCCCTCCTCCAAAATAAAAAACATCCTGGACTGGTCCCATACAATGGTATCAGAACATTGGTACTGCGCATTACCTGCCCGGACCACTAGATCAGCTCTACACCAAGACTCAGCATAGCTGCTTACCTTGTCCAAAAGACGCGTGCTGCCAGAAGTTCAAGAAGGCCACCTCTGAGAAGTGGAAACCACAGGCCAAATTGAATCTTGCAAAAGACCTCCTTCCAAAGATGGATACTGACTCCATGACTGTATGAATTGAGGCAGTGCTTCCAAACCAAATACACCAAGAGAGAAAGTTGCTGCTGCCCTTGACGTGCACCATACAGTTTCTCATCTACACCTCCAACACTGGGCTACATGCTTTCCTTCCCATGAGAAAGCATTGCCATTCTCATTCAGGAACTTACCAAACAAAAGTTGCATTCCATGTCCAGTACTGAATATGTCTAACAATTGCTCCTACACAGAGGGGCTCAAGACAGAAATGTCTTGCTGGACTATACCTCCCCATAGTAGCTTAACATCTATCCTACCAATATTGCCATTAGATCTTTTATTTCCCAAGGAAAGGCACTTCGAGTCACTTGGCCTTGCCTTGCCTTCAGAACCATGCCTACTTTTCCTAGCCTACCCTTGCTTTTTATGCCTTGCCTATGTCTGTGTTGCCTCACCCTACAAACAACTTTGTTGTTTTGCTTTGCCTTGCCTTCCATGCAGGCAAGGCCGTGCAAACCAAGTGTACTCAGTTGTAGGCAAGTCAAGGGAGTGGTTGGTAAGGCCAGAGCTGAGAGGGGAAATCAAATGGAGCGGTAGGTGAAAGACAACCCAGAGGTCATAGGTAAGGCTGAGCATAGGAAAATAAGTCCAGTAATGTGTAGGCCAGTCAGAAACAGAAAGGGATAGGCCTGGCAAGGCCCTGGAGGAAAGCAGTAGACAGGTCAAGTGTAGGCATGGGCATGCAAGGGAATGTAAGGCCAGGGAGGGTTAGCAGGGCAAGGCAAGGAAACTGTTGGGATGGTAAGGCAAGGCAAGTGACAGGTACATTCAAGGATTGCTGGTACACAAAAGTGGGCAGCACAGACTGCTCTGTCCAGCCTTGATCTCTCATGGGCCATCTCTAATCTGCATCTTAAATACATGGGTTACCTGCTTTCCTTCATGTGCAAAAGAACTGTCTTTCTGATCCTGGAATCCAAGGGTGAGATACGAATTGCCTGTCTAAAATTCAAGACATGTAAGGATAGGTGCCAGGCAAAAACTGCCAGGACAGATGCATGTACTTGCACATGTCTCCTCCGGGCTTCCTCTCACATGCTCCCGAAACACTAGAGGTATGTGAAAGGCTTGAGAGTCTAGGAGCACACAGGGCAGGGCAAGGCAAGTTGAAGAAATTCCACAAAAAGAGGGGTGTTGAATTCCAGGTGGGGGAAGGGTGAGCAAGGTAATGCAAGGCAAGGGAAAGGTTCAAGGGCAAGGCAAGACAAGTGGTGGCTTTGCAAGGCAAGACAAAGAGGAAGGCAAGGCAATGAGAGTCTTAGAACGAGAAGGAAATGAAAGGTTGGAGCAAAGTGAGCAAGTCAATGCAAGGCACTGGATTGGTAGGAAGGGCAAGGGAAGGACATGAATGGGTCAGGAAGGCAAAGGAAAGGAATGGTCAGGAATGACAACAAAATGCAAGGTTGGGAAGGAAAGGCAAGACAAAGTAGGGGAGGGATAGGTAATTCAATGAGTGTCTTAAGAGGAAAAGTCCATGCACGACAAGGCCAAGAGAAAAGCGGTTGAGAAATCAAGGTGAGAGATGGGTGAGTGCAGAAGAGAGAAAGAAAGAAAGAAAGAAAGCAAGAAAGAAAGAAAGAAAGAAAGAAAGAAAGAAAGAAAGAGAGAAAGACAGAAAGAAAGAAAGACAGAAAGAAAGGAAGACAGAGAGGAAGACAGAGAGAAAAACAGAGAGGAAGAAAGAAAGACAGAAAGACAGAAAGACAGAAAGAAAGACAGAAAGACAGAAAGACAGAAAGAAAGACAGAAAGACAGAAAGACAGAGAAAGAAAGAAAAAGAAAAAGAAAGAAAGAAAGAGAGAAGGAAGGAAGGAAGGAAGGAAGGAAGGAAGGAAGGAAGGAAGGAAGGAAGGAAGGAAGGAAGGAAGGAAGGAAAGAAGGAAAGAAGGAAAGAAGGAAAGAAGGAAAGAAGGAAAGAAGGAAAGAAGGAAAGAGAAGGAAGGAAGAAAGAAAGAACTGCACTTAATATCATCCCATTGGCTTTTCATGCTTTTGCTTCCTTGCAGAATTTTTTTCTTTCTTTTTGAATTTTCATTTCTTCCATTTCTTCTCTCTCTGACTTTGCATACATTTTTTTGGATAGTTTCGCGATTGGAATGGGAATAATTTTGGCCAATTTTGGTGCTTTGTACTGTACCTCATTTCATCTGAGTGCATTTGGTGTCAGTCAGTCCTTTTGGGAATTTTCTGTGTTTTTTCAATGGCATTTGGATTTGTTGATATCTCCTTGCCAGAGTGTCTGTTTCACTTTGTCCTCCCATTTCAAGATTTCGTTCCCTTTCCTTCCATTTCTTCTCTCTCTTTCCTTTTATGTGGAAATCTGATGTGCCTGTTTGATGGCCTCTGTGGTGTGTAGATTTGGACGGAGACAGAGATCTTTAGAGACTGGTCTTAGAGCATGAGGTTTATTGTGATAAAGAGTGTGGGGGTAAGAGACCTGCCATGAACTGCCAGGTGTGGCCCAGAGCAGTCAGAGAGGTGAGAGAGAGAGAGGTAGAGGAATTGGAAATACCGTGGTTCTCGCTTACAATACAATAAATCATGTTCTATGCTGAATATTCTAATTTTCACTAACCAATCTAGGACAAGATACAAATTCTATAGCATTTACATACAGCCTATGAACATCCTTATATTACCATATGGCGTTATATTTTTAACCCTAAAAACTGTTTTTTTTACCTTGTGCTAAGTTAGTAAAGTCTGCTCTGACCCTTGGACCTACAGGCTGGCAAGGGCCATTGTCTGATCAAGGAAGGCCATTGTTCAATCAAAGAGGGAGATTACATGTGGTGGCCATAACGTTGTGTTTCAGTTTATTCAGTAACCGAGTTTTGGTATCTCAAAACTTGTCTTCATTTCAACCTCGCTTGTAATTTCTATATTTTCAGCATCTTTCTCCAGGTAATAATTTTTATAAGACTTTCCTATTCCTTCCTCCCCAACAGGAGGGCTTTTTCAAACCAAGAACAGCAAGTGACCTAGTGGGTGGTATTTCCCATCTGGGAGAAATCCTTCGCCGTGTGGAATTTTTGGTGGCCAAGGCCCCCTCCAAACCTATGGGCCGTTGACACGAATGATGGCCCTTTTCCCTGGGAAAGAAAGCTCAGCCCCCCAGTTTCTGGATGTCATTTTGTAGGAGGGCTTTATCACTCCAAGAGTAGCAAGAGTAATTCCTGGTGGTATTTCCCATTTGGGAGAAATCTTTTGACGTGCAGAATTTTAGATGGCCTGGGACCCCTCCCAGCCTCAGGGCTCTGGACATGAACAATGGCCCTTTTCACTGGGAAAGAAACCTAAACACACCAGTTTCTTGATGTCAGTTTGTAGGAGGGCTTTATCACTCCAAGAGCAGCAAGAGTCCTAGTGGGTTGTATTTCCCATCTGGAACAAATCTTTTGCCATGCTAAATTTTTGGTTGCCAGGGCAACCAAAGGGCCGTGGACCCGAACCATGGCCCTTTTACATGGAAAAGAAAGCTCTGCCCCCAGTTTCTTTATGTCAGTTTGTAGGAGGGCTTTATTATTCCAAGAGCAGCAAGAGTCCTAGTGGGTGGTCTTTTCCATCTGGGAGAAATCCTTCACTGTGCGGAATTTTTGGTGGCTGGGGCCCCCTCCCAGCTTGAGGGCCGTGCACCTGAATGATGGCCCCTTTCCCTGGGGAGAAAAGCTCATCCTTAATTTTTCTTGGTGCCAGTTTGTAGGAGGGCTTTATCACTCCAAGAGCAACCAGAGTCCTTCTTGGTTTTATTACGCCGACTAGGAAATGCTAGTGCAATTTGCTTCTGCCGAAACACTTTCTTTCTCAGCGCTATGTAACACTACATTCTGTCTCACTCGCAGTCTGAAGCTAAACAGAAAATTTTTCTTTACGTCTTGCACAGAAAACCATGCCAGGAATATAAGCTTGCTCCGCGCTTTCACCTGACCCTCGGAAACTTCTATTTGCACCACATCCTGAGGACAGTTGTCTTTCCTTTCACAACCTGCCTAGAGCCATCAGAGCCCATCGCTAGCTGTGCTTTGCTTCGTAGCCCAAAGAAGCAGCTTGCAAATTGCAGCCTTTCGAGGAGCAAAGATCTTAATAAGATGTCACGCACAGAAAAAAGTGCCAGGACAAAAACACGTTCTTCATTGCCCCTTCTCGCCGCCTGGATTATGGTGCTGTGCTTCAAGTCTGAAGTTCTTTGATTTTGAAAGATTGATAGTGTTTTTCTCCTGGCACATTTTACTTAATGAGCTCTAGCTTGACAGTTTGGACAGTCAAAACAGAAAGACCATGATTGCACGTAGACCTGAAGAAAACCCGTGCACAGCACCCTGTAGATGCCAGCAATATACAAGATGAAAAGGGGCTGAGCACGAAGGAATGAAGCCACAGAGCATGGAGTTTTGTGCGCCGTGCACTGAATTCCAAAAGTCCAGCAAAAAGTTTATTCACAATCGTATTCTCGTGACAGTGATCCTGCTATTTTAAAAATTAACACGCAGAAGTTAGCTTTCATCACAAACCATCATGAAAACCCTAAACTTCCTCCTTGTCTCTGCTGACGCCAGTACAGCAGACTTGCAGCACAGCACCGCTATCTGGGCGGTGAGAAGGGGCAATGAAGAACGTGTTTTCTCCTGACACATTTTTCTGTGCAAGATGTCTTATCAGGATCCTTGGTTTTGGTGATGCTGTGTTGTGCGAAACGCTTCTTCGAGCTGCAAATCAACGTATCCGCAACAACGTTCTTTGACGGCGCTAAGCAGCATGAAAAAGGGAACTGTACTGCTTCTGGGGTGTGCTGCACGTGCAAAGTTAGAAGCGTGAGGTGAAAGCTCGGAGCAAGCTCATATTCCTTGCATGGTTCTCTATGCGGGATGTAAAGAAGAAAAAATTTCCGTTTAACTTCAGACTGTGAGAGGGGCAGAATGTGGTGGTACGTAGCCCTGAGAACGAGTTTCCGCTCAGGCGTCTGTCGGCAGAAGCAGATCGCATGAACACTCCGCTGCCGGGATAGTGTCCTGTGCGAGAAACAGACGGCTATTCGCCACCGGGAGAAGGAAAGCTTCACAAATTCCAAAAATGCCAGGAATGAAGCCGCAAGTACCGTGCTTTTGTGCACGGAGTACCAGGCTGCAAGAGGAGCGGGGTTGCTCGCACGCTCGACTGCTGTACACGTTAGCAGTCAGAGAGAGGAAGTTCAACGACAGCTACTGCTGCTGCTTATCTATTCCTCTTCCAGCCCTCCCTGGAATCAATTGTGCTTTGCTTTCGCTGTAGAGATTCAGAGAACACGATAGTAGATGCAGTGGAGAAGGGAAGCACAGAGTAGAGTGGGGATTTTATGTGATGTTTTTGAGGCAAGGGGACAGTGCTGCCAGGCACAGGCTTTTACTTCTACAACCTGTTTGATGGGATGGACATTTGCTGGACATTTGCAACCGCACTTGGAGAGTTAAAAAATTGTTCCAGTCCATAGTGACAGTCCATTAGGAGTGTATTCCAAATGTGCTGTGCCCAATTTAATTCTGCAAGAATAGATAGCTGTCTTTAGAACGTCTTCTGTCCTGACCCTTGCTTCTCTTTGTGATATAGCTGCTTGGACCGGGGACTGCACTGAAGCTGTGTTAAAGTGATTGCACTGGGAACCAGGTTTTACATGGAAGACGGAAGCTCAGCGAATTCTTTCCATCCTGACACATCTCTTAGTGTGAACTGCATCTGGAATAACTTTGCTGTAACGATGGACTCCTACACTTTGTCAGAATGTTACGACATGAAATGTAGGCATAAGCATTTTCGTACACCCTCGGTGTGGCGGAGTTCTGCAGAACGCAAGGCACTCTTTTGGCAGCCCTTCTTCCAAACAGCCTTGAAAAAGCGCACGGCACGCTGCGGCTCCCCTACCTAACCCACACCCCCCCCACACCCCAAGACAGACGGGCCATCACATTGTCCACTCTCGCAGCTGCGTTGCCAGCCTTCAGCAGCTGCTCTCCTAGACACAGGCTCTGCAAGTCTAAGCCAGTGCAGGCGGCCGCGCCTTCCACTTGCCCCATGTGAGCCACATCAAGCCGCACTCTGTCCTCGCCTTCTCCAACTGCACCTACTGTAGTGTTCTCGGCATCTCGGAGCCTAAAGGCAGGTGCAGTTCTTTCCACAGCGGGGCTGCAAGAGGGACAGGCAGCAGCACGAGTAGCTCTCGCCGAACTTTCCGACTGCCAGCGTGAGTTCGGCTGGCAGGCCAGTGGCAGCCCGGCGCCTTTCACAGCCGGGTTCTCTCCCCCCGCCAGCCCGGTGCTCTGCGGCTTCGTTCCTCGCCTCTTGTGACCGCTCTCTCTTTCGCTCTCCTGGAGGCGAAGCGGCTCCGCTTCTCACCCGGAGCAGCATCGGCAGCGAGGGGCTCTGGCGCACCGCTTCTGCAGGAAGCGCCATGCACTCTCCTCGTCAGCACCAGATAGCCCCATGTTCTGCCTCTCTCCTCGCCCGAATCTAAGCGGAAAGCCTTTCGGCTCCGTCCCGCTCGGAGAACCGCCCCAGGACAACAAGCTTGCCCGGAGCTTGCCCCTGAGACTTGTGGAAACTTGCATTTGCACCACATTCAAGGGGTAGTCTTCTTTCCTTTGCCACCTGCAAACTGCTGGCAGATTGCCGTGCTCTCTTCGTGGTTCCCCTCAGCAGCAAGTAGCATGGCGCATGTGGCAGCTTCGTAGGGGCTAAAGGTCCGCATGGCCGCGTGGCACGGAAGAAGGTGCCAGAACAAAAAGCGTCCTCTTCATGTCCCCTTCTCTCTACTTCTCGCCGCCCAGACTGTGGTGCTCTCTCAGACGTATCAAATGGTATATCAGAGGTTGCCTTTGTTGGAATAAGGCAACGTTTCAACCGGTTGCGTGTCCATGCTCAGCGATTTAACTTTGAGTGATCCATTATGGCATGTTGCAGGTCGACTGGTCACATCCGGGACAGTGATAGGTACAAATACGTTCTTATATTATTCGTACAGTTAGCTTATGCCATATCATAGATAAGAAATCCTGAGCACTCTTTGTGTGTAATTGTGGTGATATTTATTTCCAAACGATGTCCAGAGACTAATCCAGGGCGTGACCTTGACGTGATAAATTCTATAGGGCTATAGAGCCAATAATCTGCCGGTACAGTGGTGGAGAGAAGGCTGGGGGGGGGGGGGGGTGGGGTGGTACAACAACTACCGCTATGGAGAAGGGAGGGATGGAGAGAAGGCGGGAGGATATAACACCCACCAACGGGAACGGGTGCTTTCTCATCCTCCAGGGCTCTCTGGTTTCTTGTCCTACAGCACAACATCTCCCCCTTCTGATTTTAGAGGAAAAACCTCTCCCATCGTTATTGTTACGCACTTTTTAAGGCAACCAAACAAGCTTAGAACAATAAAAATTATTAGAGTCACCCATAGTTCAGCTTTGACTACGGATACCAACCATCTTTAAAGTCCCCATTGTCCAAAAACATCTTTGAGGCAATCCACCCCTCCTTCCGCCTTTAGTTCTTTGATTTGATCATTTTCTTTATCATTGTGTGGATGCTCTGGTGATGAGATGACAGGTTAAAACAACATAGCCTTTCAAATTCCTCACAGCCTAGTCCATGGGCCAATAAAAGAAAATCGATGGCTGTTATGTTTTACAGCATTGTGTGCCTGGTGGTTTCCTCATCCTCAAGTAGCTGAGAGTGGGCACTTGAAGTCAGGTTAGCATGCGTCCCCAGCCAGCACTCAAGTATGTTCACCTAAGGTCTTTGCTGCTGCCACTCCAGGCAGAAAGAATAATGCAGTGATCCTTTTAGACAATGACCAATTAATAATTATGCTATCATAATTTGGGTCTAATTGCTGTATTCCTCTCTTTTGGCATGCCAGTTGAGTATGGTTTCTCCAATACAAAATTTGGGTCTTGTTGGGTGCTAGTTCAGAAAGCCTGCCAAGAGTGCATGGTCCCCCTCGGAACCGGGATGGGGTTCTGGACCATGCCCAATTCCCAAAAATCAGGAACATACCCTTGGGCGGCTGTTTGGAGTACATAGGTGACTCTGCTGGGATGAGAAGATCATCCTGGCACCAATTGCTGATGGAATAAACCTTCTTATGAGGTGTCACGTTTCTACTATAATTCAATTTCTGGTGTTCTGGCCAGGATAATGCTATCTCCCCCTTCATGCTGAAGACAAACCTGAGACAGTGGGTATCCCAGGAGGAGCCTGGGATACAGGTTTGGGGTCCCTCTGATGCTGTTGCCAATGCATTCACCCATTTCTCCCAAGTGCCCTTCAGGCATCTGGTTTGTGAAAGGCGGTTCATCTTCATGGAGAGGAATCTCCACCAGGCACAAAGAAAGTGGATCACTGATGCTGCCCATAGACAGGTACATATGGTCTTCCTGGAGTGCTTTTTCCAGTGTGACCCACATATTGGCCTCTGGCTGCAGAACAATCCATGCAACGACTTTTGATGGTAACAGGATCCAGGAGGTCAGGAGAATGCAGCAGTGGTTAATTACAGGCACGGTGGTAAGAAAGGTATGGGTAGTCTTTTTTTCCTGTGGAATTTCAGGGAAAGATTATTAAAATATGGTTCTCTATTACTTTTTTTTCTTTCCCCCCTCTCATTCTCCCTCTTTTTCTTATAAATCACAGGTAAGGGGGTTGTGGGTTAGGGAAATACATGAGGGTAACAGATAAGGGATTTTTGGGGTTGGGAAACTGCTTGAAGGCGGCACAATTAGATATTCAGGTAGCTGGTATCTTGTGCCGATGTCTCCTCCAAATGGCAGCGATCTCCTTGTCTGGAGTTTCTTTATCAGTGTCTGGGGCATCATCTTTTGTCTGCTCAGGAGCTGTCATTGACTATGAGGCAGGGCTTTACATATTTTCCTGGTACCCACTTAGGTCCTGAGGGTGTAGAAACACAGGTATATCCTCCCCCCCCCCCCCCCCCCCCCCTAGAATTAGAGAAAAATGGCCCGATATTTGATGGCTTTCTGGATCTTTGATCAACAGGGTGGCTGTTCCTTTAATTTGGCTTGAGTGGAATTAGTAAAATGCCGGAATACGGGGGGGGTGGGGGGTGGGGGGTTTGGCTCTTCGAATGAATTGTTAAAGAAATTTATTGTAAAGAGGACTTTACAGAGTCTCACAATGGGAGAATTGACTTCTGACCCTCCCTGATGTTGGTTCACGACCCTCTTAATAATTTGCTGGGTTCTCTCAACTACAGATCGGAATGTGGGGGAGTGGGGAATGCCTGTAGTATGTTTGATACCCCACAAACTAAAAATTTCCTGAAATTTGTTAGAGATGTGTGCCAGACCATTATTGGTCTTTATCTCAGCAGGGATGCCCAGGGTAGAAAAAGCAAGGAGAAAGTGTTTCATCACATCTTTTGCCTTTTCTCTTGCATGGGCAAATGCAAAAACAGCTCTGGAAAATGTATCCACTGAGATGTGTACATATTTTAATCTTCCAAATTGGGGGACATGGGTTACATATGTCTGCCAGATTTCACAGCTGCTTAGGCCCCGGGGATTATCCCCAGACCCTAGTAATGGCACCTGGTAGCTCTGGCAGTTAGGACATGTCACCACAATTGCCCTTGCCTGGTCTTGAGGCAGTTTAAACACCCCATGAGAGATGAAATGTTTTGATCATAAAACTGATGGCTTAACTTTGTCTGTGCAAGTGTCTGGCATGATGGGAACTTGTACTGGTAGTGCAAGAGCATCTACCCTCTGATTCCCTTAGGCAACTGGTCCAGGGAGATCAGTGTGTGACTTCTCATGCATCACATGGAAGGGCTGTTTTCTGTGGGAGTGCAGAAAATAAGCTTTGAAAGCAGCTTATACAATTTAAGGTTGGACACCTCCTTTAGCAAAGCATGTTCTGCTCTGGCAATTACTCCAGCTACATAAGTTGAATCTGTTACCACATTAATAGGTTCCTCGAACCTCTCAAAGGCTCTAATAGCAGCTGCTAAATCTGCAATGTGTGAGGAACCCTCCACCACCTTGATTTCAGGCTCCCGCATCTGCATACTGGGATCCTTCCAAGTCATGAATGACTTGTGGGATGGTCCCGAGCTGTCAGTAAAGACCGTTAGAGCTTTGAGAGGGGTCTGACTTTGAATGCAAATGCAAAGCTGAATTCAACAATTTGTATTGTGAACTGAAACCTCACCTGGACAACTGTCCAGAGAAAACTGAAGATGTTCATTTGTCTGGAGCAAATGCTCCAGGGAACCAGCGGTCAATGGGAAATAGATGCAGGTGAAATCGCACCCTGCAAAGGGTATGGAGGCATGCTCTGGCTTTCATAATAAGTTGGGCGATCTGTTCCTGTGGCGTGGTTGTGGTTTTGAATGGCTGATGCGGCAAGAAGATCCACTCTTATAAGGAGTGGGTCTTTTTGCGCTGTGTCCCATTGAAAAATCAACCCATGAAACTTGGGTGACTTACCCAAATGATGAAACAAAACTCAGGACTGGTCCAATAGGCCTGGTAAGAAGACCGGACAAGCTGCGCATTAGCAATGGAATCCCAGGCTTCCTCCTCTGTGATGACTCGAGGTGAGTCCAGGTCCTTGCAGCCTTTCAGGAGGTTAAACAGCAGTGCAAGGTCTTTCATCAAAACTCCCAGCAGAAGACGAACCCAGCTTATAGAACTACAGTTAGTACAAGTCCCAGAGGCTCCTTGGGTCATCCTTGGTGGTAACCTGCTGTAACACAATGGTCTCGCTGTTGCAGGGTCCCAGGTAGATCCATGGGCAGGTGCACTGAATCTTTTCCTGCTGGATCTTGAACCCTGCCTTTTCAATGGTGTGAATAGTTCTTTCTAGATAATTACTGTCTGGTGCACAGATTAACACATGTTCCATGAAGTGGAGAATGATAGAACGTGCAAACTCTTTGCGGACAGGGGACAAGATGTGTCTTGTAACTCTGGCAGATTATGGGTAAATTTTTAATACCCTGGGGAAGGATCTGGCAATGGTATCTCTGCATGGGGGACTGCCATTTCAGGGATGGCATGGAGAAGGCAAACCAGGGGGCATCACGTGGGTGTAGGGGGATGGTGAAGAAGCAGTCATTGATGTCTATGACAGCTAATTTACACTGCTGCTGGAGCATTGCAGGCAAGGGCAGGATGGACTGTGGTTTGTTTGCATGTTGGGCACTTTGTGCAGGTTGATGTAGGCAAGTGTCTTTAGTGTGTTAGAAACAGTTAATTCTATACTTTCTGTGTGTTTATACAGTGATCCTAAAATAGATGGGGAAAGAAAGTGTGCGTATTTCCCTCTCTCTTAATGTGCTTTTACTTCCTTTTCTTAATGCAAGCCAAAGGTTTTCTAATGCATTTAAACACTGGAATAAGTCGTCAGGGTCTCATTTAAAATGTATTTTTTTTTTTGAGTATTTAGAGATAATTTGAGAGTGTGAATTAGGGTAAGCAGTAACCACCCTTCCAAGTAAGCTGCATTTGGACTCTTCTATTAATATAGAACACAAATATTCCAGCAGTTTAGCTTTTTAACTAACTTCTTTCATCTCACTATTGGAATGAAAAAACTAGGAGAGCTAATGTTGGTCTTAATCTGAAGATTGTGAAGTACAGTGGTCAGATCAGTGGTGATAACAAATTTATTCTATTGGAGAGTCCATTTTACTGTGTTGTACGATTGAGGTAATTAAAGTCACGAACTGAAATTAGCTCAGCAGATACTCTTACTGAATGAGGACCCATCCCCTTTTCCCTTAACACTGAAGAAAACAGAGTTGGTGGAGGAGTGCCCAGAGAGGCAGAGAGGGTAGGCAGCAGAATGAAATTCATGGGGTTTTGGCTGAAACTTTATCTTTGGTGGCAATGACAGCCTGTGTCTGTGGTAGTACAAATAATGTCAATAATAGGGCTGTGTTCTCAATTTGGTTGCCAGGAAACAGCTGTGGTGGGAATGTTTGGGGTGCCAGGCTGTTCCTGTGCTCATAATGGATTGTTTGCCGTGGAGTGTTTGAGGTGCCAGTTGGTTGCTGTGATACCAGTGGGTTCCTGGGACTGTCCAGTGGTGCTGGGCAGTGGGCAGAGCAGCCTCATGGATGAGTGCAGGGAGAGGCCTGAGGAGGATCTGGAGGCACCAAATGGTCTTGGCAGGATCAGCTGTGTCAGGGAATCCCTTCTGCCAACAGGGCTGTGGTGATGGCTGAGTTACTTGTACCCTGTGACCAAACCAGAATCTAAACCACATAATTTTCAGGCAGACCCTAAAAGAACAACTTGTTTCTTTTGAGATTATGCAGAAATCTTTGCCAATTCCAGTAAGCCGTATGTGTTAGGCTATTCTCCTTTCTCCATTGTTTAACCAATGCTATGTTTAGTGTCATAGCATTTTAACTATCAAAAAGTGATCTAGAAATAGTTGCTTTCATGGTGTAATGCACTTTATAAATTATATTGAAGATACTTGGGACATGTTGTGGTACCAATGACATTTTTTCCTCAAATTTTTTTAGGGTTCTTCTAGGTGGAAATAAGTATTCTTTCAGCTGTAGTACAATGCTCTAAAAAGATGGTGTTGGCTCGAGACAATCATGCCTTGTGTCACGAGGGCATTCTGGGCAAGGATGCACTGCAACTGTTAGCATTTGTCATTTTCCACTTAATTACTGAGCCATAGACTAGGCTCATTTAAAGAATGTCAAGCAACAACCAGGTAAGAACTGTATTTTCAAAAATTGTTTATTATGTGTCTGTGATTGTTTGCAATGATCTGGTCTGTTCCTTAACCCCAAGGAGAAATGCAAAGTCTGTAAATGCATGGAGTTTAAGTATGCTTAAGGAAGTATTGTTAATCTACTTGGCGAACCTTCTTCCCATGCAATGAACTTTGGTATTCTCTACTGAATTTCAGTGTTAGAAAGTTCTGTGATTCTGTGTCACATGTGCAATGATGTCTGAACCTAGATAACTGTGGGAAGAAGTTATTTCCCGATTGGTTAGGATTTGTTTTAGGAAGGTGCAGTTTGTTCACCTTCTTCAATACTGATTGCATTATTAAGCAAAACACGGTGGGGAAGATGATGTCTTAGCTAAGCCTTGGAACTGAAACCCTCTTCTGAATTAGATAGATCTTGTAATGACAAACAAGATGTTTTTCCCTGATTTGTAACTATTCCTTAGAATGGCTTTTATTTTCTCAGCAGTGTCATTTTTATGATGCAAGAGCAGGTAGGTGCCTCTCCAGGCAATCTGGTTGGAGCTCTTTGTGCCCATTGAAAGAGAAGAATGAGGATGATGTAATGTTTTGTAAAGCCTTGATTCAGGTACTGCTCAGTGAAATGCATTGTTTTGATTTTATTTCTCTGCAAACCTAATGAAACCTTTTTGAAAGCAAGACTGAGTGGATGCTACCTTTTCACAGAAGCAGTTGCAGAGGTACTGCACCCTGAGAGCAGAGTGAATAGAATGTGAAATAGCAGCCATTACTCTGCCTTTCCCCTGGTAATTGTGCAGCTAATTGTGGTATGGGGAAGTGCCAGAATTTGTCAGCAGGGTTTTTTTTTTTTTTTCAGTTTTGCTCGAAAACAGAGTCCTGCACAATGAGCCCTGTAAGATCAGGCAAAAGTTGATAGGGAAAAGGTGCTGCAATTGTCGTGATAGGCTGAATCACTATTTTAATTGCGTGCTGGAAAGAAAGGTAAGCGTTTGCTGGCCGTGTTTTGGATGAATACAAAGGACCATGGAAGCTGAAGCTTAAGTAGAAGGAGCGTGAGCTGTTTTTGTTTGAGCATCGGGGGACTCAGTGAGAGGTATGTGAGAGTCTGAGGCAATTTGCAGGGAGCCAAAGAGTTTTTGAGCTGCTGGTTTTGGCGCTGCAGGCGCTGGGGCCGCGCTGGTTGAGGCCGTGACATCAGTGGTTCCAGAAACAGCCATCAGGTGTCATGATTGTCCCACGTTCCAGGTACGCGTCCTGGAAACACTGTTGGGTCAAACTGTGCTGTTTTTTACAGAGTGATAACGAGGGTTCACAAGTTGCTGCAAAGTCCTAATGTTGCTGTATATATGGATATGAATTTTTCAAATTAATTTTAGTTTTAGAAAAGGTCTTTTCTTAGCCACCATGAGGGACAGGAAAAAAGTGGAGAGCTTCTGGTTAAATAATTGATTCTTACAAATTCAAAATTGTGTTTGTGGATAACAGTGCCAAAACATAAAAGAATAACTAAATAAGAAGGTATTTTAAATTGGACTGTAAATTATTAATCAATATTAAGAATGAAGTGGATGCTTTTATGGACAGTTCACATCTTATAGACTGCCATCTGGTTTCAGCCTTGTTTTTAAGTAACCTGGTCTAAGTGTCATTGCAACAACAAAAGAAAGTGCTTTTTAAATTATGATGATGCAGTGTTGTTTGTGTGTGCTTTTGAAGCTCTATGTAACATTGCCCTTTATCAAGTTAGGAGTTATAGAGACAATTGCAGTATTTGATGTTACTAAGAAAGCATTTTAGTAATGCTGTGGGTAAATTCTAAAAATGGAAGGTTAAAAATTCTAGTGTTTATGGAGTTTAAATAGAGAGCTAAGGCAAGTGTTGCATGTGGGGAAACAGGATCATCTGCCCAGGCCAGCAGAGCACCTCTCTGAGACAGTTCACTGTGTAACTGGAACTAATGGTAACATTTTAAAGACTTGTATTTGGGATGAGAAAAATGTATGGTTTGATCAATGGGAGAGATGATGCCGTTAGGCAGAATAACTGGGCCATTTAGTGAGCTGTGCTTATACATACCAGGGTAATTTTTCTGATTGAAATTTTTTTTTTCCTGGAAATGAATCCTGGTTGTGAGCAGGGGCTTTCTTGTGTTCTGACCAATTCTTTAAAATTCAGTATGAATATTTGGTGTGACTCTTTGCCAAACGAAACCTGAGTGATACATAGGAAAGGTAGAATATAGTTCTGTCAGGGGAGATATTTGTTACCAGTGCTGGTGACATCTAAATTCGATTGTCAAATCACTGTGCAAAGATTTTGAAAATAATAGAAGGAGTTATCAAGGGAGAGAGGAAATAGTCAAAAAGTGGAGGAAATGTGCCACTCTGGAGAGCACATATCTGAGTGACAAGGGTGGAGTATGTGGGGTTTTTTTGGTTTGTTTTTTTAAAATTTTTTTTGAGGTTTTTTTTTTTTTTTGGATGATAAAATTACAGGAAATTGAATGCAGTGTATACTTGCTTTTGCATCCTATGCATAGAGAAAAGATGGAAATCCAGTGTACAAATGGAACCCTAGTTTGGAAAGGCTGGAAATATTGAGCAAAATTAGAGCCTATATTTGTACTGAAGTTGAAGCTGAGAAAAATGTGACATTTATAGTAGAGACAGACTAGATAGTCTTCAAGGCAAATGTGGATATTATTTAGGGTAACTGCAACTTAGTTATATGAAATTTTTTTGGACACAAATAGTGAAGACAAGGCATTTGAAATAGATCTTACCTTTATAGAAATGAAGACGGTTATTTTAGCTGTTAATGAAGAAAAACAGAACTCAGGTCCAATATGTCTAGTAAGAAAGGTCAGATTCTTATACATGGCAAGTCTAGGGAAATGGTTGCTAGACCTCAGAATTATTCCAATAATGCTGCAGACTCATAGAGCAAAAGGAGCAGCGTCTCCTGTTACACAATATAGACATCCACGGATATCAGGTGCTTTGCAGCCTTTTCAGCATTGCATAGAGTTGGAATAAATCTCAAGGGCTTGTATGTGATTTAAGAAAGGAAATAATATTTTTTACTTTGATATACTTTTAAATCCTGTTCAACAGTGTGGGTTTCTGGATGGTTTAAGAATAAGATGAGAGATCTAAGTACAAAACATGGTTTATTTGCATTTTGTGACATTGTGCAGGTTGATGTAGGCAAATAATTTGCATGTGTTAGAAACTGATAATTCTGTACTTTGTGTGTTTATATAGTGATCCTAAAATAGATGGGGAAAGAAAGTGTGCATATTTCCCTCTCTCTTAATGTGCTTTTACTTCCTTTTCTTAATGCAAGCCAAAGGTTTTCTAATGCATTTAAACACTGGAATAAGTCGTCAGGGTCTCATTTAAAATGTATTTTTTTTTTTTTTGAGTATTTAGAGATAATTTGAGAGTGTGAATTAGGGTAAGCAGTAACCACCCTTCCAAGTAAGCTGCATTTGGACTCTTCTATTAATATAGAACGCAAATTTTCCTGCTGTTTAGCTTTTTAATGGCCTCTTCTTTCTCCTCCATGTAGGAATGATAAAATTAGTAGATCTAATGTTGATCTTAATGTTGTTGTTTTGAAGTGCAGTGGTCAGATCAGTGGTGATAGCAAATTTATTCTATTTATGAGGCAATTTTACAATGTTATAAGACTGAGATAACAATAATCATGAGTTGTTCTATTAAAATTATGTCTGAAGATGCTCCTAATGCATGAGGACCTGTCCCCTTTTTCCTCAATGGAAAAAAAGACAACAAAGTTGGTAGAGGTGATGCTGGAATGATTTTTGTCTTTTCTTTTATATACCTTTTACACACTTCTCTGTATCCACAAGTACTAGCAGCATGCACACTTGCAACCTTTTACTTAGTTTAGTGCTCAGTGTTTTGCAAGTGTTCTGCAGGCCCTGAGACTGAACAGCCCAGAACTGCAGAGCCAGGGAGACCAAACATTCCTACTATCTCAGGAAACCAAGGTCTCCTAGCAGGACAGATTCTGTAAACTAGGGGTTAGCCAGCCCAGCCCCATTATTGGGCTCCCTTGTTGGATCTGCTGATGTGTAAAGTCTATAACTGGTGTGTGTGATTGACGGTGGGTGTGCATTTGCCACGCTGTCACCTGGGTGAAGTGGATGCATCAAACAGGATCCTGATTAAAATACCGAGGTAACGACCCCAAAAGTCTCTTAACTATGTCTAGCTTCTTTTCCTAACACCAGGAAAAAGGCATTAGAGAAATGTCCAGGAAGTAATGAAGCGATTCAGAGAGGGTTGGTAGCAGAATTAAATTAATGGAATTTTGGTTCAATCTTTATGTTTGGTGGCAATAACAGCCTGTGTCTGTGGTACTACTAATAATGGTAATAATAATGCTGGGTTCTGTATTTGGTTACCTGGAGAAGGCTGAGGTGGGAATGTAGTTTGGTTCTATCAATACTGATGGCATTATTAAGGAAAACATTGTGGGGAAAACGATGTCTTAGAACCCAAAACATCTGCTTAAATTAGATATGCCTTGTGATACTAAAAGAGGTGGGTTTTCTCTAGTTTTAGAAGCTCTTCGTAGCTCTGCCCTTTACAAGCTGATGGTGATTAGAGATATTGGCAGTATTTCCTGTTTCATAGAAAGCATTTTAACAAGTGCTGTGTATATGGGAGAAAAATTCTTATAATTCACATTCAAAATACTCTTTTGTAAGTGTTCATAGCATCTTAATACCACATGACTTCTTAATTGACAAAGCTGGAACTCCTTTGGTTGTTTATTCTACATTGAATGTGTGAAGAGATGGCTAAGAGAGCTCACAGAAGAGGTGTGCGTGGCAAATCAGGATCATCTGCCTAGGCCAGCAGAGCACCTCTGACTATGTTCATTGTGTAACTGGAAATAATGATAACCTTTTAATGACATGTATTGGGGATGGCAAAAATGAATGGTTTGGTAAATGGGAGAGGTGATGCAGTTAGGCAGAATAACTGGGCCATTTAATGAGCTGGGCTCATACAGACCAGTGTAATTTTGCCCAGTGCAATTTTTTTTTTCTGGGAACAAAAGTTCTGGTTGTGAGCAGGGGCTTTCTTGAGTTACAAGGTCATTTCTGACCAAAGCTTCAAAATTCAGTAAGAGTATTTGGTGTGACTCTGGCAAAACAAGACCTGGGTGATGCTATACTCATAGGAAGGGTAGATTTTAGTTGTATCAGGGGAGATATTTGGTACCAGTACTGATGATGTCTCAATTAAATTGTGAAAACTGTGGGAAAGGAATTTGGAAGTAATAGGAGGAATATCAAGGGGACAGAGGAAATAGTCCAGAAATGGAGGAAATGTGCCCCTCTGGAGAACACACATCCACTAGTGACAAGGTTGGAGTCTAGGTTTGCTTCTTTTTGGTATTATTGTTTTTCTAATTTTTGTGTATGAAAGTCAAGGGAATACATTATATATTTGCTTTTACATCCTATGTGTTGATACAAGATGGAAATCCAGAATACAAATGTCACTGTACTTTGGAATATCTGGAAATTTTGAGCTAAATTAGAGTCTGTATTTGTAACTAACTTTCAGCTGTGCAAACCTTAACATCTATAGTAGCAATGTCATAAATGGTTTTCCAGGTAGATGTGGATATTATTTAGGTTAATTGTAAGTTACTTTTGTGCAAGTTTTTTGGATTCCAGATAGGAACAAACTCTAATTACCTGTAGCATAAAGGTCATGCTAATAGATTTTTATTTTCTAGACCAAAGCTCACCTCATCTCTTGTGGGCACGGCAGCCAGACTCTGTGTTGTACAGGTTATCAGGCTTCTGAAATGATGCTCCATTTGATAAGTGCAGTCAGGAACTCTTATCCACTATCAGTGTAGTTACTCAGTGTGCTCATTACAAGAATCTGTGTTTCTAGTTCTCTTTCAGCAGTAGTTCTGGTCATAGCAAGAAACTAGTCAAAAGTTGTGCCTCCTTTAGCTCTAATGAGTGTCACAAATCTGAATTCTGTCCATATGGAGTTGCTCAGGCAATTGTCTCTAGTTACTATGGTTCAGCTGAAATTACTTGCATTTGGGTTTTTTTACAGCCTTAATCTACTCCTGTGCTAACAATGCCTTGCAATTAAGTAATGATTCTTTTCTCCACTTCCCTGTACCTTCTGCATTCTGGATAAATACTGAGTTAGAGAAAATGTGCGTCATATTTTCCTGCTACCTTGCATGGTATTGGTGACTCTCAAAAGATTTGCTTTTCTGTAGTGCAGCAGGAATATTTTCTATTGTATATGTAAAATGAAAGCGTTCAAAATTTTCTTTGGTCAGCTTCGTGGGTGATTTCTGCCAGTCAATTGTGCGGAGGAGGATTTTATGATGTATGCAAGTTCCAAGCTTTATTGTTCTGAAAAAAAGATGATTCTACCTGTATGAGAGTTCAGGCTGGTTTAAGTGCTGTATTGGAGTTCATGGTTTCTTACAATATTCCTGTACTTTTACTGTGTTAGCAATTAGTGTCTGTGTAGTAAACTGGAAACATTTGTTTAGTTTTTTTATTTTAGAATTCCCCAGGTCTTTGGTGGGATTCCTTGACGTTTTATTGTTTTTTGTAACAGCAGTTCTGCACCCTGGTCTAATTATCAATAAAAAAGCCGGTATAAACTTGATTTTATTCTACCTGTTGGTAGAGGGTGCTTGATTTCCTCCATCTTCCAGTATGCTTTGTACCTGCTGTAGGTGAGGGCAAACAGAACTCCTGAAATGGCAGCAACCAAACACCTTTTCTGTAAATAGAGGGAAGCTGAATGCTAGTGTAAGATGATCCTGCAGTTACTTGGTACTTTGTGCTGTCAGTAAAGGAATTCCAGGGACTGGAGAATGTGTAAATCCAGTTTTCATAAACATGTGGCCTCACTTGAAGTGTTTCTTGAAGTACTGTGGGGAGGTTTTGTACAGGAAAATATGCACACTTTTTTTACCTTTCTCCTAATGTATTTTTTATTTCTTTTAATGCTAAAAGAAGGTTTTCACATGTGTAAGAACACTGGGCTAACCCACTAGGCTCCCATTTAAAATGTGTTTTAGAGCATTTGTCAGAAAGGGTTTATTTGAGAGTGTGAATTAGAGATGGCTGTTCCCCAGTAACCTCCTTTATTAGCAAGCTGCAATCTGTCTCTCTCTTCACTTATCATCATAAGAAATACATTTTCCAGCAATAAACTTTTTAACTGACTTTTCTGTCTTCTCAGTGTTAGAACAATAAAACAAGTCCTAACATTGATTCTATTCAGATAGTTGTAAAGTGCAGTGGGTGCCTCAGTGCTGACATCAAATTTATTCCAAAGGAATGTCTGTTTTAGATAGTGTTATATAATATGAGATTGTGGTAACAACAAAGCATGAGTAGTTCTATTAAAATTTGCTCTGAAAATGCTCCAAACGTATGAGGAACCATCCCTCTTTCCCTTAATATGGAAAAAGAAAGAAAAGTTGGTAGAGACGCTTCCAGAGAGTAATTAAGAGATCAAGAACAAGTTGGCAGCAGAATGAAATTGATAGGTTTTGGTTGAGTCTTCACTTTTGCTACCAGGGATTTTCCTTAATTTCAAGATGAATCATGGAAAATTCAGACTGACAGTTCAAAAGACTGTTGCTCCAGGAGAATTACAGCATTCTTGGAAAAACTCTGATCCTAGAAACCAGAATTTGCAATGATATCTAAACCCGAAACATTTTGTAATTTTTTTTTTGTTTCAGTTTATATTAATTGCTGCCATAAATCCTGGTGTACTCAGAAGTGACTACTTGAATGTGTTATCTAGAAAATCCTTCATACCTTCCTGAATGGGCCAACTGTACAGGAAATATCTCCTGCTTTTGGTGGCATTTAGGGAATACAGAAGAAGTTCTGACCAAGGCCAGGGGAAATGGCGATTTCCAAAAAATATAAACCAAAAGGGTTTTTTATGCCAAGTCTGTTCCTTATATGCTTGTCTTGGATCAGAATACCACAGCCAGCACCCAAACAATGCAGAGCCCCAGAAACAGGTTTTGCTTGTAGTATTCAGATCTTAGTGCAATTCAGGAAATATTGGTAGATAAGTTATATTCTGTGTGCCACTTCCCCCTGCCTACAGTGCTTCCAGGGGTCTGGCTTGGGGTCAGGTCTGAACCTGAAGCGGAGGAGCTGCTGTTGATGTGGTGCTAACTTGAGCTCCTAAGCCACATGTATTGGGTTGTGTCTGCCTCTCTGTCTCTGGCTTTTTGGTTGACTCCAACTGTCAGGCTTTGTCCAACCACAGAAGGCCTGTAGTTACTGCAAGTCCCATGAGTTCTATGCAGTCAAATTAGATAGAGAAGTTCCTGTCTATATGCAGAGCTATGTCATTTAGGGAAATATATTACTGGTAAACCAGATCCAGGGAAGTTGTATACCTGCATACTGGCAAAAATCTACTACGTCATCTAAACTTGAATTTAGAGGCTGTGAAGCTCTTCAAAGATGTGTTTTAAACCAACATAAAGCAATATTTGTGTTAAGCAGTTTATTTTAACTCTACTGAAAAGAAAATGCTTCATAGTTCACTAACCCTCCCAGATGCTGCTATGGGAAATTAACCTTGTAAATCAGTGAGCATTCTCTGAAGCCACCTGATCCTAGATTTCCTTAGTTTTGTTACAAATTGCATGGCATGGGATCACCTATAGAAAAAAGTATTGGGAATGTGGTCCTGCAGCACCGGTGTGTGTTTGCTGTGCATCTTGGGCATGTGTTGTGTGTATGAATAAGCAGATGCTACAGACCCCAGCTGTGCTTGGTCAGCTCTGCCCTCCATGCCCTGCCCAAGCAGGTCACAAACCACTATATGAATCCAAGAAATAAATGCCACTGCATCTTTCTTGTTTAGGACAATGGAGCCTGTGGAGATCATGCTGGTTTCTTAGATGGGTTATATTCAGCTTTTGATGAAAAGGGAAAATAATGCCTATTTTTAGTTACTGCTTTTAGTTTTGTTTGCATTATCTTGTGTACTAAGAATTAAATAATTTATTTCAGAGAGTCAGTTTTTCATTCGTTATTGCTGTGCCTGTTCTGTGTATGTGGATTCTTGATGGATTATCAAGATCTTATCTAAATTTAGATTTGAAAACTGAAAAATACTGAGGAAGATTTTGAAAGATCTTTACTAATTTACACTGATGTGCAAGTGAAAGATTGCATTTCTCAGCATAAATACTTTGTGCCTAGGCATGAATATTTTCATGTCTGCTTGGCAAAGTTTGGTTTGCATGAAATAATTTGAAATTGATTAAATTGTTTAATTCCCATATAGCTCTTAGGAAAAATTTGTGCTCTCCTTTTGCTTAGCAACTTACAATATAAAGCTTGGTTTCCTAGTTTTCTTAGTATGGATAAACGAAGAATTAACAAGAGCTCATTATCTTAGAAAATGTGTGATTGTTCTTCCTGTGTTTGAGTCTTGATAAAAAACATAAGATAGAGCTGTTTATAAACCACTGAGTGAAAATTCCAGAATAATTGTGGACTTGCAGGTCCCCCATGCTTGATTAATGAAGTGTGTATGCTCCTGGCTGTAAGCATATGAATAGTACTGTTGTTTAAATTAGTAAGCTCATTCAAATGATAAATGCCTTGATTGATTTGAACTGAAGTATGTCTTAGGAGGAATATCAGCTCAGAGGAAAAATAATTTTCTCATGTTTGGGGGTGGGAAGCTGCTTAATCCGTTTTGTAATACAGTGCGCACTGCAAAGTAAAACAACAGCTGTACAGTGCTTGCGTCTCTATGGTTTATAATTTAAAACTTATAAGGAAATAATTTTATTTCTGTATTAACTTGCAGACATACTGAGTAATGTAACAAAATTGATTTCATTTATCAGTCTAACCAGAAAGTATTAAGACTGTCATACTGATGTATAGCATCTAATCAAAGAAAGAACACCCAGTTTCAGATTAAGATCATTAACACTTCAATGTTTTGCATGACAATAAATCTTCAATACATCCTAGAGTTCTTTGATATTCCAGCGCAACAAAATCCCCTAGTGGATTTATTAGGATAATTTTATTATTCCTTTCTTCTCAAAGATGATTTGAAAAACAAATTATACTTCGGGAATGCCAACATTACAATTAAAACAAAAGTTTTGAAATATAACAGTGTTTTAGTGTTATAAATTTTTTCACATTAAGATCAAAAGCGAAGGAAGTCAAAACAGCATCTAAGGGCTAGGGCCTTCTTATTTTATTGAATAATTTCCAAACCCTAGGTTGTAGATATGTCTAATATTTTTTTGTATAAGCATATATGAACTCTTCTGTTGTTAGATCTTTGTACTCATTTTGTACACTAATTTGGCACAAAGTGTATTAGTTTTTGATGTTTCTCTTGTAAGGACACACTGCATCCTCAGTATTTAGGATTTTGCAGTTCTAATTTCAACCCTAAAGTCAGAAATTTTGTGCAAGGTAGGGTAACTCAGGCTCAGTAAAAATGGGACTACCATGCAAAGATGCAAAAAAGGCTGCTCTGATTCCTCTTCAAAAATAGATATTATCAAGAAGATTCCCTGCTTGGCTGTAGTCCTTACTATATTCTAAATGAGTCAGAAATCCTGTGAGGACTATTCAGGGAAATTACTGAGATGAGAAGCTCCTGATAACCTGTGGTTTGCTGGATTGCAAAAAACATCCCGAGATGAACCATTCACTTACAGTAATCATCTCTTGTTACTTGCACTGGTGAAACCCTCAGTTCAGGTCTACAGAGAAACTGTTTTCCTAGTAAAATAATTTTTTGTTAATTGAAAACATTAATGTAGGTTCTGGTTTAGAGCAATTTAAGATATTTTTAAATACTTTTTCAAGTTCTTTCTCCTTTTTTTTTCCCTGTGGAAGTTTAAGTTCTATGAAGAGAATGTCATATGGTTTTCCAACAAAACAAATTTTCAAGTAACGAATTTGAATTATCTGAAGCTAAAAATTTTGTACTGGAAAACAATGTTTTATACATATCCTGTACACAACCATAATATAATTTTCCTAAGAGTATATGTAGCTTATTCAAGTAAAATACTGGGGAGTGAAAGAAAAATACTTAAAGAGTTGGTGTATTTTGAGCTGAATGGATGTCCCGTAGTGTCTTTACAGATAATTCCAAGTTATCTTGCCTCCAAACTATCCTTGTTTCCTTTTGGCTATTGTTTTAGGTCAGACAGATGTTTTATGAAATTATTTTTTTTTTGTTGGTGAAGACAGCATTACTCTGAAGCAGCTGAAATGGGTAATACTAACTTTGGCTGCTTGTGCATAGCTGAAGGTCGTCCAGGGGGTGTTCTCAACATTGTGCTGTTGTCAGTTACTATGAATCTACAAGTCCCTTGACACCCCACATTCAAGTGTTTCTAACTCATATATCAATGTACAGATGGTCAAGTCATGGGGAGATGTTACAGAGAGAATTAAAAGAAGGCTTTTTATTAGCCCATATGTAATTTTTTTCACATTAGATCTATTAATGTGCTATATCATGATACCACTGAAACTTTTATGGATTGTTTGTTCCCTGCTCTTTTTTCCCCTGAAATCTCTAAAGGAGTTTTTACTTTAACAGAATCAAAATTAGCAGTAGGTGTGTCCTTCACTGTGTCTTGAGCCACTCTTAGGTGCAGAGACATTGATGAAGCAGTTGGTAAAACTGGATGCAATCTACAGAGGTCACATTCACTTTTGGAAGTTTTGAGTTGATCTTTTTTTGTCTTATGACTCTGCCTTGTTTGTCAAAATCAAACCGAAGGTGCAATATAGATATAAAGGGAATGTGCCTTTAAAATGAGTTAATGGTAAAAGTGTATCTTTAATGTTCCACCTCCTCACATTAATGACACTTTCTAGTAAAGACTAGAAAGCCTTGATGATGGACTGCACAAACAGGTATATGTAGACTAAAATATTGTGTGCTGTGCTGATGCCTTTTTCCTGGTGTTATGAAAAATGAAGCTAGACACAGTTATAGGGTTACCTCAGTATTTTAATCAGGATCCTGTTTGATGCCTCCACTTCACCCAGGGGACAGCGTGGCAAAATGCACACCCACCGTCAATCACACACACCAGTTATAGACTTTACACATCAGCAGATCCAACAAGGGGGCCCAATAATGGGGCTGGCATGGGCTAACCCCTAGTTTACAGAATCTGTCCTGCTCAGAGACCTTGGTTTCCTGAGATAGTAGGAATGTTTGGTCTCCCTGGCTCTGCAGTTCTGGGGTGTTTAGCCTCAGGGCCTGCAGAACACTTACAAAACACTAAGCACTGAACTAAGTGAAGGGTTACAAGGTGCATTCTAATACTTGTGGATACAGAGAACTGTGTAAAAGGTATATAAAGAAAAGACAAAAATCATTTCGACATCAGTGCACTCAAGGAGAGATCGAATCTTTTTTTATGCAGTTCAGGTTGCCATTTTGCATCTGAATGAATGGACTCATTCTTATGAAGGATTAGCAGAAGTTTAAGGTTTTGAGCTGTGTGTTTCTAGGCAGCCGTTCTCTGTCACTGCAGTTCTCTTGCAAAGTTGATCTAGATGATATCAGGGTTTTTTTTATTTTTGGTAGGGGAAGAAATTGCAAGAGAAGAGCAAAATGAACAGCTTGATTCTGATGCCGAGACCAGAGATACTGTAAAGATTGTAGTGAGGAAAGCACGCATGCTTTTCTTTCTGTACTGTTGGTTACAGAAAAAAGCTATCTTGATTTTTTTTTCTTTTGTTTTTCCTCCTGGCTTTTAGTAAATGACTTCGGTAAACCTCAGGCTCAATGTCATGCCTTGCTAAAATACTTGGGATAACTCTGGGATAACCAGCTTTAAAACATGTCTTAAGAGAACAGTGGAAGACATTAAGAAATAATAACCTAGAAGTGGAAACTTAAAAAATGAATTCCATGACATAGGGATAATGACAGCAGGCAAATTATAACATTAACTAAAAAAGCTTCTGTATTTTAGACTTATTTAATGGAGTACTTGGAATTTGATCACTGGCTGGAAAATACACTGGTTTCTCTTATGGGTAGATGATATGCAGTATAAGACCATATGTGATAAATGATGGTCAGAGGTGGAAGGAGGACTAGGAAAAAGGATAATCGATGACAGGAATAAAAATAAAGGACGAAACAAACAAGCATAACTATTGAAAGGGTATGATGCTATAAGCTTTGACCTAAGGCATTATTTTGCTAAATTCTATTAATATTTATTTTGTTAAGTATAAAGTAAACTTTAAAGTATACTTTAAATTCATAGGAACCATTCTCATTATGGTAAAGTATCTATTTTTCATTCATTAAAAAGATTAGTTCTGTTTATCCTCATTTACTCTAGGCTGCTCTTTGATTCCAGCTTTTTTGTACTTCAAACTATTTCAGTTAAAGAGCAACAAAGGATTTTTTAACCTTTCTAAAGAGCATGAGAGTGTCCAACAATTAATTTTAGTAACTAATGATAATATTTCATGTGTCCAGTGGGAATGAAAAGGTCACATTGTGATTTTGTGTAGCACGAGGAGATGTTGAAAACAGCAGTTGGAATACAATTTTCTACTGTTTTCAAAAGCATGACTGTGACCTTAGAACTGTCAAACATGATAGAATTCCTTAAATGTCTTTATCCTGTATAAAATTAAGGTGTGGTATTCTTTGAAGTTAGTGGAAATTGGAGGGCTTTGCTAGTGTCTTATCTTGTGCCCATTGCAATTAGAAGAATAATGAGATTTTAATTAATTAGAATGTAGTTTTCATTCAGTTTGGATATGTGCTGTGGATAATGAATAAATTACTCATGTAATATTGCAATAAATAATTCCAATGATAATAACCATGGCTGTAGTTTATGAATTTTGGGCTGAATACCTAATGCTTTACAGTTAATAAGTTTTTGGTAGGCTGTCCATTGGTAGGTATATAGTGACTGTTCACCCCATCTCAGTTTTCTCTGAAATCCCTTTGTCACATTTCTGATTCCACCACATGTTGTAGGGTTTGCACTTCATGAGCAATAGTTCCTGCCTTCTGTGAGGAAATCAGAAAAATTGCTGATTTGAAAAGACTATAGTGGGCTAGGACTTGTCCAGATGTGGATTTCATAGCACATCTGATCCTATTTTGTGTTCTCTATCTGCCTCTTTGGACTGCCCTTTTGGTGAAATGATGCTGTTTTCATGACTGAGACAGAACAGCAGTTCTGCCTAAGATGTGGTATTTCATCATAATCACAGGAGTCAGGGCAAAACCTGTACTTACTTCTATTAGAATAGATTGAGCTGTAAAAAGCTGACCCAGCAAAGAAACTTCCATCGATTCCCCCAAAGGGCCACCTGAGCAGACTCTGGATAAGCTTGATCTTTAACTCAATTATCCCTTTAAAAAATACTCTTGGACTTGTTCAAAGGCATTCTCTTGTGAATGCGTTCCATACCAAAGTTTGTACTGCAGATGATAAACTCCTGATGTGCGAATACTTCAGGTCCTGTTAAAACAGCAGTTGTTAGCAGGGAAATGTATTGCTGTAATAGAAACTCTACCTAGTTTTGACAGACTGAGATGTCCTCACTCATCATTATCATCATCAAGACAATACTTCATTTTTTATAGTGCTCTTCTCATTATGATGGAAAGAGACTTGGATAAATTATCTGGAAGACTTTTTTTTTTTCCCTCCACATCACTAAAAATTGTACCATGGTCAGAAAAATATGTAAGATAATATAATTATTCTGTATCAGACTAAATGCAAATGAAAATTGGGAAATTTTACAAATAAATGCAGAAAAGAAAAGCTGTGGTCTCCTAAATGCTTTGAGAACATACCTAATATTTCTTGGCATGGGTAGAAATTGAAATGCAATCCTGCAGATGAGTCAGTAACTAAAAATGCACATATATCTTAAAAAATGGCAGACATAATGATCTTTGAATGAGGAGCCAGATAATCCCTTGTTTAAATGAAATAAGAAACTGTGGAAAGTTTGCACAAAATGCAGGACAGTACAGGGCCATCATGTTATGGATTGAATATCTAGATTTTTGAGGTGAGAGATCACCAGCTGCAAAACAGACTTAAGTCATAAAATCAATTTAGAGATTAGAAAGTTTGCATGCTGGAATTAGTCAGCTTTTTCCACAGTCTTCTAGGAAACCTGCACAGCCTTAAGTGTTGTTTGTGGGGGTGGTTCTTTGGTCATCTCTTTGTTAGATGCCAAGGAGATTCTGATTTGAGTACTTCTAGTGAATGAAGTAACTTTCCTTGACTTGAATTCTATAAAGTAAACATATTTTGTGTTTCTTCCTTTTTGTTTGCAACTAGGCTAAGTTCTGTTTCCCATTTAAACTTTGGTGAAAAATTCAATTCACCAGCATTCAGTCACATGAGCAGGAAGAACTTCTTGTTAAGACCTCCAAATTTACTTATTTAAGACCAATAGATTGTATGCTTTGTTTTAATTGCTTAGGCCTGAGATTAACTTTTTAAACCCTCCTCAGCATTCCTCTGGTGCTTGGAATTTAGTCAGAGATTTCCTAGGACTTGCACTAGGTAAAAACTGCTTAGTTAAAAGAATAAGGCTGTATTCCAAATTAAGGATTTCAAGGAAAAATACTGATTGCAAATTACTGTTAATATTGTGTAGATTGTCATAACATCATAAATATTGCAATCATAGCATGGCTTTACAGAATTACTTATCAGTGAGTCTATTAATCCATTTGCATTGTAGTGTAGGCTGCTTTTAAGATTAAGGGGGTTCATGTTTTAAAGCCACTTGACTTCCTAAATTAATTATTTAAGACATGAATCTATTTTATGTGCAGTTGGTATATATGACAGTAAGTTGCTTTGAATTTCCATTTTTAGATAGCAGTTGTTTTTATTTAGTTTTGGAAAATGACTGTCTATTGTAGATGAATGACTGTGAGACTTGAATATCCTGCTGAGGGAAAAAACCTTCCTGATGTAAGTGACTGTGAAAAGCAGTTACAGATTCAAGATGCAAAACGTAGATGGAATAATTCTCTTTCTGTTGAAAGAGGTGAGTGTGCATAGGTGTAAATAAGCTTTAGCATTATAAAATTTGAAGTAGTGTTTCTTCCTTAATTATTGAGTTTCTCTTCAACTCTGCTAGAAACAATGTCTGAAAGTAGTAGAAAGCATGTGCTTCAGATCTGTGTATTTTGTCTTTCTAATTATATTTGGAATAAGTTTTATATGACTAGATGTCTTAGTTGCAAAAGTCACCCATGAAGGTATTCTCAACACAGTTATGGCATGCAGACTAAAATATAAGACTCCAAAGAGATTAAAAATAATAGGAATACTCTTGAATAAGAAAAACTCTTGAATATGAGTTATCAAACAGATATCCTCATTCATTGCTTAAAATAAACTCTGTGCCTTGCAATATACAAAGGCAAAGTGTGAACTGTGTTGACTGGATAAAAAAATTCTGTATCATCAACCTTTCCTTGATGTTTTCCAGGACTTTTATAACACCCAAATTATGAGTGTTTCACTGGTATTTCAGAAGTCATGATGCAGTTCTGATTCACAACCATTTCTCAGGAATTATCTTGGCAATTTTGTTATTGAATGTAGTGGATGTTGAGTCTGGCCTGTACTGTATTATTCAAATTGTATATAAACTTCTGTAGAAAATGACTGTGTGTTAATTCTTTAAATGCTGTATAACTTAGAAAATTATACTTGGACTCATACTTTGGGTGACTTTTTACTTGGCTGTTATGAGAATAAAACAATTATGCGTTTGATATTTAAGATTGATACTTGAGTGGAATACCTCTGTTTTGGTGGAAACTCCATTGCAGTTGTAAAGCATCTGGGGAGAGGGAAGGCATTTAACAGCTGCTTGCAAACTTGGTGGTATCTTCTGTACATTCGGACTTCTTTGCTCTTATGTGTGTGGCTTGTGATTGGGTGGCAGAAATAGCGAGGCAGATGAGGGATTTTTTTCTAATTTTCTCCAAGGAAAAGCAAGTAAATTTTGGAACGCATCACTTATTAATATGTAGCCTTTTACTTTCAAAAAATACTGGTATGAAAATATATCAGGCATCTTGATACTTTTGTAATGGTTAAGAAGTATTTTTGACTTTACCATTCACTCAGCAATACACAGTAGATGTTTACAGTGATGAATTAAAGGAGTAATGAGGAATTACATAAGTAGTGGAGGCTTCTGCAATGTAATTCTATTGGAGGTATCATAGAATAGGAAATGATGTATCATGGAATAGGGCTGTCACAGAATAGCAGGCTTTATTTGTGAGCAATAATCCTTCTTGGTGACAAAAATCCTGGAGGGAATTCCATAGAGATGAGCGAGTTATTTAACTGACAAAGAGCTTGCGAGGCACAACAAGAAAGAAAACACATTTACAACCAATTGGTCAGTTGGTACAGCAAAGCAGTAATTAATCTAAAACTGGCAGAGGCACACATGAGTGGCTGACTGAAGCTCTCAGGAGTATTTACCTGTGGGTCCTGCGATTTTTCCAAATTTGCACTAGTAAGAAATCTGTTTTTTTCTTAGGGTATGTTTTAGGAGCTTTTCTACATATGCAAAAAAAGTGATCCAGAAATTCAATATGTAAAGTGAGATTTGTTGATTGCTTTCTTGGCGTGCTCAATTTAAAATATTTTTAATATAAAGTAAGATATCATTAAGGCTTCCTGGAAAAGTATGAGAAAATTCCATAATAGCTGTTTCACATAAGATTTTACTAACCATGTCATGTAGCTGTGTTGCTATAAATAGATGTTAACTGCTGCATTTTTGAATGCAAAATAGGGCCAAGCTCATGAAAACTGAGATTACTCGTGTTGTAATGATTTTTTTATTTCATTGCAAAATTCCTGCAATTCACATTTGATGTTACCCAGAATAACAATCCTTTTAGAGTGTTGAAAATATCAAAAGAAGGCCTGCAAATTAGTTTTTTCTGGGCAGTGATAAGAATTCATGGAATGAATACTTGAGTCATGATTAAACACAATGGAACGTTATCTATCTATCGATCTATCTATCTATCTAACTCTGGCTTCTAGGTAATTTTCTTTTTCATTTTCTTGTTTAACTGGTGGCATAGAGTGTAAAATGTTTTTCCAGAAAATTGTAAGGAGATAAGAGCCCTGTAGAACTACATGGTAATTTGCTCTTTGGGCCTAAATAATTCTGTATTACAGACTTTGTATGTAAATACAAAGCTGTTTCCTGTTTTATTTAGAAGTTACAGTGACTAATTTCTAGTATTTCTTGAAATGGAGGGAGAAGAGTCTGCATAATTTTGGACTAATTTCAGGTGTTGTAGCACTGAGTTTAATGGCATAGGCATGTAATTTGTTATAATTCCTTGCATTTTATATGGACACCATTTGTCGTTGGATATTTTCCTAGACTGTAAATTAAAGGGTTGGCCTGTATTGACTTGAGTGCAAGGTCATTTGGGACAGTGAGTGGCAGTGACTCAGGACGTGGCACTTGCTTTGAGTCAGCAGTGACCCTGTGCCTCCAATGAGAGCTGGAAGGCAGAGTCCTGCTGAGGGAGCTGGATTTTAGGTGGGAGTAGAGATTTGGTCTTCCATGTTTGCAGTCACTAAAAGCTCCATGGCATGACCTACTACAGGAGGGGTGTTTGTACTATTGAAACCACAACACTGGGCAACACTACCTACAACTTAGTTACCTTGGATATCCCTGGAAATTCTGAATATATAATTTCTCAGTCGCTGCCAGGTTTATTTCTCTAGCCAGAGCAAGGTACCTGCTGTAGCTGATGAAACAATATGTGCACTATTCTCTTTTTCAGTTCTTATTTTTTATTTTTTCTTGTGAAGCTGAGGACACTCACATAAATCTATAAGATGAAATACCATTCACCTGAACCTCCTAGATAACCTAAGAGGTGTGTGTGCACTGGGAGGGATTAGCATGGGCAAAATTGTCAGTTCGTGTTTTTGATGGACAATTTTTTAAAGTCACTCTCCAGATGCAGGGCTCAGAATGCCTCTTGTACATAATTTCTGCTTGTCAGTGGTGTAGAATGGGGCAGAAAAATAAATGTACTTACCAACTTCAAGTATACTGGAAATTAGAAAATATTTTGCACATGAAAATGTTTTTCAGATACTTGAATATATCTGGCATTTGATGTGTAAATATTGATTTTACAACTTTTGTGCAAAGTGCAGTAGTATTGCTATCCTTTCAGTGAGCTGAGAAAAATTATGGTTTAGACCCAAAAGGGGTAGGAGACAGAATGGTGTATGTAGGCTCAAATATGTCATGTGGAAATCTTCTACCACTTGGTTGTTTGGCCTTGCTAGTTGCCAAACTGGATGAATAAGTACACAGTGTAATTGAGCCAAAATCTCTTTTCCTAGGTAGAGCTTGTTGAACCCACATGGGTTTCTCCCTCTCCTGTGAAATATGCAAATAGACTGGCTCCAGAACACAGACTGCAGTTTATTAAATAACAGGATTTGCTATTTAAAATGTACACAAGAAGTAGTGTAGTACTGTGTGAAGTGTTCATTGAATTCCTAACTCTTAATCTGCTTGTATTGTATCAAGCCTTTCCACAGCCCATTTGAGTATAACTTCCAAAACTTGCTCTGCTGATCTTGTACTGGGATCCTTGCATTGGTAGTAATTACATTGACTGGAAACATGCTGAGGTGCAAAAGGGTGTTAGTCCAACAAGGAGAATGAGTATGTATGTATGTTTATACAGAAATGACACCTATATGTATTATATTTATTCACTCTTGGAAATAAAATAGTTGAACTGAGAACTGTAGTGAGTTGTTCAAATGATAGTAGAAACAAAACCCCCCGTGTATTCTATCTTATCTATTATTTGTTTAATGAAAAATAGAACTCAGGCTGCTCAACAAAGGAGAAATATGGGCTATCAAGTGCCAATCTACTTTATTTCATTTTAGCAAAAAATTTGTAAAAGATTTTGGATTTGATGTACATTGGAAACAAGAGTGGTGGGTCTCAGCAACAGTTGACTCTTGCTCCCCGTTTCATTGAAGTGCGTTTTCTGAAACTCATTGTGGTGGGATACAGATATTGTTGTGGCTTTAAGAGCTGATTACTTACTGCTCTTTGTTGCTAAGTATCATTGTACTGTGATTCTGTATCTGAGTGTAAGATCAGTTTTTTCAATTCTTTCTCCTAAGGCTAATATTTAAAACATGAAGCTTCTGAAGTCAAACTGTGTAAGCGTAAGAAAAATGCAGTGCATATATTCAATAATGAGAATCTTCTGGCACTGTCAGGGGATAACTATTTTTCTACAAATTTTTTTTAAAAACTGAGTTTAGGTATCAACTATAATTTTAATATTAGACTGCAAATTCCGCTTTTAGTAATTGACTGCCAATTTAACATTCAGTATGTCTATGAATTCAGTCTTGTTATGTTCCTAGAGTGGATAAATTAAGTCTAGCAAGCAGAGAAAAACTAATGAGGAAGCATTCACAGTATGCAGAAATTGTGCCTAAAATGTAGTAAACAAGTATAGGCCCTATTTGTCTATTTTATAATTTTAAATAAGGCAAAAAACTAAGCATGACAAAGTCTATCTAATTAAATATTCTGAAGTGAAATTATAAGGTAGGTTCGGAGACATTCAAGCTGGCACTAAGCAAACTAATACCAAAGCCAAAAGCTCTGGGGAGAATAGTGAAAGGCCCCAAAATTTTGTGTGGAGAGTTTTAATGAAAAGACCAAAGTCTAACGTTGGCAGCTGCTCTACATCTATAGATTCCATCCATATCCTCAGTGCAGTGTTTTGGTGAATTCATGTTTACCATCTAAATAATCTTAGGCTTCCTCCTAATTGTTCTGACTTTTTTTGCTGTGTCAGAAATAATTCTGGGCCAAGCATTGTTTGCTTTGCTCTAGTACCTTTATGTGACATCTACTACACCCAGAAGACCTGGAAAAATGTCTCTTTTTCTGGCAGTATTTCCTGAAGTAAATGTCTATCATATATTGGTCAGGCAGACCTGGATTTTATTAGATAGAATAACCCACTTGGTTTGCCTGGTAGCTTGGCAGATGATAATAGTGATTAACAAATCTCCAGCAACTCTAAATTGAGTTAGCTAGATATAGTGAGATGAGAACAAGCCAGAGGGCTCAAGAAAAGACTGTAAGAAAAACTCTTGCATGTTGACCTCTGAAATTTCACAATTGAAATTTGGTGCTGTGCAATAGTCAGTCCATTGCTCTAATACTTATAATAACTGTTTAGGGAACAATCCCCATAAAGGGGCATGATTTGGTGGTGGCCAAGAAATATATCATCTGTATGAAATGGGAGAAAAAGGGAAGGAAGAAATGCTGTGAAATAGACACATTCTTTGTACACACCTGAAAAGAAACTCATATGTAATATGCAGGCAGATATCTGCTTTAAATTATATTTAGTCAACTGACATCAGTATTTACATACAGATCATTATCTGCAGAGGTGTATTCAGGCTTCATGTATTTTCCTGTCCGTTTGCTTCAGTTTGGTAGTGTGAGGTAAAAGCCCAAGGCTTTGCAGTCTGGCTCCTTGTTTGTGCTCTTGGACGTATGATCATTGTTTCATGTAGAAACAGGCAGACCTGAGAAATTCTGAGCATTCCAGGCCAGGGGCTCCTGCTGCATGTATTGATACCTCCATTGCACGGGATGGAGACAGCCCACTTCGTTTGATAATTTGCTCCCAAGTACATAATTTTTCTAAGATCGTGCTATTGTCTCTGTATATGTTCCTCTCTGGCTATAGCTGCAAACACTGTTTAGTCTGAATAGTATTCATAGGATTTATTTTCTCCTGCTCTATCTGACTTTGTGGTACACAAGTAGACTTAAATGTCTCAGTAATGAATTATTGCTGGGCAATTAATCAGCCTCTCCTGCTTTAGACAGCTGCCTCCCAGAACTTAACATAATTCACCTTCATCAACCAATACATATAGACATTAATTGCCTCAAAATATTGTCAAGAAGATGTCAGGTAGTATTGAAAGGGTGTGATTGCATCTCTTTGATAGCAGCAAAATTTATTAGTGTTTTGCCCTTATTCTCATTCTACACATTTATCTTGCCAGTCCCACGAGCTGGACTGAGGACACATCAACAGGGTGCAATCAGGAGCAGGTCTGTCATAGTGAAGAGTAATTTCAGATTTGCAATGGGAAATGAATAATTCCCCAGTAGGCAAGTCACAAAACCAGTTTCTGACAGCTCGGGCAGTGAAAATTCTCCTTTCAGTCGCCTTATTTTAAACACCACAATGAAAATATAATTCATGCTTAGAATGTACAAATAACATCTACTCTCAATTGACTTAGTGAAATTTTCTCAGCTTCATCTTGGAGCACTGGAGATATTTTTGTATTTCAAAGTGTATAGGACTATTTGCACCCAGTATTTGGAAAAATTACTCAGATTTAATTGTAAATATTTCTATTTCAGACTCAAAACACTTTGATATTTGTTAATTTTATTCGTTAATACTAGAAAAAGTGATCCTGTTTCTTCAATTAATAATAACACAGTAATAGCCTTTTTATTAATCTTTATTTGGATGCATCCCTGTCCCTGTGGAACATCTTCAATGTGTTTGAAGATGCAGTGAGGTAGAACACTGGAAGGAATAGGCCAGGCTAAATATTCATTGAAATAAATAGGACTCTTCCCCTTGACTTCAAAGAAAAAAAATAGCCTAATTAAACACAATTGAGGGAAAGAGGATAAAAATGAGAACCTTTGATTTGAACATGCTTTGGAGTAGATAGTGGAGACATGTGAGAATGAGCTCTGTGAGACGGGAAAGAGGGAATAACAATATTATTAGAGTAGATAGCTGGTACTGGATTATAGGCAGATCTCAGAAGTGTAGAGGATAAGAAAATACACTAGAAAGGACAATATTTGACCTCGTAGTGGTTCAAGTAATTTGTCTGTCAAGGTCTTAAGGGAGCTGTTTCAGTTGAAGGGAGCACATTAGTCATGAACGCAGTGAAGTTCTCGGACTAATTACAAACAGGGTAAAGAATTAGCCCCTTCACCATTATGCCTGGATTTGTACCTGGGGGGAATCTCTATGGAAAAAGATTGTGGAGTGTGGCTGTTCTGAAGGAATAATGTCCAAGGCACCTGAAAAGTTGAGGCAGCTGATGTTGTGTGTCCTCCCTCCACCCAGTATTTTCAGTGTGTCAGAGCCTTTCTTGGCAGGTGAGACATTCTTCAAACTGCTGAACTGCTTCCTTGGGACTCCTTGTTTCTTGGCAAAAAGTAGGAGCCATGGTAAATTGCCATGATCCACAAATCCTTGATATTCTCCAGGTCATCACCATGCATCCTTTGACAAGGAAGGGCAAATCTCACTTCCTTGCCTCTCAAGGAGTATGTATTGTGTGCTGTGTATTCCCTTCAGGTGTTTGCCACCTTTACTGAGGGTGAACTTATAGGATTTGTTGCTGTAATGATTTGTTACAAACCTATTCACAAGAAATGTTCTGTGTACCTATTACAGTTTTATATGAATTAGAGATCTGGCAAAGGTGGAAGGTCAATAGAATTGTTAAAGTTTAAATTAATTTTTGAGTGTAATAGACCAACCTCTGCATACTACAGGTATAATACCTTTCCTATTAGCCCAGATTCAACCTCTACCTCAAACTGTGTTCTGTCTTTGGCAGTGAAATGCCACCAGATACTCAAAGAAAAGTGTGACAATTCCCAGGTACTGTGAGTGTGTCTGATACCTGTAACTCAGAGGCTTCTGAGACAGTTTGTGGCAATACAGTGCATCTCAATGAACTGTGCTTCTAGGGAACAATGGTCAGACAAGAAACAGGAGGAAAAGGTCTATCAATTAGGAATGACATGATAAACTGAAACTTGCTGTGGGACACTCAAATTTGATTACAACAACCTTGATCCTCTACGTGGGTGAATAGCTGCTCCTCAACCATCAGGCCCTGTGTGGCTCTTTAGAATGAGAATCTAAAATGTTTTGATAAAGGGTAGCCAAAACCAAAAGTAGCTTGACATTTCTATATTTACAAGTGCTTCGGTTATCTTAGATTTCCTTCAATGAAGACATTGATATTTACTTTATAAAGGGTTTAAACTGTTCATGCTTAGACATTGGTTATGCTGTCTTGGAATAAGTACCAACTGCTGTGTTCGGGTTAAAACCAAGATTCAAGAACTTGTTTATAGAGCATATTTCTTCTTCAGATAGTTCCCTGTAAAAAGTGATCATAAGTAGGCTGTTTAAGCTTTCAACAGTCTTTAAAATTGATTTCTTCTTTTTATCTTTTTTTTTTTTTTACTTAGCCTGCAATGAGGAAGCTTATATATGAAAAATATGATTATATAGAAGTTGATCATCTGAAAGTACAACTCAGTTTAAGGGTCACTGTGAGGATGTCAATCCTGCATCAGGCTGAGGAAGGGCAGCAATTGCAGCAGTTTTAAGTCTAAGAAAAATTCCAAAATGCAACAGAATTTTCACTCTTGTTGGTGTTGATTTTTCTGACCTGCCTTTTACATAGCAGTAAAGTGCACCTTGACTTTTTAAAATCCTTGGCCAAAGCATTCCTTGCTGCTTATCAGTTCTGTGCCCTGAAATTGCATAAGCAAAAATTGTCTTCCAGTATCATCCATTTTATTTTAAATTTTATGCCTTGTCCTGACTCTTTTGTCTGGAGTATTTATATTTTGCATCAAGTATTTTTTTAACAGAATGTTTAGAATGTTGAAACAGACCATAGTATGGTACTTTGATGTAAACTAATTTAGCTGGTTATCCTTTAATGCATCTGCAATTGCTGTCTTCCAAGCACAGTGCTTACCAGGTGTGACGTGTTTACTTAAGTGGCATAATGGCAACAGTTTCAGGTGGCAATCTTAAATGGAGTGATTTTAAAATAGTTTAAACTTCCTGTTCTAGTTCTCATTTGTAACAAATGATAAATCTTGTGTATGCATCTTTTTGTTACCTTTGTTGTTTGGAACTACTCCTTCCTTAAATCCACAGTCTTCTCCTTTAGTAGGAGTGTTACAAGCTTTAATATAGACTATGCTCTCTATTGGGCATACCATCAAGGATGTGAAAAGTTATTTATTTTCAGTGCCTAATCTGAGTATTTTCCAATAGGCTGTGGGTTTCCATACAAAGCTGATGGATACTTGAAGCAGTTGCTAAACTTAACACTCCTCAACTTCTTCTAGAAACATTTGCTTAGCTGTGGCAATGATACATGAGGAAATAAAATTGCCTGGCTTGGAAGGTGTTTTCTGTTTCAGGGCTGCTTTGCATTATATAAAGTTGCCAAGGAAAGATTGTTCTCGAATTAACTCCTCTTTTAGGCACAGTTACTTGTGTCAGAGCTCTGTTTAAATAGTGAGTGGCACTAGGATGTGGAGAGGAAAATAAAAGCTAACCAGTGCAGATTTTACATGGGACTGCAGGGTCCTGAGTTGGCAAGGCACGAAGGATTGCTGTTCCTTGTTGCTGGTTACAGCGCTCATAGTCTCTTCCATTTTCATACTAATACCTTCATGAACAATCTATGTACAATGTGTCCTGTGGAGGAGCAAGCCAGAGCTGCCCCAGCGCTGTTTTGTTTAGGGCAAGGGGTGGGGCTGTTTGTACATACAAATGTAGCATGTGGGTTTTTTCCTCATGTCTGTGAGGTAGTTTGGAGCCTTGTGAGGCTCAGAGGTTGTGCCTGTTCACTTCATGTTTTAAGGTAAGATGTGCTTTGGTCTTTCTCCAAACATACAATCTAAATTATATAGTGTAAGCCATTAAGAAACCTAAAAATACTGCACCAGAATAAAATAATGTAGTTTTGGAATGAACTCATGCTTTAATGTGGCACAATGGCTTAAAGAGGTCTCTATTGCCAAGGTGCAATTTGGCACTTAGGCAGAAGTGTGCTTACTTAGAAACAGTGGTTCCTGGCTTGTTCTCTCCTTGCTTTCCATACCACTCCTGAGAGCTGCCAGGGATAAACAAGTTATCTTATGCCTTTTCCCCTTTCTCCTAATGAGTAGAAACATAGCTATTTACTTGCTGTGAATGTGGTAGCTCCTCCTATCAGTGCTAAAGAATCACAAAGGTGACTCAAAATGCAGCATTTAGCTGTGGTCTGGTTTGTGGCTGTGAGCATGATGTCCTTTCAAAAGGTGGGCTGTTTGGTGAAGCAGAGAAAAGAGAATATACCTTGCTACTGAATGTCTCTTAGCTGGATTTTTGTTCACCTGTCTGACTGGAAAATGTCAATGTCTTAGCAGTAACTAATATAGTAGTTGCACATAAAATAAACAGACAAGGCACAGGAAAATGCAAAAGTAAAGTGAGTAAGTTGTCTATCCTGTTGCATTTTTTTTTAATTTTAGTTTTAAAAGTTGGACTTTGTTGATATCTCCTTTCAGAATCTAGATATTCTATTTTGGCTTGTATTTTCCATATTGATTTTACTTATAATGGTGTCAAAAAGTCAATATGCCTCTGTAGAAGTAAGAAGTTTCTCAAGGTATTTTCTTATAAGTGCCCAACTCCAGGGAGGATAAATAGAAGGAAATAAGTAAAGACTATTGCAGTTCGTCTGCTTAAAAGCTCTTGAAATATCTTTTTAAATGCATTGATTACTGAATGTAATCAGAGTCCAAATACATTTCAAATCTTCCCTCCAGTCTTGGGAAGCCTGGAGATGGTGAATTTAACATCACCCCATGTTGTTGGCATGGTCTCTTTCCAGGAAGGTTAAATGGTACATCAGAATCCACTTTGGTTTTTCAGAAGAATCAGTATTTTATGGTACTGTGGAAAACTTCAAGTCGGTACTGTACCAACCTATTACTATTAATTTTTTGGCAAAATGAATTCATACCAACAAACTCTTTCAATCAATTTCTTATGCAAATTCTGCAGTAGATGTTGAGATGTTGATTAGCTCAGCCTGCTTGGAAGAGAGGAGCTCGCCCCCTTTGTCATCCTTGAGGACAGTCACGGCTGGGTCATGTCTTTGGGCCTGTGAGTTCCCAAGGAAACATCCTTCAGCATGAAAAACATTATGGCATAATATTGATATTTATTTCTTAATGTTCTTCACACATTTGTAGACCTGTACTGCTGTTGCACAAACTCATTAGGAACCTTTATAGAATGCCTAGCATGGTTGTGGAAAATGAATTTTGCACGTGTGGATTAATAAAATTGCAGTTTGCCCTGCAATATATTTTAGTCTTGCTTGTGAGTCCTTCCCCACTACTCACCTGGTTGTGATATGTATAAATGCCCAACTGAGCAATTATTTACCTGTGGCAAGTCTGTTGTACATAAATTCAGGAAACTGTACACCTCCTGGCTCTATTTACCTTGATCTTATTCCATAAAATATTCATGCTGACAATCTGTGCAGCTCAGACACACTGAAAGAAGATCTGCAAAAAGAGGGAATACTTGCTCTAAACTCTATGGGGGCCCTCAGGAGTAATTCTGATTCATGTCAAGGGATTTCACAAGGATTTGACTTGCTTGATCTTTAGCTTGTAATTAATTGTCAGAGCTGCTATCAGCTTTAGAAATGGATTTCTAACTGGCCAATAATAGCAGTGTTGGTCTTTGAAACCGCTGTCTTTTATGTGTGAAATCAATTGCATCAAGAGCATGTTCTTTTCACGAGTAACAAAAAGAATCCTGTTCTACAATGTCATCCCATTTGCTCAGAAATGCTAGCACCTCTCATTTCACAAGGCTTTTTTTTTGTACATGGCAAGGGTGCATTAAATTTAGCCATGTGCGAAATGAAATCTGCAACTGGATGCTCCTTGTAAAGTTACTAGATATACGTGATTTCTCTGTATTTTAACATTTATTTTAATGCAATTTATTAAGCTAGTCAGATGATGAAAGAGCCCTTTGGCTACTGAAAGCTCTTTTGCCACCTCATCTTCCTACTGTAAGTGTGTGCCTGATAGTTAATAATAGCTTGAAACTGTTATAGTTTCAAACTATTTTTTCCCATTTCCCTCTTAGTTGCAATAAAAATAATAGGTTCTATTAGGTAAGTATTTCTTCCTGCAAGTAAAATGGTGTTTAGTGAAGAGAAAATGTATGGCAATGGGGGATATTTGGTAGAGCTTCCTGCACCTGTGGCACTGCTCATCATTCCCTTTATCTATGGGGAAAGAGGGTTGGTGGCAGTGTCCCTCATCAGGGCATCTGCATGCTCTGCTGCATGTTCCTTTGTTCATAGCCTGATTCCAAGAGGGTTCCATCCCTGGGAATGGTCCATATGAAGCCTGGGAGGCTGCAAATTTCTTGCTTAGTCCAAGGAATGCAAGGGACTAAAACCAATGTTTTAGAATTGTGTTCTGTCTGTGTTATGTGATAGACATGAGCAATACGTTACCACAAAAATGTGCCGTGGACCTGGCTAGTCCTAGCAGATGTGTTTTGACCTGCATCTTATACTCTGAATGTGAGAACTAGGTACATGCTGGTGGTGTAGTGCATATCCTCAGAGGGGAGAAGGTAATTTCACAGCTCACTTTAACCCTCTTCAATAATGTTGACCCTTCTGTCATCTGTTTGTTGAGAATGTGGCTTCTGATATGGAAAACTGAGACTTCTTGCAGTAAAAATAAGGATTACTTTTCCTGTTTTGTTTTCTGGCTTGGGTTAGAACAGAAAACTATCTGAATGAAGCATTAATGTGTTTAATTTCTAAGCTTTATTTGGAAACTTTGAAAAGGTGAAAACACATAGGAATTATTGAAGGAAGAATGTGTTACTGTTTGAGGTAGTAAACTGTTCTTTTCTTTCTGACAATCTGTGCTTTTAGAGATACCAGGCAGTACTATTTCCTTTAGCAGTAACAAGTACTGCTGCTTGTCTCAAGAGAAGCTAAAAAAAGGCAAGATAAGAACTGTTCAGATAAGACAGGTGGCACTTCTAGCAGTTCTCAGTAGCTGGTGAACCAGATGAGGAGCTCCACAAAATTAAAAACAAACAAGCCATTTTGCTCTGTCCCTGTCCCCAAAGTCCAAGAAATCCTCTCAATGCCCTCGAGCTACTGTCCTTGTGAGGGAATCTTTTCTCTTGAGTGGAAATTTAGAAAGTGTTTTGTTGTAATGGTTTTGTTCTTAAAGTGATTTTTTTTCACAAGACAGGAATTCAGAGGGCTGTCCTGCTCTGCATAATTATCTGTCACAACAAAGAGAATTTATTAAGATTGAAAACTGAGATTTGTGTAAAATTCTGTCTTATCTGATCTGCAAGGTATATCAGCAGTGTATTTCATAGAACTTGACTGTATCTAAGATTTCAGGGGGCTCCTGGTATCATGTGATAATATTACTTTCTAGAAGGTAGTTGGTCTTTTCCTATTCATATTGGCAAATCAATGATGCTATTTTTTTTGTTGCTTCTTGAAGCAAACCAATTGTGAAATGTGCATGTAACAATCCTGAGTAAGCCTCTCTTGCAGCCTCATACAAGAGCCTGCTTTTAATAGTGGTTGGTAAGATCATAGCATTTTGCTGCCAGTCTGTCAGGTATCCATGTAAAGTTGGTTTTGAACCTCATGCACAGGCCTTGATCTGGGTTATCTTTACTTACGTGCATGGATGCTTGTTATTACAAGAGATACAAATAATGCATTCAAGAAACTGAGACATCTGAGACTTTTTATCTTGCTCCTGGAGAAAAAGGTCAACTGCTTTAAGATATTGAAGGTATTTTATTTATTAGAGTTTGTCATTGTGCAGTTTTAGGAAGGTTAATATTTAGTGCAATTTTGCAGTCTTAACAAAAATAATTGTTTTAAGAGATTTCTTCCATTGTTTTAAGAGGAAAAGATGATCTTGCATCAATTAGTATGGACTCATCCTCCTGCTTCAATATTCAGTTATGTTGGTTCTTCTAAGTTTTCAGCATCATGTGTGTTTGAAATTGGTTTCTTAAGGGACAGAGTATTTTTTTAAGTTTTGCTCAAATTTTTCATTAAGTTTCTGTTGGCTTTTCTGGGTCTGCATACAGAAGTGCATGCACTGAATTGTTATTATTAGCCACTGCTTGTTCAGTTTTTCTCCTACTGTTTGTGGCCTCTGAGTTTTGCTTGTTTACTGTCTTCACAAACCAGCTTTTCTGCAGTCACTTTAAATCACCCAGCATAAGAAACCCAAATATTACAAATGCATGCACTAAGGAATCTGTCTGTCTGGTTATGGCCACCAAAATAGGTTTCACATGTTAGATATTAGACAGTAAAGCTACAGATGTCAAATCTTGCTTTTGCCAGTGTCCTCAAGTTCAGTTTTAGTCACCATGAGTTACTGACTAGTTGGCATCTGATAAATGTGACTTTTTATCCTGAAAGGCCACAACAGGCTTTGTTTTGATAAATACTTGTCCAAACATCCCCATTATTTATTCTTCAAGATATAAAATGTGACACAGGGTGCTGTGCCTATTATCTTCCACCTAGACTTGCTTGGTTTTTTTTTTTTCTTTGAGAGAAGCCTTGACCATTTTATTAATTGACCTGGTAAATGCTTTATCAATGTACTAAAGTCCTTTTATTAGTTGTTTTTTTTGTTGGTTGTTTTTTTTTTTTTTAATTTAAAATCAGGGAAATCTTCTGTATTGTATGATTTATGTGGTTGGTACTGCTCCAGAAGAAAATTTAAGAAATACTTCTGAGTTCCAGTTTTCTGATCTTTGAGTAATCTGTGCTAAATCTTGAGCAGAAACTTGCAGAACTGCAGGACTGAAGGAGAGCCGAACTGACACAAAGTAAAGCTCTCTTGAGAAATCGTATTATAATGAAGCAAGTCCAGCAGGATTTGAGAAATGTTGTTTAATCCATTTGTTCATGTGGGGATCCCAATGTGCATGAGATTGGACCTGTCATGAAACCTAGGAACTGGGAGCCAAGGTTGTTTGGAGATGTGTCTGTAAGAGAAACCAACTGCAGTCTGCTGATTTTTGGTGACTTTAAAGGTACCTGATTCAGTGTAATTCCCGTCTTGTACTAGAGCAAACTATTGATCAGTTGGCCAACAACATGTTGCTGCTTTGAAGAACTTCCCCAAACTTTAGGGGAATAGTAGGACTGGCATTGAGAAAGAGAGGCAATGTACTATTCTAAGTGCTTTATCTTGGTTTTAAATGCTGAGCTCATGTTTTTTCTGCTAAGGGTAGAAGAGCTTCACATAAGTCTTGAAACTACTGGTGGTCGATGGGCTTTTATTTATTTAATCAGAGCAGTACATGTTACAGAACTGATAGCAAAGGGATCAGAGTTGTGAATGTTTTTTAGTAGAGACTTAATATGCTGCTGTACTGTTGGGAGAAAGTGGAGATTGCTTAGCCAACACCATCTGGAAACCTCTGCTTGGCTATGTGGCAGACAGACCTTTTGTGAATCAGAGGAGAATTGCCTTTGGAATAAAGCCTCTTGGAAGCAAGTTTTTTTAATCTGCTGCACTGACAGAATTGCTCCATCTTGTCCTCTTAATGCAATGGTGTGTGCCAAATCTTCCTGAAGGGATCTGTATCCAGGACAGAAGGAAATGACGATGCCTCTGAAAGGTGCCTACTTTGTTTTGTGAGACAAAATAAACTTTCAGTGGTTTTCTGGGGCTACATCTGGCAATCTTGGGTTATATATTCTTCTTATATAAATTTAATACACATTTTGAATTTATCATTAGAGAAAAGAATGGAAACCTTGACTATAACTTTCAAATATCGTATACTGTGTGTATAACTGTCAATTTCCTTAAAAATAATGTTTCAGAGTCTGTTGCTCCTAAAGATGATGACAGAGACACCAGAACCCCTCTGGTAGGCTTCAGGGGTGCAGGGATGAATGTAGTGTTTTCCTATGGCCTGTGGAAAAGGTGGGATGATGAATATACTGAGTTGGATGAAATAGCATTTACAGAACTTGCGAAGAATAGGTCAAGTTGTTCAAGCTTCCATCCCTGAAATATTTGTGATTTGGTCTCTCCTCTCTGAAGAGTACTTAGGTAGTTTTTTTTCCTGTCTGGGGAAAGGTGTTGAAGAAAGAAGCAGATATTAAGAGGGCAAATTGAACAGCCAATATTGCCCATGGCAAGTAACATCTTCAAAGTTTATTTGCAACTCATTAATTAATAATGCCAACTCTTCCTTGCACTGAAGTCAAGCAAGCAGCCACCAAACATAAACCTGGTGACTGCAAGGAGAGATTGCAGGCATTTTATTTGGTGCCTTTTTAGTCTTGAATTAATATACTTCCTTGAATGATCCAGGTATGTTTGTACACAAGTCTTGAAGGCAGCCTGCAGTTACTTAAAGTATTTCCAGTGTTTTTCTTTACTGCAGCTCCAAGTTGGTTAGAAACTGCATTCTGTCTGCCTTTGGAAAAAGATGTAGTGGATTCTAGCATAAATTAAATTTCTCTATGGAAATATGAATGAGGAAATTGAGGTTTGAAAACACCCAAATTCAATTTTGATAGAAATTCAGTCACAATTTGAGCAATTAGTAACACACTGGAATGTTCCTGTTTAAGTAGTATCTGATCCTGTAGTGCTTGAAACACGTCAGGTAACAAGTTGGGGAAGACATGAGTGGAATCAAAGTCTTAGACATGTTTGGGCAGTGACATGATTCTGAGGAAGTTTTAGATTCTCTTAGCCACCATTAGTACCTCAGCACAGTTTTCTGCAGGCAGTGGTCTTGTTTTGAATTCATTAGAACTTCTGATGTATTTGCCCTACTGAATATACAGCAATGCGGTATGAAGAGAAGTGGGTTTAGTTTGAAATATTATTCCAGTATTTGTAGAAGTTCAGTGTTATACTGGGAAATAGCCATCAAAAGAACTGTTAGAAAACGCTGAAAATAAGGAGTGAGAGGAGGTGTGGATTTTTGGAGTAGCTACATAAGGGTTATCTCCCTGTTGAGGTAAAGAAATGTTTCCAGTTAATGTAGAAAGGGAGATTATCTTACTGCTGAACTATTCTGTGCCTGCTATAGACTTCAGGGCACAATGCTGACCAAGATCATCAGTGCCATCTTTGTAGCCTGTGATTGATAATCCAGATTTCTTATATTCAAGTGATTGCTGAAGAAAGTGTGCCTGAATTCCTTTAAATGTTCCTGGTGGCCAGTGGTTAAACAGGAGAATGTACATGTAAAAACAGCTGAAGAAGGTCAATGGTATGATGATAGTGGATAGTGGATATGTGTTGTGGATATGAACTGTTGCAGAGTACAGTAAGTCACTGGCAAGAAGACCAGGTTCTGTGACACATGGACCCAAACATAGCTTTTATTTCTAATTTCTAGCTTGTGCCAGCTGCTGTTTAACTGTCATGTAACCTTCCCTGGAGGGTGTTTGGTGCAGCTTATAACTTCGTGGAATTTCTGCTGAAAACAAAGTGTGAGGATGGACAAGGTGGAAGATGTTGTAATAGTCAATTACTTCTCTTGAATTTTATATAATTTTCAATGCTTGTATTATTAGAAAGATTTAATCCTATGCATTCTCTTTTACTTAGACTAAAGACAGGGTAAACAGAGATAAATCTGCAAGTGATTTAAAACATATTGTTGAGGAGCAACAGTGCTTTAAGCGGGTTCAGGTGGGGCAGGAATCATACTCCCATTATATTTTGGAAGAAGGGCAAAGATGGCACTGCTAACTGGGGCAAATCAGCTGTGTTATGTACTATGAAGTGTTGAGAAAATAAAACTTAAATGTGGCAAGTAGTTCACAATTTACAGTTCCACAAAGTGACAAGAGCTAGCTGTAGGTCCATTAATCTTGTGGCTGTTATGGTGCTAATGATTTTTCGATTCCATTGCTCTACAACTTCAGTCAATGAGACAAAAACTAAGCTGGAGCAGGTACTGAGCATCGCATTAAGGTGCTCTGTGCTTTACAAATATGTGCTTTAGAGAGTAGCTATGGAAAATTTTTAATCCAGTTTTGGAAAGAAGACATGTGGCCTCAGGCATTTCCTATCACTTTCTCAAAAACTATACAAAGATGCCATGTCTCTTTATTCTGCCCTTCCCTCCTCCTAATTTTTCTCCAGGCTGCTTTTATGTGTACATGCCTAAATATAAATAGTCATGTGCATATGCATTATACAGGTGATATGGATTTCTTGGATTCCTGACAGTAAATGGAATTATTGTGTATCTTGTTGAAAATTTCTGTATAAATGTAAACAATCCCACAGCTTTTTATGCTGTCTATACTTGCAAGAAATATCAAGTGAGTTGATGCAGATGTAAATTACACATGAATATAGAAATGGACTTTTAAAAGTGCTTTATGCATGATACGTCTGAAAAGTCTCTCAGGCTGAGTGAAAATTTTTTATTTGACTCCTAGTAGAGGGTTTAAATTCATATTTTAACTGAGAATTTCATCTGGATGCCTGAAAAATTTGTGTATTGCAGCCTCACCTCTCTCAAGGCAGTATAAACGAGGAGAGCAGACTGCAGTACGTGTCCATCTGAAGTAGCTCAAGTTTAATGCTGGTCCATTATACTTGGGTTTGCTTCCCAGTCTCCCAAGCTGGTGGCTCCAGCCTGACTGTGTCCTGTTCAGACTTTCCTGTGTTCAGTGGTACTCTCAGCTAGGCTATCAAGAGCAATTGGCAATTTCCTGGAGGATTTTTTAGTCCTGGGTGTTTTGTTTCAATTTTCCCTGAGGGTAGAAAATGTGGACCATCCTTTCTAGATTATACATATTTAATACGATTGCTTGCAAATCCTTGTTAACTACAGAGTGAAAGTGGTTTAAATATCACTGTCCTAACTTCTTCTTATTTTACATTGACTGTTTAATTTTTAAAGAAATAGATATCTCTGTACTAGGGACAAAAACACTGACTCTCCTTTGTAGGTACATACAAACTTGTACAAAAAAGCAAATGCTTTTTTGAATGTATGAATAATGTGTTCCTGTATTTACTGACATGATTAAGGATCTGAGGTATGATTTGTGTTGGCACAGTCTGTAGGTGTGAAGGAATTGTGGGTTTGTTTGTTCTTTTACAGTTCAAGAGAGACCCAGTGCTACCCTGTGTTTTTTCCATGAATGAAAATAATCAAAGACAGTCTCTTTCTGGAGGTGGGATACACAAGATTTTGTGGTTTGGTTTCTTGTTAAATTAGTGAATTCTACTGCTTTTAAGAGAGATTGAAAACATGCATATAGGGGTGTGTCAATGAGAAAGCTCCATATTAAGGGAATTGAAAATAACTTTAAATACAAATATGGAACTTGAATGTTAATGGAAGTGCTGTAAAAAGCAATAAATGTTGGGAGTATTTGGAAGCCATGTAGGCATCTGGAGTTAGGAGCAGTGGAAAATGTTCCTGTGGCTTGCGAGAGCCTCATGAATGGACAGGAATGTTTAGGGGATGACTGAACATCATAAGTGATGGGAAAGTATTTTATCTTGTGTGGTTTTTTTTTTAACAGCCATGAGAACACTATCAAGGAAATACTAAGAAATATTTAAGTTGGAAGAGCTGTTCCAGCTGAAAGCACTACTTGGAATAGTTTCAGAAATGAATAGTCAGAACAGATTATCTTTAGCCTTTCAAATCCCATTTTGTTGTCTGCTATCTCTTTGAATGGGAGTGTTTTAAAATTGCTCTTAAGTACACAAGAGTAACAAAACCTGTCTAAACAAGCAAACTCCATGTACTTGTACCAAATTAAAAAACAACCCATATAAATGGAAGCCTCCCATCAAAAGGGTGGAAACTTTAATACAAAGAATTCCCCTGTGTAAAGTAATATTTCCAGTAACAAGAACTAATTGCTTAGAGAACCAAACAAATAATTAGTTTATAGACATAGACAGAATACAGAAATGCAGGTCATTATATGGTGTATCTTTGAAGTTGAGTGATATTTTCTTCTGATCATTAAAAGCAGATATACAAGCTATTTATACAGTTGGTACTAATGACTTAACCTAAACTTGTAATCAGTCACACTTTTCTTTGGCAATGTTTCTGGTTTAAGGATAAATGAGTACAGGTGGTTTCAGAGACAGAGCTGAAGCAGCAGAGCATTAGGAAGTGTGCAGCAGCTCTTGATTGAATCACAGCCAAGAACAAAAGACCCCCCATGAGTAATTACAGAAATATTGTTTCATAATGCTTTAATTTATAATCACTAAATTAATTGTAATTCTGACAGATAGATAAACTGTGCTTAATTGTTTTTGGTTCTGTTGTCTGTGATTGGATAGCCTTAAAATATAATCCACAAGCTTTGTAAAACTTGTTTTTGTTGATTGTGACCTCTGTAAACCTTGCATTTATGGGTCAATTTCTGTGAGAAGTCTTCCTAAAAGATGGTAAGTTTGTCCAGACTATATGAAGGATAACGTTAGAATTAAGAAATTCAAGTAAATTGTATTTGCAGTGAGTTTAATATTTTAATTATGTGTAAAAAACCCCATAAAGTTTGTGTGGGATTTTTTTTTTTTGTGGTAACAAAGGATATTTTTGTTCTGAGTGCATTTTACCTGGTGAATGAGTTTTCTGTTTTTAGTGGTGGACCTAGTGCTCAATGAGCAGTATGTACCTTGAAACAACAGTCTTTCTATATGATGGGAAAGAAGCCTGTTTCACTATCTATCCTAAACTGAGCTCATCAGCAGTGTGGGAAACTGAGCAGAGAGTGTCTTTAAGAGTTTGAAAGCTAATCAGTGTTTGGAAAGAATACTGCTCAGTCACTGAAGAAATGTGTAAACAGTCATTATGCACTTTAAGTGCCATTGCTTCTACTGGGAGTGAGTCACTGTTAGCAGGAGTGGGGAGTATCCAAGTGATACTCCATGGTTCCCAGCAGAGTCGTGCAGAGACTTCAGGCACCCTCCCTGCCTCCTTGCCTCTCTTTAGTAATTTCAACTGCAGGCTGTCACTCTTGTAGAAAAGTTTAAATTTTTCATGATGTGTCCTTCCATTTTTGTGTGCACTGGGTCTAGTCCTGTATGTGTTGCTGCTGCATCAGTGGTCCATAATGTGAGAAGTGTTAAGTTTGACATAAATATTAAATCTTTTGGGCAGCCTATTCTCGCTTTTAGTTACTGATTTATATTTTTGGGTTTCCAGACTCTGGTTTTCTCTCTTTCTTGAGAACATTCCATCTCCATCCTAGGTCCAGGAAGAAATCAAAACATGTTAAAGGTCAGAGAATTGAAAAGCAAAGGACAAAAATGTTTCTGGGCCCATCCATCCCCTGTAACAGAAGGTGATGAGGTAGTTGCTGTTCTGTTTTAAATGATACTAGAAATGGGATGGATAGAAATTCCCTGTATTCCAAAATAATGGCTTAGTGTTGTACTGGTGATGTGAATTTTGGTATACAAAATGGTTATACACTGGATTTCTTCCTGATTTTTCTCTCTGACTTTTTCTGTAACTGGAAGCACGAGTGGGTGATGTGTTTGCCAAATTCCTCCAGTTTGTCTTGGCCTCTTGAACAAGTGAAACAGAAAACAATTCCATAATACAGCTTATAGAACTGTCAGTCAACTTAGAGTGTTCATGTGGTGAAGAGACTCTGCCTCTGCTAAACTTCAGGAGAAATACTGAAGTTTCTCACCTTGCTGTCTTTGTGTCTGAGGAAGGGTTCATAGGTTGTAATTTTAGAGTAGAAAAATGTGTGGTTTAAAAAAGTCTAGACAATGCCTGAGTAGACTGAAGCCTGACAAAATCCATGATCTCCTTGGTGACTGACAAGAAGGGCGACGATTAATTCCCACCGTCTGTGCTTTTGTGAAATTGATACCTTCTTGCTAAAGACTGGGATGAGATCATCACTGTATTTTCTTAGGCTTTTGAACAGTAACCACTAAAGATTGGTACTGTGCCGGATTATGTTGGAATCACTCATGATCTAATGCTTTGAAAAACCTTTTCCGTATAATCCTGAGTTTCTCTATTTTTAAAAGCACTGCTATTAAATGCTTATGCTTGTGGAGAACGCCACTGTGAAAATATTAATTTTTCTTCACTGTAGCCTGGTTCATGCAGTCCTATTTAGAGTCCTGGAAGATATGGCTTTTGCCTAATCAATAATCACTTCCAATTTTCTAAGTGCCTGAAAAACTGACAGTATTCACTGTGACTTGTACATGATCTCTTTGAGAGGGTTGGTATGCAATAATAAATGCTTCTAGGGTTCCTTAGTAATTAAATTTCAGGGGAAAACCCCATGCCAAACCCAAACCAGCAAACAGTACCAGTAGAGTATTGGTTGATTTTATTTTTAATGAATCAAAAATTAGTCCTCACTTGTTCTGTGGCTTTGGATCACTCTAACTGGTACTGTTGATAGTTTGAAATTTAAACTGATCTAAATTCTTATATTCCAGCTGCTGCTGCTTCTGGGTCTCTGCTAGGCATCTGCAGTAGTCAGTGTCTTTTGAAATACTGGTACAATGTTGTCTTGGGAGCAGCTTTCTTCCAGCCCCAAACCAAATCAGGAGCATCCAAGAAGTCGAACTGTGGCTTGCCAGAAGATGTCAGCCTTGTGCATGTAATGTAACGTATGCAAGAGACAGTGGCAGTACTCCCACAGGTTTTCTGTCTCTCTGCTAACCCCACTGAATTACTTCTGGTGCTCTATCAAAGGCAGCAATTGGATGAAACTTTGTCTTGAGGCTGCCAGGTTCTGGGAAATTCCTCCAGGCACTGGCCTAGATGTCACTCACAGTGCTGCTTCTTTGTGCTGCTTGAAACAGAAAATGCCAACTCCCTGACAGGCTACATAGAGAAATGGCCTTGTATGGTCCTAACAGTGGGCTAATAATCTGATACAAAATCTGTTTCATGTGACCTGATCTGTTGTGTACCACTAGTACCCTTTTAATAGTTGTAATTTAAGGGAAAGCAAACTATTCCTCCTTAGCACTTGCAGCTGGCTTCTAATTTCTCATAAAGCTAAGAGAGAAATTTGCAGCAGATAACTTATTTTTTCAATATTGAATTTGTTGCTTCCATTAAGATTCTTCTTGGAGGTGGGTAAGATTTTGTTTAGTCCCTGTCAGATAGGGTGAGAAAGCAGATGACATTTGTGTCAGGAGGGCAATCTCTAAGAAGTTACAGACACTGGACCTAGTAAAGTTTGATCTCTCCAATAGTATTATTTTATGATACTCTGTCTGAAAGTCTTAATTTTTGGTAATCCAATGAATATAGGATTTCTCGATATAATCTTGATCTGGGGGATGAAACAACCTCTCTTCCTCCTGAAAAATATGCCTGCCTGTGTACCCTATTCTTCATTCATGCAATAGTAAATTGAAGGTCATTTTACAGTACTGTGGTTCATCTCTTAGATTTTCACATTTTCTGGTTATGGCAGATTCAGAGGGGTGGTTGTCACTACATGGCAGGATGAATAAAATGGATGTGTCCCTTGTGGTATGGCAAAAATGTGGCTACAAAAGCATCTATTGACCTTCAAGTTGAGTAGGTTTTGTATTTTATGACCTATGCAATCATTAACTTCAAAAATGCATTATGATATGAAGAGGCACTTCAGAATATTAACCACTAGGACTGAGGATACCCTGTGCTTTCTATCGCACTCTTAATGTACATGAGTGACTGTGGTGAGTATTAGCTTTAGGAGGAGAAAATTGCGAGTTGGGGAAAACTGAGCATCTTAAAAAACCCCATGGGCTGTTGATTGTCTTTTTTTTTTTTTTTTTTTAACCTTAAAAGCTGTCTTGTCATCACACAAAATTCAGATTTGTTTTCTTTGGTTGCATATGTAACAAACACTAGATTGATTGATGTTTCGATGACTTTGAGGGAGAAAGGGAAAGAGAGGGCAAAGAGAGTAAAAATCTCAAGGGGCACAAAGGATTCCTGTGCACTAATGAAAAATTAAGTAAAACACAGGCTATCTTCCCCTATGGGGAAATGGGAGATCCTTACTTGGCATTTGTTAATATATTCATTTTACAGAAGGGAACTGTAATAAGGCGAGAGAGAAGGTGGATTCCATGGTTGCTCTGCTCTGCAGTTAATTTTAAGCTCTCCCGAACTAAGATCTAGGAGTAACAAGGTTTAAGGAGAAGAGGACAAGACATAAATGATTCTGTTTCCTTTTTCTCTAATTTATCTGATTCTCTGTTTGATACAAGACAATAGACCAAAATGGCCAGTTGGGGAATCTAGGCTGAGCTTGAATTATAAGTGTTGTGCTTGTACTGTCAGAACCTTCTTAGAGCATCTCTACCATGTGACTGGATAACGACATTTGTGCTGGGCATCCTGATGGCCAGGTTACCGAAGGAAAAACCAAACACTAACTCAGGCACTCTGCGGACATTTTCTCAGTGTCATTATAAGATTTGCATTCAAGGCATGTCACTTGAGGATGGTGACCTCAGCTGAAGTCTCTTAAGTACTTTAATTTCAACACAAAATTTCATCCAAGAGCAGAGGAACTTTGGAGACGTGGGAAACTTATCACTCCTGATTTTTACACTCTTCTTTGCTAGTAGCTTTTGCTTCCCAACATGACCACATCTAATTGAGATTGCTGTTATTTGCTGCCTCTGTGTGAGAGGTTTATATTGATCCAATTTTGTGAAAATTACCTTTTTGCTCTTTATGTCAGTGATTACATTTTCCCTCAAGTTTGCTGTATTCCGTTAGGTGACAATGTCTCCAACCATAGCTGAGACACTACCTGTCAGACAGGTTCTTTAAAGCCTTTTGCAACCCCAGTGCATGCTTTTCTACCCCTTATAAAGAAAATGGAATATGCCAGTTGCTCAGAAAATGAGTGAGAAATACTTGTTTGAGATTAAAAAACAAGCTTTTTATTTAGTAGTGTTGGAGATTTACTTGAACAAAACAACTGTAGCCTATGTAGAGCTGTAAAAGAAGTACTATACATTTCTGGCAACTGTGGAAAAACCTCAAATTTATAAGTACTTGCAGTTATTTTTGCTATATCATTATTGTAATTAGAATTTACTGAAGTCTTTCATTGAGTCAACTACTATTCAATTATTCTGAGTATTATTCTGCACTGGTAAAGGTACTTGCCACAGCAAACTTGTCTAATAGGTCTTACTTACATTGGGTATTGAAACATTCTGGTTTGGGTTTTTTTTTAGATGAGCAGGACATAATAGTGCTACTGGCAGAACATATTGCTTGGATTTATATAGGGGATTTTCAGGGCAGTGAAAAAAATTTATTTTTTTCAATTGGTTAATGCAAAGTAATCAATCTAGTTGAAAAGATTTGCTCCATAATGGCTAGACTACTCTGAATCTGTTCTTAGTCTTGGATTTAATGGAAATGTGTATACAGGATATATGCACATACAGAACTATAGAATGTATTGTTAAGTGGAAGGTGGGAGATGATGGTGAAGCCAGAACACCAATAGTATGTGGTTTGTTATGGGAAAATAAGCATAATTTTGAAGTAAAAAAAAAAATTCAGATTAATGAATTTTACATTTTTGTTTCCTTATGTAGTAATCGAATATATTGCACTTTCATAAGATGAATGCAATAATTCAGTATAAACTGGGGTTTATCTGAGGAAAGCTACTTGAGGAAATAACTGTATCAGGCAGTTTTAAGCAGTTTGTTATATAGATGTACTTATATAAAGCCCTAAGTTAGAGAAATACAGTTATTCCAGTTCTCAGAAACTGGAAGTGAAGTAGCTTCCATTGGGTAGAGATAATTGCTATGTAGTCCCAACAGTCATGTGCAGGGGTGAGCAGCTATGTGTATTTAGGAGACCACAGAAATATTGTTGACTAATGTAACAGTAGGAGGCACTTGAAAGTAGAATTGTGATTTTTCTGGCAAATAAACTTGCAGAGAAGTGATTTCCATTAGAGACTCTGGTGTAAAAACTTAATATATTCAGTTGGATTTTGAGTGGCTTATGGTAATTCACCTTTCTGTTTGGATACTGTGGTCTTCCTTAGTGAATGTGCTTTATCAGTTGGCTGGACAGCAAGCCATTCCTTCAGATATGGCATTGTATTTGAAACATGAGGAGGGAAAAAGCCATTGGAAATGATGCTAATTGAATAGTTGTTCAACTATTCCTTGTTGCAGCAACCTTCCAGCACATTTCACTGAAAGGAATGAAACTGAAAAGATGGATTGCTGCCACTGAAATCAAGATGCCGGTTTCCATTCAGTCAACAGTAGCAATCTTATTTGCTTTCTTTTTACTATGTCATTCATAGTTCCTGTGCTGTCATCCAGAATGAAAGACCCAGGAAAAAATGCTCTTTTCTTTTTCTTGGAGATTTAAGTTTGATGTGCGAATAAGTTTGAGCTTGAACTTTTAAACTCACCTTTAGACTTCTGTGCTTTTTGTAGGATGTTCTTAACCGCAAATATTAAACAAAAAAATCACCATGTGATATAAGAAACAAGACCTGATAATAATAAAGGATAGGTGAAATTTGTAATAGCTCTGCTGAACTCAGAGAGAATAAACTAGCTGTTTTCTCTAGATACATATAAGAAAGTAAAAATGTGTTGAAAGTAATTATAGAAAGATTAGATAAATAATCACTAATTAATACATCTTGTATTTCCTTTTTGACTTGTTCAAGGATAACTTGGTATTTTCTTTTTCCTTTAATTAATTTATTATCTTCAGATTGTTGACTAAACTTTTGTGAGTATTCTGCAACCTAGAGTTTACTGTGAGCAGTTGGCTGGGACTCTATTTCTTACGCATTACACAGGCTGTGTTGATCTAAAATGTCATATGGCCCAGCTATCCTTGATTATATAACTTTCACCGGAAACCTAAGAATTGCTGTCTGCAGAGCCAGTAGACTGAGTAGTGTAAAGATGCTTTAATCAAGTCACAGAGGTGCAGCATATCAAACATTGCTTGTTATGATGCTAAGAAAAGTAGCCCTTATGATATTAAGTATGTAGGGTTACCTACTTACCATAACGTGTCTACTGGAGAGGATTGCAATGGGCCTGATTGCCCCCTCACTGTGGAAAATAGAAATCTTCAACCACAAAGTGGTTCTTACTGCTCTGATTCATAAAAGCTGCTTCAGTGCAATGTGAGTCATGAGGCAGCAACTTATCACTTTGCAGTCCCTTGTTCCTCTGGGAGATAAGGTGAGGACTTTGTGATCTGTCATTGTGGGGATTTCCTGCCTGTAATGTAACATAAAATGCCATCCTTGCTTCCTCCCCTTCCCCCATAATTATTAGAATTCGCAATGTTTTGCATTATCTCAGAAGGGAGAATGGTCTAAGTTACCTGGCCTAAAAGCTGAAGTTTGAGAGTAATCTCTTGTTTGTGCTGTCCTTGCTTGAATACTTTTATTTTATTTTGTTGACTTTCTTGTCTTTGTCCTCGTTTGAGAGACAGGTGTCTGCTAAGGAAGGTAGGAGCCTCACTTGGAATGTAACATGTAAATTTGAAATCAAGGGGCTCTCAGGCAGAGATATGAGGATAGGACTAACAATTCTTTACTGATACATAAAACAAAGCTAACAAATAACAGAAACTATGGCATAAACCACAAACAGAAGCCGACACCCAGTCCCAGCCTGCTCGGCCTCAGGCACTTTTCCCTGTGGTGCAGTTCCAGTCACAGCCGGCAGGGACGCTGGTGGCTCCCTGTGGGCAGGGTGGGTGTGATGATTCCCCCGCGGCTGCAGGGGGCGCTGCGGCGCCAGCCCAGGGGACACGAGGTGATGGCGGCTGAGCTCAGGGCAGGGAGGGGTGGAGGAGAGGCTTTTCTTCACAAGCCCTCGGGGCAACCAATGTCGGTGCCGTGACAGGATCCCCAGGAACAGCGAGATGGAACAGCAGGAAGTCCCTGCAGGCAGGGGGCTGTGAGGCTGTAGTGAGCTGAGACAGCAGAGGCCCTGGCAGCCAGGCTACAATGTAGCAAAATCTCAGAGCAGAGCCAGAGGGGAAGGACTGGGCAGCCCCTCAGCAGGGCAGGGGGAGGGAGAAAAACTCACAGCAAAGAGGAAAAAAGTAGATCCGTGCTGGTGGTGCGCCTGCGGTGCATTCCCTCAGCAAACAGCAGCTCTAATCCTTCTGCTCAGAATCCTCCCTGATAGCAAGAGAGCGAGAGCTTCCTCACCTTGGCTTTTTCCAGCCCGATTCTCGTGTTATCTCTGCCCCCTGAGAAGAAGCTTGCCTCTCCCTGTGTTTGGCCACCTTCCTTTGTCCTCTTAAGTACCCAACCATTAGTCCCCCAGCAACTCATGGGAGGAAAAAAATTCCTTAAGAAAAGACAAAGGGAGGGAATCCAAACCCCAGCAGTCTTCATCATCAGTTTAACCACTATCACAAGCATTTCAGTTTCTAAGCAGATTTATGTGAACTTCTTTAGAAAGAAAATCCTTGTGAGGTGAAAATCTTTCTGGGATAAATTATGTCACAGCTAATGGAACAGACAGCTGAGAAAAGTCAGTCAGTCTCGAACAAATGGCAGAGATCTAAAACTCTGAAATAGTCTGGAGGGGTTTGAACCACAAAGACTTTTTACAGGAGAAAGCAACTTGTGGCAATTACTCTGACAACTTGTTTTGCTTTTTTCTCATTTCTATAACTCTGAAATTACACAAGACAAGATAGGAGAGCAAAGTAGTTACTTTCAATTATTTTAAAAGGTTGTTACAGTTGACAGTTATGTGCTGTTTTTCTGTGTTTGAAATCTTGGCTGAATGGATTATGAAATCACTGTTATGTACCAGTCATCCACTAGGATATTTTTGAGTTTATTTGTTAGTCTTTGTGTTATAGAATAAGTAACTCGATGTAGAAACTAGTGATGAGGAAGGGTTGCTCGGTTATAGTAGCCTACACCTATTCTTTTTTATCCATGTTTGTCTTTCATTGCAGCAACCCTCAGTATTGTTTCCAATAATCTTTCCAATGTAAGAGTACTATTTTCAGTCCAAGTGCAATTTTGCTATCATATTTGGTCAGGGATAGGTCTCCTGTTATTTTCCATGACCAACCACATTCTGCCCATAAGATATACTGATAATGTGCACTTTTTGTGTGTCTGTCAGAAAAAGCAACCAAACATTTGTTAAACTTTGTGCTTTATGGGAACAGGTTACTTGGTTATACTTAATAGTTGTAATGGAATGATTAAGCAGATTGTGGGTAAAGATACTTTTGGGTTGAGGTGGTTACACAATTAAATTAATAAAACGTGATATTTCCTTACTTCTAATATGCCGAAAGCTTGGAGCTTTTTAATAGAAATTTAATGAAGTCCATAAGACACTCCTGGCTGAATTAACAAAGTCAAATTTATGCATCACCACTACTTCTGTCCATTTGCATCTTATAACAAATGTGAAAAGAAAGTAGTCACTATCATTCAGAATGCTATGAATAAAAATGTGACAATAACCTGGATGGTGTAAACATTTATAGCTCTAAAAGAGCAGAAATAGATTTGAATCCTATTACAGGTTTAATTACCAGACAACTATAGGGTAAAGTAAAACTCAGGAAGTTGTCATAAGTTGAGTTTTGTAGTGGTTTTTTTTAGTTCCTGAATGCCTTTTAAAGAAAGACCAATCACAGGTAGTTCTGTGAAGCACAGTCAATTAGAAAAAAAATGTTTTTTTGCTTATTTAAAACTATGTAGGTTAAGAGTAATCTATTGACAGTGGAAAATGAATTCCTGCCTTTTACTAGCTTGCCTACATGCTCTTGGGTATGTAGCATTTAATGGGTGTAGAAGGTAATGGTTCTGTTCTGTTCTCTGAGCTCAGAGCTCTCTGAGACCACATGTAGCTACACACCCTCAAATCCTGCTTGCTGACTCCCAAATTAAAATCTTCTCAAATTTGTGTGGACTGGCTTAAGCCATGGATGAGTGACACAGTGAGGGCACTCAGGCTCAAATGCTGTCTGCTTTTCTCTAGCTCTAGGTGCAGATTAGGCAGCATTTAAAGTAATTTTTCTTGTTTGAGTCCTTCCACTCTACTGAGTCCTGGCCACTTTGTTCATGATTATAATTGAGTTAAGGCTGTCTTGTAGCAGTAATGAATTATAATATCTTCAGAGCATGGAATAAGTTATTTTCTTAATCTTCACAAGTGTTTCAGAAAACATGTTGACCAAAGTAAGTTTATTGCCATCAATGAGACAAGAGAGATAATGGTATGCTTGCAAAAGAAAACAGTGCTCAATTTTTGTACGTTTTAGTAGGTGTTGTCTGCAATTCCCTTCTTCTAAGTGGTCAAGGATCAGAAGAGAGTTCCTGACCTTGTGCGATTTTGCAATTCAAAGGTGTCCAGAATGTTTTAGGATTTTAGAATTAAATGACTTGAGTTTGCTAAGTTATAATTGAGCTGTTAGATTTCATTCACTAAACACGGTCTGGTCAAACAACTGACCCATATTTTGGTTGGTTATTTGATGTTCTGAAAATAACCTGCCTTGTGAAATGGAAAATTGAGGTCAAGCCTTTTATGCACCTCACTCTGAGGAGCTTTTCACTCAAAATCACTTGAATTGAACCATGTCTTGGTACTGTGGGGGGTTTGTCTAGAGCTAAGGGTTATGGTTTATCGTCTTTGAAACTTATCCCAAATATGTTTTTCTGTTAAATTCCCAATCAGTATCCTAATCTGTTTAGGAATTTGCTGTAAAATTTCTACTTCTTGTTCAAAAGGTCTGTCTGAACTTCACTATCTCCTATTGACAAAATTTGCCTTTTTGTCCAACATGGTCCTTCATGGCATTTGGTTAGGTACTGTCTCTGCCCCATTCTAATACAAGCTTGCAAAAAAAGAAGTCTGTTTGCCCCCCTCCACCTTAGGAGGTCAAAGAGAGCTTTTATGATCTGTACTGATGCTTTTTCTCCCTTGTAGCACTATATTGGGAGCAGTTTTGCACGTTTTGCTTCATTACAAGGAGGTATTTCTTTGGGTAGGCAAGGGGTTACAATGTGTAAAACCTGCCTTCACTTCCAGGTATAACTATGGTAAGGGAAGAACAGTGAGAAAGAGCCCTGTTCAGTTCTCATTTTGGCGTATCAGTCAGCACTGACAGCATGCCTCATGCAGATACTCACTGGGCTGATGGGTTTTGGTACCAAATCACTGGGTCTCTCGTCCTTAAACTATTGATGGTGTGACTGAACTGCTCCCTGCTCTGGCTGTGCAATTTGCTTCCTTAATATATATTCCCTGCTCAGGAAAATGGATACTTGTGTGGAGCTGCTGCTAAAATAATTTCATTTGCTTATCTTTTTGAAGTAAGATTTCTTGAGGACTTCAAGAAAAAAGTCTAATTTTTATCTCTTCGTAGACAGTAATGTTTAAAGGAGAGAAATATTTCAGCTGTGTTTGAAGTAAGAGTTGCTAAAGCCAGATGCCCAAGGTGTTAGTGGTAGTTTAGGCTGTAAATTCACACCAAACCATATGCTCTGTTGGTAATGTTTATACTATTGTTGGTTTCTAAAAAAAATTTTGGACTTCTGCATAAAGAAATAGCTTCTATGACTGTTGACTCAGGTGTCCTAAAAAACTTGTTTTGCTTCCTTTTGGATTCACTGTGCTCTTAAGAAGCTCTTAGGAAGGGATATGGTACAAACTAGTCACACGTAAATAAACTGTCAATATACTTCAGCTGTAGAAGTTGGAGAATCATTTCCCTCTTCGGAGAGTTCATCTGATTTTGTATCAGGAAGTAAAAATATTCTGATGAGTGTGTTGCTTATATTAAAATGAAATGTATAGCCCTGTAATGGAAAGATTGCTCTTAAAACATTTCTATATTTCTGGAAAGTAATTTTAATGTTATTTATGCACCTTGAGGAAAAGTAGATGTTGAAAAGGAACCATTAATATTTTGTAACCTAGCAATCAGCAGTAGTGAGGTAGAAAAACAATTTGTGACACATTTCATGGTCACAATTTTTGCAAATGAGTCTTCAGCAGCAGAGCTAGATAGAACATTTCTGCCAGTGTCTTGGACTTGAGATTTGTGAAGTTTTATCTTTGGTGTTTTAAATGTCTGTTTTGTTACTGCCTCTGGCAACTTTTATTGTGATTCTACGATACTCTAAAAGAGACCACACTCATCCCTATGTTTTCAAATGAACCAAGAGACTTCTAGTTCATCTTTGAACCCTTTAAAGAGTTACAGTAAAATGAGTTTAATTAAATCTTTCAAGTTTTGTTTGTATGCCCATGATTGACTAAAAAAATCTTGGTAATTAATTGGCATTTCTGATCCACAGGCTTTTTTTCTCTATCTGGACAGTGGATCAATGCATGCTTTAGATGTTTACAAATCAGTGTATTAATGACACTCAACTGTGCATTTATTCTCACTGTAGCAGTGACTATTCCTACAGAAATGCCTGGGAGAAACACCCAGCATAGAGCAAGCAAGACTAAATGTCAGAAAGGGGGATGCTTGAGAAAGTGCTTAAAGCATTCTCTCCTGTCCCTTAAAGTGTGGGAACTGTCTTCCTGTCCTTTCCCAAATTCCTTGACTGTTTCAGATGCTATTGAAATCACTCATTTGGAATACGTAGTGAGTGATGGATTTAAACCTCCTGCAGACTAAACCTCAGATAATGCAAAGAACAAAGCAAGTGAATTACAGGGACAGCCTCAAATTGCTGATGTCCACCAATAGAACTAGCCAGAGGCAAAACATTAATTACTAAAAATATAAGTCATTCTAGAAGCGTAAAAGAGAAGCTGTTTTCAGAGAGGATTAAAGCCAGTCTTTGAGACAGCACAATTAGAAAGCTTGAGAGAAACAGCATTTGAAATAATTGTTTAATATAGCAATTGCACTTTGAGGGGGAACTGTAGTCTTCCCTTTCTGACAGTATACTGAATATAGGAAGAAAAGGAATTAAAATGTGGAAAAATCTAAGTTAGCCACCTTAGCTAAGACAGAATTTTCTCCACCCAAATAGAAGTTTTTGAACTTCTGCATGAAATCCGCAAGGGACTTTGCTGCCACTACTTCCCCTTCTTAAAATGGATGTAGATACCAGGCAATATGGACATTTAAAATATTGACTGGGTAAATCAACACACTCTACACAGAGCAGTTCCTGTGCACCAGTTGCCTCGTGGGAAGGATCAATGAGCCAAGACACAGAAGCCGGAGTTTTCTGGGACAGCATGATTTCATGATAATTCCCCCTCGGTTTATCTGCACTTAGTGCTGTTTGATCCTGAGACTCAATCAGGATCGTATGACACGGCTTTATTTTCCTGTTCACTTTGCTTGATTAGTGACTGATCTGAATTCCCCCATGTTATAATTAATTTTAGCACAGGATTATGCTTAAATTTATACCCTAAAGAATAAGTGATGGTGGCTTGTTACTGTCTACATGTTTTAATCCTTTTGATTGTCTAGATGGACTAAACAAATACAAAGCTGTCACATCTGCCCTGCTGTGATCATTACTCCAGTGAAGACACAGGTTTTTTTATTTTTATAAGCTGCTGTTTTATTTTGCAAGAAGTTATTGAATTACTCCTCCAGAAGGCTACTAAAGTAAGGGGTTTATGGCTTTTATTGTCCTTTTGTTATACGGACAGTTAATGGACAAGTAGATACAAAGTATTGAAAACTTGGGTTCTAATGTAAAAATGGCATCAAACCCAGTCTTTCCTGAATACAATTATTAAGGTGTATAGTCCTAGTTAAAAACAAAACAAGCATTAAAACCCAAAGCAAAATCCCTGAAGTCACAAGTAGATATAGAAGTGAAGGAAATTCATATTTGGGAAAGTCAGTGAATGCAACATGATGAGTATGACAAAATCTCATGGGCAATTGGGTGTATGTGAGAGCCAAATCTGTGCTACTGATTTATACTCTGAGTTTTTTGGATGAACTTGGAAAGAAAGATGGCATTGTTGTTGGGAAATGTAAATTGCTACATTTCATTTCTCTCCAAGGGAAAACTTGCCTCTTCAGGAATTTCCCACTCAGTATTTACAACCGATTCTATAACTTCTGAGTAAAGTTACTTTCCAAATTGTCTTAATATTAATTTTTTTTTTAAAGATGATTTTATTTTTGCTACAGTAATTTAAAAAATTAATGCTGTTTTGTCTGGTCAAAGATAGTTATGTTTGTACCAGAAATTGTTTCATTTCTAAGGAAAACTTGTTTCCAAGGAGAATTTGTGAGTGAAATAATTATTTAAAGCAACTTGTCCCAAGAGGAATTAGCTTGAGATTAACCTGTTGGAGCAAAACTTTTATTTTCAAATTCCATTTAGACCTCAATTTCATGATTCCCTTTTTTTGCATGAGTTCATTTTCTTGTGTGCTTGCAGATTATAGTTACATCTGACTTCTCTAACCTGCCAGGTTAGAAGGAAAGATAAAATTCTCCTGTTTCCATAAATAATAATATGGCTGATCAAGAAAGAACAGTGGAAATGCTATATTGGGGGGTTGTATGTTTATTATGCTATTTAGTTTTTTTGACACCCATGCCACTCAATGCAGTTGTGAAATATATGTTAATTCTTAAAAGCAATTACTTTAATATGCTGAAGTAAAAGTGATTTCTTGTGCTATGTCATATCTGTTTATCAGGGATACTTTGATTGGCACAAATACCGAACACTGATTACTTGGCTCCTCTAACTGCTAGTGGGTTTCTGTACCATTTTATATAAAAAAGGTAAATTGTGGATATCCTGAAGGGCACTGGAATATCCTGGAATGCCACTGAAAGTTAAATTGTGTGACTGAATTTAAGTTCATGAGTTACGAGTTGAAGGGAGTTATTAATGCCCTATTCTGTTTAAAAGTAGCATAAATCAAGTGAGACCAAGTCTGATAAAAAACCACAGTACTTAAAACTCTAGCAAGACCAAGTTCCTTTGAAAGTTAAGTTATTGTATATGGTACCAAAATCAGAATTAATATGCTTAGAAATAATCCTTTTCTAAATCTATTTTTCCATGTTTAGAAACTGTCCTCATTTTGCCATCTTAGTCAACACAACATAATATTTTGTGAGTTATGTGCATTTGCTATTAATATCCCATGTTATTGATTCAAATGTGTTGTATTTTACAAAACAAAGTACCTGGCTTTCAGCAGGAACTTCAATAACAAATAGTATTTATAAAGAGTATCTTTAAAATGTCTCTCTGAAAGTAGATGTCCATAAATATTTTGGGGGACTTTATATCCTTTATAACTAAGTAGTGCTTAAACTATTCAAAAACTAGATTTTTATAATGCTGCTGTAATTAATGGTTATTAGGGAGCTATTACCTGCCTAAAAGTGCCAATGCTGCTTAGTTTTCTGTATTTGCCTTTCCTAGTAATGCTTTTTGTGTTGAAATTAGAAGTAAACAGTTTACAGAGAAAATAGAGCATCCTCTATAAAACTGCTGCACTGGGGAGATGTCAGGATAGATCCAGTTTGGAAACAACCATTTGACTGTTAACAAGACCAAAGTATGTGACTCATGCAATGCAGCTGGAAATGGGCCTCAGAAATTACGCAGTGATCCTCCCAACTGTGATAACCCTGGCAGCAGGGCTGCAGCACATTTCTGGTGTTGATTTCCTGCAGGGCCATGTTTATGTTGGAGGCGGTGCACAAGCTGCTGTGTGGACATCAAATTATTCTATTGGTTTGAGGATTAATGAGGTTAAATTAGCTCAGTCATTTACTGCACATTTTATTGAGGTTCAAGCTGTTCAGACTGTTGCAGTTAATATAAGCAGCCCAGAATGTTGCCGGTTAAATGTAAGTTACTCACCAGGGATCCAGAGTTCATTATTGGAAGGAATAGGGCAACATTACTTGTGATAAAGTTAAACTTGTTGGGAATACTCTTCCCTGTGTTGTTTGGGAGGCAAAACTGGAGGCAGTATCATTGATCAGCAGCACAGCAGGATACCTTGATATGTATTGCTCTCTTTATACCTGTTGTACAGATGGAAATATTGGTGATTTTAAAAACTCCTTTGGGCCTTTGATTTGCATAGAAATAATGTCCTATTCACTAATGAAAAAAAAATTGAGTTAGAGCGAAGTGAAGAGCTAGGAATGAGTATCTCTGGTTAGAAACTAAACCCATTGGGCAAGAGAGTTGCTGTGAGTACCCTGGCTCCGTCTTGGCTTCTGATTTAAGTTGTGCAAAGATTGGTCCATCTTACAGAGGTTTTCTTGGAAGACCTCATGAGTCTGTCCCTTACAAAAAGATGTTTGTAGGAACTATGTTCAAATGTGCCTCAGAAATGGTGGGAAAGTTTGGAAACCCCCACCAAAGGGCAAGTTTAGGAGAGGTTAAGGAAGAAAATAATGAGCAAAATTTTTGATCTAAAATAAACTCTTGGGAGATTTTTTGGGTTACCAAAATTCCATCAAACTTTTGAGGGATTTTTGTGCCTTGTCATGCAAGAAGGGATAATGTGGATACAATGGTGTATGTGGAATGCCACTGAAACGAAGAAGCAAGTAGACTTGGCTAATGGATTTCATGCTCTGAAGGGAGCCTGCTCTTTTCCTGCCTGGCTTTCAGTGCTTTCCAGGTTGAAGAAGAATTGCCCTATCACTGATAGGAGGTCATGTAAATGGTTTGGGGTAGTTTTGGAAAGGGTGGAATCCCCTCATTGAGGAAAATTTTTAGCAGTCTGTGGATCTTGGAGCAGTACTAAATGTGTACCTGTTGGGGATCATGGGGAAAAATCAGGTCTAACTCTTAGGTAATAATGACAAGTAGGTACTAAATAGAATTCTAAGATAAATTATTGATTTCTTCTCAAATCATCAGATGCTTTTAAGTGATGTTGATAAATTAAAATAAAAGTTTTGAGAGAAACTGAAGTGCTATTTTAGACCCAGAGGCTGAATATGTGTGGTTTGTGAGAAAACAAATGCAGTGTGTCAGTTTCTTTTGGTGAGAGAAGGGGGGCAAGGGGTTTGGTGGCACAAAAGCAGTGTACAGCAGTACAGAAAACTGTAGGCAGAATTAGATTTTGCTGAAACTTGACCTCATCCTGAATGCAGACATGACCCTCCCTGGGTCACACCAGCAGTGGGTTTGAGCAGTGTCTGGACAGCAGGATAAGGCAGGTATTTCTGTGGTCAAGACTGTAAGTGAGGTATCTCCAGGTGACCTACTAGTGCAAATTACTAGGAAACTTTAATCATGTTACATAATACAAAAAAGCTGAAAGAAATTATTTTGAGTTGAGCTAATCTGTAAAGGTGTTTAACCAACACTATAATGTATTTTTAGCAGACTATTAAGCTAAGTCATTTTCTAATAAGTAGAAACAACCAAACTGTTGCTGCTCTTGCATGCAGCCAAAATTCAATTTTACTTGAATTTCTTAGTCTATTGTTTTGTGCCTTTCAGTAGAGGAAGTCCTTTCAAGTGAGGAAGATTTAGCTCATTTAGACATAAGGCAAATATGAATATGAGAAGTGAATATATATTCACAAATATGAGGTATTACCTTACAGCAGTCAAGACTGTAATACAAAGTAAATTTGAAGAGCCAAACCATTTGTTGTAAGGTACTTAAAAGTACTTGATAGTGACTGAAAATCTAGAGTAACTTACTTGTTTTTTTCTGGATATGGTATTTCTATTTTACCTTATTCCATATGTTAGGATAGCTTGAGGGATTTTTCTTTCCTTGTGTTGTGCAAGCTGCAAAATACCTCACTCTCGGGTTTCATCGTTACATTTTGACTCTGTAACATCTGCTGCATTCCTCCTGGGAGCTTCAGGATCTCTTTTCCTGCATGTTTTTGTGCTAAAGGCAGTTAACTGAATTGTCTGTTAGAAGACATGGTTCCTGTTTGGAAACACCTGGAAGAGAAATTCTTTTTGTCTTCATCTTCTCTCTTTTCTTTTCAGAAATACTACTTCTAGAGCTATCCTCTTATACTTCTTAAGCAAAAGTGTATTATATAACACATAGCATAAAAGATGAGAACATTGTGCTGGTTAAATATTAAGGATAGATTCATGAACATCCCACACTGGGCAATTCTTTCCATTTCTGGATCCTTGGCTTCTGTAAAAATGTAGTGAGATAACTGAGTGCAACTATGTTGGATATGTCAAATAGATTCTTTGTCTCTGTCTTTAGCTCTAAATCAGATAGCCAGAATAATACGTGTTTAAGACTTCGTAAACTTTCCTAAGCATTATTTTGGTTGGCACTGGGAGCTTGCTATGTATTTTAACAATTTGCCATCTTTTTCTGAAGTTCAAATAATTTTCCCCTCCCCCCCCCCTAATTGTAGCTTATTTGCTTTCCCATTTACATGCATCTAAAAAAACCACTCAAGAACTCCTGGGAGCTTAGTGGTTTATCAGGACAGTTGATGCAGTCAGTGAAAACAAAGTCAGCACATTTGCAGTTGGGACAGAGTTCAGGAAGCAACCTTGAACACAAATAGTCTTCCTCATGAAAATGATGTTAGTGAGGCTGATGAGGCTGAGAGGCAAAGTCTGCTGAAGACTTTCTCAGGTATTTTCGTTTTGTCACTTACTTGTTGCTCATGTGGAAGATGCTGTTAGTTATGTCTAACTCTTCAAACAGGCTGGATGGGTCTTCCTTAGCCAAGTCTTTGTGATCTCTTCTCCTACCAGTTTTACTCATCAATCCAGAGTGCTTCTGCACCAGAGAGCAGATATCCCATAGATATGGATATACTAAAGAAGTTAATCGAGGGTTTTCTGATGAAACAGGATTTATCTGGCGTGGGGAAATTTGATTTCATCAAAATGGGAGATTGTTTTGTATACTCTGTTTCAGTGAAACTTCGAACAGGGCAACTCTGCAATCCTCCCAATTCCACTCTGTTGAATGTAGAGAAGGACTGAAAGGAGAAGAGATCAGATTTTGCATATCAGGCCTCTAGTTAATGTTCCAGCTTATTAAACCAGACTCTTGCATATTGCTTGAGTATACATGAGAAGTGGCCTAAAAACTCTTGGCTATTTCATAGTGGCCTTTCTGTGACTCTTGTAACAACCTCTGTTCTTCATGGGTTTCTTCCCATATGAATGAGGACAAGATTAAATCTTGGGCAAAAATGTATGGATTGTTAGAATAGCTTTGTCAAAAGCTCAGTTATACTTGAGAGCTTTGGTTACATGTATCAAAATTTGTTTAACACTTACATTTTAATTTGTGACGACTTTAAAGGAAAGGTTTTCTGAAAAAAAGCTGGCATGTTACTAATTTTTGCAAAATTCTGTTGCACAATTCTCCCCTCTAAAATTCTTGCTTTTTCTCTGCTCCAGCTTGAGGGAGATGGCCATTTGTTTCTCTGAGTGGGGCATGTGGAAAAAATAGATACACTTGTGCCAGAGGTCCCATGAATATGCAATTTTCCAAAATAATTGGACATAGAGAGTAATAGAACTACTGTGTCTTCCTGATGTTTGAAGCCTGACTAGAAATTGTCTTCTGTGTGTGTTCCAAACAGATGTCATTTATATGCAGTTAATTTATGCAATATCAAGCCAAAGGTGACATCTCAGCAGCGCTTTCCAGCTCATGATCAGGACTGTGCTTTCCACAATCCTATGGCTCCTGCTGCCTCTAGGTGTGGATAATGTTCATGTTTTGCTTGTTACAGTAATGTCATCCTGGGATTTTTTTACCCAAAATTTGTGATGTCTGCAAGGCTGGGATGGTGGTTGTTACTCTGCTAAAAAGTGCAGCTTGGGTAAGGGTTGTTGAAATTTGAAGCATAGGAAAAGTGGTCTTGGGGAAAACTCACCTCACTCTTCAATACAGCAGACCAAAATAACTGCTAAGTCTTGTGTTCTCCTTTGGTGTTTGCCTGTTGGTATTAAAATGGAGCTTGCTTTAGAGACTCTACACCTCTAATTGTGCAGTCATCAGCAATCTGTAGTGCCTGGCTGGGTACATCAATGGCTTGAAGTAGATTTTGGAACTAATTGTGGCTTGCTGGGAAAAGGCCTAGAGTAAAGAAAGATATGTGCTAACACTGAGGCCTTACTATGTGCTGTTTATCCTCTCTCAAAGCTTGTTTGTCTGCGAGCCAGAACTTAGAATTGCAGGGGATGGCATACTTGGTTTATCAGTTGGACATCCACTTTGGATATCTGCTTTGGATTGTGGCTTATAACAAGCATACAAAAAAGTTGATAATTTTGGGGCATTTTGACTTTGGAAAAAGCCTTAACTGGGTCAGAATGATCCACCTGTAACCACTGAAATTAGGCATGTCCACTGCAACAGCATGGCTGGGTTGCCATCTTCAAAATTAATTTAGAAATGTATGCTAATAAAATGTGAGGAAGAAAATTTTAATATTTGACTTGGAAACCTTGTTTGAAGGTGGTAATTGACACTTCTAACACAAATTACTACTTACTGCACTTGGAAAGATTCTGCAAAGATTTGAGAACAGAGAAACCAGGTTCAAAATAAGTTGGAACTTCACAGAATGAACTAGGTAGGAAAAGACCTTAAAGATAATCTAGTCCACCCTATGACATAATACCTCCTCATCAACTAAACCATGTGTGCCACATCCAATCTTTTTTAAAGTGCATCCAGGGCTGCTCCAGCACCTCCCTGAGCAGATGATTCCAGTGTGCAATGATCCTTCCAGTAAAGAATTTATTTCTAACATCTAACCTAAACTTCCCTTGGCACAGCTTAGGACTGTGTCCTCTTGTTCTGCCAGTTGTTACCTAGGAGAAGAGACCAACCCACACCTGACTACAACCACCTTTCAGTTAGTTGTAGAGAGCGTTAAGGTCACCCCTTAATCTCCATTTTTCCAGGCTAAACAACCCCATCTCCTTCAGCTGGTCCTCACAGAACTTGTGTTCCAAGCCCCTCACAGCCTTGTTGCCCTTCTCTGGACACGCTCAAGTGTCTCCACGTCCTTCCTGAACTAAGGGGCCCAGAACTGGGCACAGCACTCGAGGTGTGGCCTCACCAGTGCCGAGTACAGGAGGAGAATGATTTCCCTGCTCGTGCTGGCCACACCATTCCTGATCCAGGCCAGGAGCCACTGGCCTTCTTGGCCACCTGGGCACACTGCTGGCTCATATTCAGTCAGCTGTTGCCCAGTACCCCCATGTCCCTTTCTGCCTGGGCACTGTCCAACCACTCTGTCCCCAGCCTGTAGCGCTGCAGGGAGTTTTTAGGACAAAATAAGAACAATAAAAAAAAAGAAAACTGCCCATGCAGCACCTCACTTGGATATGTCAGCAGTCTTGACATAGGGTGGTCAAGCAGGAAGCTTGACCACCCTACGTTCTCCTACAAATGGACCTTGAGCTTGTTTGGAGGGCCTGTTAGGGGTGGCCAGCTTCCCTACCCTTGTCTGATGAATGGCACTGTCTCTATCAGGGAGGTGAGGAGGTCATCCTCTTCGACTGAGTGCGCAGCTTTGGGAGGGACACACATGGGGCATTGAGGGAGGAAGGAGACACCTGCTTAGCCAGCCAGTTCAGCTGAATCAGCCCTGGTGATCGATGGGCTGACAGGTGTTGCAGCCATGTTGCCCTCACTTCCAGGTTGAAAGTGTCCTTTGTTTCTATAATACAGAAAAGCAAGGAGATGTGATTTGTGGTTGTCATTGTTTCAGCACATAAAAATAATCACATTTGGGTCTTGTATTGCACAAACTTTTATTCTTGACTACTGGGAAAGGCCATCTCAGTTTTAGGTGCAAATTTCTTGGGATTTTTACACTTAATGCCCCATGTATAGTGTCACTTTCATGGCAGGAGGCAGAATTAGGTTTGAAATTGCCAACAATTTTGATGCTTTTGTGCATGCACAATATGTTCCTGGTGACTGTCAGTGATGATGTGCTGTGGGAAATTTTGCACTCTTCATTGTGTTTGTAATTTGCATGAAGAAGGTTGAGACCTTCATATCTTAGACCTATAAGCAGAAGGATGAGGTGGAAAATCCATCAAAACTTTTGCAAGTATATTTAGAAATCATGAACTCTGATTTCATTCGCATTTTACTGTTGGAATAAGTCAGCTAAACCTAATGACAAGTCGATATGCTGGAGGTGCTGAAATGTGGTGAAAGGAAGCTGCCCTGAGTGACATCTTAGGCATAAAGGGTCCTCGTGAAGCCAGGCATGGAAGAGAGAAAACTGCAAGAACCTGACAATGTGGTAGGAAAAGGAGTGACAGAATGGACACAAATCAAATAAGTGTTTAGCAGTATAGTACCACTAAGTAGGAGCAGAGGGTAAAAGATGGGCAGTAATTTGGGAACCAGAAAAGGGATGATTTCCTACAGGGAGATGCAAGGTACTTGTGGTGTTAGAGGATGGAGCTGCACAGGACTTGTAGGTGTGCGACTAATGATGAAGGATTTTATAGAATGGTGTTTGTTTTCAAAGGAAAAGGCTAAATAAATTTAGGGAAAGGAGGGCAGAGAAGCTCTACTTTTACTTTATACTAGTCCAATATTTCTCTGACATCAAGCATTCATCAAGACAACAAGGAATTTTAGCCAGAAATGGAAATTTAGAATTTTCATGCAGCAGTACAGTGGAAGATCTACAAATAGTCCCTGTATGTAGGAGGGTGTGAACATTGTGTTTTGGTAAAAGTTCCTTTTTTGACTTGAAGATCGCTAATGTGACTGACTTTTCAAGTAGATCTTGCTCTAGTTTGATGGGACTTCTTTTTGCCCTCTGTATTTTAATTTTTCATTGGGCAAAAAGTGATTTGTGGCAGTCATTGTAGTAAAAGTTGGCCTAGTCTCAATTTTTTGGAGTCCCAGAGGACACTATTTTTTTTAAACACTGTTGTGCTATTTTCCTACCTTGATACACTAAATTAAGACAGGTGTTAGTTCCTATAGTATGCTTTATATTAGAGCTTAATTTGAAATGGTCGTCTCTTTGGAAAGGAGAAAATGAAGGAAATTTGCTGCAGATTTTGGGGTGACTCATGAGCTTCATCTTTGCATTAAAAATAGACATTTGCACATCTGGTAAATCAGCAGAAAAAAACCGAGTATTTTGTAAAACTGAACAAAATTCTGTACCTTATGCAGGTGGCAGTTCTTCACTGGGTTGGCTTAAATACAGCACTCTTTAATGTTGTGCTTTAAGTATTATTAGTCGACTTTTAACTTCCCTGTGTCAGCTTTTCCCTTCCTTATGAGTTTGATTGACATAGTTCAGTCTTTACCTGCAGTTGGTTGTGTGTGTAATGTTTAGACACTCATCTAAAAAACAAAACCCTCATGTGGATAGTAATCATGGAGTTCTCCTCCATATGACCAATTTGTGTCTTAACATGGAAATGTCAAATTTAAGTAAAATTATTTCCACATAATGTGGAAACCTAAAGTTTTCCTGCTTCTATAGGCTGAGAATTTTCTCATTTCTCTACGTTTTTATTGATATCCTCTGAAATTCAGGCGTGATACTTCAGATAGGCTGTAACAGAATATTTTAATGCCCCCTGGATTAGGCACTCATGATGTGATATTGGTCACCGTGGCTTTGAATAATCATTGCAGGCTTGACCGAATACATAAAGCTAAGTTTCATGCTGGATGATAACCCAAGTTTTCAGGTTAGAGCAATCTCCTTCCCTTACACTAGGAAATTAGAAAGGGCAGAATGGCAATGAATAATGTGACCTGTTTTGCATAGTTGGGGAAATATTGCTGTCTTCTGCTGTGTTTAAAAAAAAAAACAACAATGCTTTTATTTTTCTTAAATAAAAGGTTGTTTTCATGCTTTTGGAACTTGGGAGTGAAGCAAGATACTATCATAGAAGTGAAAAACTCTTCATACTGGATGTAACATTGGAATAAACAATTTATAGGGGAACTCTTCTTACTTTACAGCCCTTGCAGTGTTCTCTTAATCTTGTTTACTTTCATTGTTAATGTGTGGTGCTCTGTATGTAAAGAGTATTTCAAATCTTTCAACTGCAGGCTGTGTCTGCAAAAGCACTATTTTTCCTACCTCTGCTAAAGTGCAGCTAAAAATGGTTGAAAGCCTGTTTATTTGGGAGCAGAGGACACTGCAGCAATACTGCAGAACAGCTGAGAAAACTTGTGATAATTTTTAACTTTTGCGAGTTTGTCTTGCGACAATTTGCAGTTTCAGTGTTTTCCCTAAACAGAACAATTTGAGGTTATATGGACTGCTCTTACATTTTCAGGATTGTCCTAATAGTCTTCAAATCATCGTGCTTGCCTGTTTAGTCAAGAGACAGAAAATCTGGAGATCTAATGTTTTTTCCAAACTATGTATGAATCCTTTGAGGGAATATCTTTAAAAACATATTATTTTCCAGGCTTATGGAGACTTAGCTACCTGATGTAACTATCTTATAGTCCTTAAATTTAGTAAATCGTACTTTTTGTTACATACTTCAACTTGCAACAAGATTTAATATCAGTGCTTTCAATAGATTCAAAATAATTTTCTGACTCTGCTGATACATTCTGTTTCAGAAGTTTTGTCTTGTTGTTCTGCCTAATCATATTCTGAAGAAATGAATCGTTAATAGAAACCAAGAAGTTGTATTTTTGAATCTTATTTCAAGAAGGGATCTCCAGGGATTAAAGTTGAAGTGCATTACACTGGCTTGTTTCCATATCTGGATTAGTAATTGTACAAATACTAAGACAATCTGAAACATAGAAATAGGTTTGTTTTTTTTTTATTTTTGCATTGCTACAAATTTAGTTGTTTAAGGAACCAGATTTTGTTACAAGTTTGGTTCTTTCCTGACTCCTGTCTATTCTTTCTTATAAACGTTTTTCACTTTTTTAGGGTAACTGTTTCTTAATGTTTAATTGAAATATGTCCCTTACTTAACAATATTTTGCTTGGGTGTGATTTACAGACTAAAGTAGCTTGCTCATGAAAGTTAATTTTTTATCTGGTGTGTACAGCAAAGTGCCTGTGTGTGAGGGAAAGGGAAGAAGACAAGGATTACAAGAGTCTCCGTAAATGTGCAGGAGGTCACCTAAACTGCAGAGAGATTAAACAAACCAAATGAGGGATCTGCCTGGAATAGGAAATTAAATATATTTGTGACAAATATTTACATCTCTGATTTTTGCTTACTCAAGAACTAGACCCTTAAAGACTTGTGAAATCTATTGGCAAACATCATGACTGTATTTTAAGAGACAAAAAATGATGTGTAAAAGGAAGGGAAAAAAAAAAGGAGAGGGGGAGGGGCAAGGGAATTAATCTGGCCCGAAGAGGATGGATGGCTTTCTAGAAACTGTTTTGAAAAAGTATTGATAGATTCAACAACAAAAAGAAGACAGATGAGAGGTGTTTTTCCAAAATAATTGGTACCAGATGTAGCTTGTCATTTTACTTGATAAAAATAATAGTTTAGATGTAGGAAATTGGTTACCTACACTAAATAAGCATATCTGTGTGAAACTCTATTGGAAATTGTGCAATAAGGTGTTTAAATGGTGGCTGGTAAAGTGGACAAGGAATGACTTAAGGGAAGAACAGGAAGCTGTACTCAGAGGGACAGAATTGGTCTGTTAATACAGATACTCCGGGTTTGTCAACCCAGGACAGACTGTTCTTCAGGATGAATGAAATACTATAATACAGGATTAAGAGATTCTGGTAGGATGGAGGAGTAGAAAATTATTAGAAGAACTGGATAGCCTCAAAAGCCATGAATGTAAGGCAGGGTAAAATTCAGTAACATGAAATGAGGTTCATGTGCAAATGAGAATTTCAGTTGTGAAGATCTTAAAAAAAAACCCCAATGCAACAACCAGCTGTGATGATATTGCCTCATAACAGGCTGGTCATAAGCAAGAAATATGTTGAGGCTATAGAAAATGTTTGGTTTCAGTGCACAGGAAAACTAATCTGTTTTAAGGTGAAGAGCTGCCAACACTGCAGGCCGTAAGTCACACATGGAATCAGCACGAAAATGCCAGGTTTGACTGTTATTTCTGTTGATTTTCTCACTAACTGAAACTCTATTATTTACCTCAATTTTATAGCTTCTAGAAGGTTCCGGAAAAGATATCCAGTACTACTGCATTTAAAGACTTGTTAATTTCTGTTCAAGTAAATATTTGTTGTAGTTAGGAAAAAAAGTAGCTTTATTTTATTCTGGATCATAAATTTTAGTGTCACAAACATGACATGTACAAGAAAATTGATTGAAGTTGAGAAACGTAGAGTCTGTCATTCTGAAACAGGAATGTCATGATGAAGTGAGATACTCTGCAACAAGTACTTAGAACATCATAGAGACATTTACATTAATTATTTCACTAGTAGGTATTGCCATTTAAATATGATGTGTAGAAGACTGTCTGAAATTAGCTTTTTCTCATAGTTATGGAATCTAGTATAGGAGTCTTTCCAAGAGAAATAGATTATTAAATAGTTAAGGACTCTAGCCGCCATTTAACAAAGATGCCTTGAAGGCTTCTCTGAAGTGTGTCAGAAGTTAGGCTGTCTAACTGTTTTTCTTGCTTGTGTTTGACTAGAGTTTCTATTTGGGGTGGGGAAAACCTTAGTCTGACACCTGGATCACCTGTTTTCACAACTATTATTGAAGAGACAAGAACTTTTAATTTTACTCTGGTGCTGGTATGTATAAAAAGGCTAGGAGGCTGTACTTGTTTTATATAGCTGTATTCCTCTTCCTGTAAACCTTTCATTTCGAAATCTGAATAGGTCAAACTCTTTTGCTCCTGTTTCATTGTATTTGCTTCATTGGCATGTATTAGGGAAATATTAACATAAGTGATTTTTATCTAACAGAGAAAAATAGAATAAAGTATTGTAAAATCAAGATGATGTATAAAGAAAAATTATTCTCTTCCTGTGACTATATTTGTCATTGTTTTGGATAGAAGTCTGAAAGTATGAGAAAGGGACAGCATTTTTCACTCCAAAAGATATTGTGGTTATCTCCATGACAGGCAGGTTTTCTAGAGAATCCCAGTTAATCTAATATTGGATCACTTGTGAAAATCTCCAAGCCAAATAATAAAATAGGTAAAAGCTTTAAAATCCTTATCATAGCATGTGTGCACAGTAGAGGATTGGCATCTTTCTTATAAACAGAGTTTAGGAACCAGAAGAATATGTTGGGCTCAACAGTGTTTCAAGTAGAAACAATAATATGAAGAGTATTTGAAGTATTGAAGTAATATGAAGAATAAGAATGTTTGAAGAGTAGAGATAGTTTAAAGGAATCTATTAATCTTTCATGTGAAATATAATCCTGAAGGAATTAATTTTCTTTTATGCTTTGGTGTAAATTTGACTTAACTATTTCTCTCAGATAAACATGGGTGATCTCTGAGGCAATTGGATAACAGTTCTTGGATTCTGCAGGCAGTGTCATTTTCCTTGAGGGAGAGAAGGGAAAGGGACAAGGCATAAGGTTATAAAGAAGTATAAGCTTATCCTTACATAGACCATCTTACAATACTAAACAAAAATCAAAACCAAATCTTCTCTATTTCCAATTATTGTATTTTCCCCTGATTTCTATCACTTTGTGTGATTCATTGCTATCTGATCATATTAGCCTAAATCCCTCTGTATGAAGTATGGAATACTGCTCTAATAACAAAAAATGCCCAGTGTGGTTGTTCCCTTGGGGACCTTGCACTGCAGGTGATCTCCCAGCACCTGACACAGATCTGATGATCTGAGTGCTGTCTCACTGAGGTGCTTGGCTATCACAGGTTCTCCTTGCAAACTCCATGATGATAGCTCTGTTTGTGTTCCGTGCATTCTCGTACGTCCTCACTGTGACAGGCATCAGGGGAATCACAAAGGTAGCAGATGGTCTGTGCATAGTTCCCTCAAGCATAAAACAACATTTCTGTACTTGTTGTCAGGACCTTAAATTATGCACTGTTCTGTTTGTTTATTTTCAAACCCTGGATTGGCCATAGGGGTTCAGATGAGAAATACTTGCATATCACAAAGTGAGAGTAAGGGCTGAGTTAAAGTGGCAAGCAACTGCGTTGAAACTAAATTCTAAGTGCAAGTTGCATGCACTCATTTTTAACAAGGGTTTATTTTGGTATTTTTAATGAAAGCAGTGACCTCTACTAGAATTGAACAAGACAGAGGATGAGTACAGTGTGCTTATGGGATTTTTTGCTGTTTTCCATTCACTCACCAAACATACTGGAGTTGATAATTTATGCACAAAATCTGGACTTAAAAAAAAATCTGTGATAATGTAATGTATACTTAAAATGTGTATTCAAATAAAGGCTAAGGAATATCAGTTCCAAATGAATTTATTATCCTTAATATTATTCTGCTGCAGTTCAAGTAAATATAATGTATTAGTTGCTCATTGAATGCAGTACCACTTTTAAAAATTCAATTTGCTGTGCAGGATTTTTCCTAACTTATATTACATAATGTCAAATTTAAATCTGTATGTGAGTCTACAGAGATCACCATGCAGATGGAGCTGTGAAAAGCCAAAGGAAAGATTTTCATAAGCACACTAGGCTTAAACAAATCTGTTTAATTTGTTTTCCTCCTAGCCTATGTTTTCAACAATTTGAATTCCTCAGGATTTTTTTGGAAGTGTATAAATGCAGAGAAAATGGAAATGCAGCCTGAACAAAAGGATTGTTATTTCAAGTGAGGAAAGGTATGATGGAGAAAATATTTTGCAAGGGGTGGTGAATTTGCAAAGGTACAAATTCATTAGCACATGAACTCAGTCTCAGACTAAACGGTTTTCTTCTGTGCCCATGCTAGAGCTTGGTTTCCCTGATTTGTCCTCCTCTTGCTGCATGAGGAAATTGTAATAACAAAATGCAGGATCTTCTGCCTCTTCATATGTTTTGGTACATAATGGATATTTAAATACTTTGCTTTGTATAACTTTGTCAGCAGATGAGATAGGGTAAAAAAAAAAATCTGATTTCAGATGACTCCTGGATATTTTTATTAGGTCAGGGGTGTAATATTGGCCACTTGTGAGTGTTAATTTGTGTTAGAGGAAATTTTTTGTGTCTATGCATTTCCCTAGATTAGTATACTCAGAATACCGAGAAAATGCTTGGGCTGAGGTTGGCATGGATTTCATGGTCAGTCATTACCTACTTCTAAGGGCTTTCTGAGCTCCTTTGGCTACCTATGCATTGTTCTGTTGACATATTGCAAGGAATTAATTGATAACCAGTCAGGATAATAAACTGCAAAGACTAGAAACGCTTTGGTAGGTAGATATACAACATGCATTTTATCTGTCCAAGCAGTGATGAAAAGCAGGACCTGAGCTGATCCTAGCTAGTGTAAACACATTCTTGTGTTCGGTAAAAATACTTTCTTAAGGCATTAAAAAAAAAAGCACTCAAACTTGTCTCTTCAAATGACTTTAGTACAATTATGTGGTAGTAAATGCATCAACAAATATTGGCTTTGGTTGTTTTTTTAAATACTTCTTACAAAGCATGCCAAATCTTGCTAATTTATTGGAACTTTCCTTAATTATTTAGCATTTCAGTGTGTAGGCAGTAGAGTATGTGAGCAGTGGCAACCATGTTCATGCAGTCAGTTTTGCAAATACATAGATAAACTTGTGTATGGAAGAGTAACACCCGATTTCACAACCTGGGACTGACACAGTGAGTGAGAACAAGCTGGAATACTTGTAAGAACAGCAAAAATCAAGCAAACCTTGAGAAATATTTCAAATGAAAATTATTGTGGGTTTATGGCCAATGCAGTGCTAACAGAGCCAGGATGTGATATGTTGATGTTTGATTTGGTTTTTAAATATCCACATAAAATATGAACATGGCTCAGATTTTTCAATATATGTCTCTTAGGTAGTGGAGGTAGTTAACTGCGTTATACAAAAAACCCTTGGAGTTGAAAATGTTGCTTTACTTGAGTATTTATATATTCTGAAACTCAGCTGTGCATGCTTTTTGTTTGCTATTGAAATGCTGCAACCACAATTGAATTGAAATTGGTTAGTTCAAAGGAACAGGTGCAATTTTACCTGTTTACTCAGCTGTAACTCACAGCAAGAGGCAGGAATGGACTCTGGACTGATGGATGTTCCATTAATACATTTGCAAATTTGTATTTGATAATTGAAGTTACGCATCATGAGGGAACATCATAAAGAGAGATGAAATTCAACATGTAAAGTACTCGTTGTGTTTTCTTTGGTGGTCTTTTGTGAACAGTCTTGCAGTCTGATTTTCTAAATCCTTATACGTGAGCATTAGGAATAAGTGGCAAAAAATCTTGCTGTTTTGTGTGTGTACATAAATATTAAATGGTACCAAATGAGCTTAGTAGACATCATAACTTGTGTGCTTTTCTCTAGAGAGGCAAGAGCATCAGGTATACCCTGGTGTTAGGATTGTGGATCATAGGAATCAGTCACTGACCTCAGTTATAAAACACCAGCCTGGTGGCATTTAGCCTGCTCTGCTCTCATCTGCAATCTCTGCTGTACAAGCAGCTACAAAACCATGGTTTATAAATTCACTTAAAATATTATAAGTTTCATACTGATGTGTGACTACTCCTCCAATAAAAGGTTTATTAAAAAAATAAATCTTACATGAGAATACTGCAGAGAAGAGATGCATTTTGCCATACTTATATGACAGAACCTATGGGGATGACAGAAACACTGAATCTTTTCTTTCAGGCCTTGCTGGAGGAATGGTATGGTTGGAATCCGGCAGTTTTCTGAAGTAGTGTCTTAGGAGAGAGAGGAATGAGTGCCAGATTGAGCCTTTATTTAGGAGAGGAGCCTTAGGTCTTGAGGTGGAGGTCTGCAATGAGTTTTAGTAGTATTACAGAACAGAATATGTATATTTTGCAACAAATGAAACTGTGCTCCAATGGATTCCCTGTATGAAACTTCCCAGGTGTTAATGGTATGGTTCATAATCTGGACACATGCAACTGTAGTTGCTTTTATTGGTAGTCTGAGTTCAAATTTTGCATTCTGGCTTTTATAGCAACTGGAGATAGCCAAGTGATAGAGCAGTTTACTGTGGATGGATGCTGAAAATGTCTGAGAATAGATTGTTAGTGGTGTTTGAGGTTTTTCTTTTGTTTGTTTGTTTTTTTGGTTGTTAGTTTTTGTTTGTTTGTTTTTTTTTTTTCTGTAGAAATGATCTCCTTTGAAAAATGCGGCTGGATGAGTAGAGTTCCTCCACAGTGAGCTGACCTGGGCTTTAGCTATGGGTCACTGCTTATACCTGTTCCAGCTGCTCAGAGCACAGGGGATAATTTAGGGTACAGATTGGCTGCACATAGGTCTTGCAGGGAGAGCTGGAGCAAGTCTGATATCTTCTGATCTTCTGCCTGATAGCTGGTGTTTTGAGTTTCCAGCCTTTCCTGACTGGAATATGAACTCAGAGTATAAAATATTGTGAAGTAGGGCACTTCAAACCGTGGCCATCACACTTGTCGGCTTTTCCACTTCATTGCAGTGAGCAAATACAGCGGTTATTTACAGATAGCTTTGCTACTACCCTTCATATTAGGCCATGATTTGTTCATTCATTGATATTTGTAGAGGTTTGGTTGTGGGTGAGTGTATTTGAGAACAATTACTATCCCCAATTATAGATGATAAACAAAATAATAAATTCTCCCACAAAACTTTTGTGGGTAATAAGATCATGTGCAACTCTAACATAACTGTAAAATGATTACTGCTAGTGCTGCTCACTCAGTGACTTGGGTGAAAGCTGGATGCTGGCTGATGGGGCAGAGTCTTATTCAAAGGGTATTGGGAGTTATGGGAAAAGTCTAGGGGGTTAAATGTGGATATTTTGTTTGGTTGTTTTTTTTTTTTTTTTCCAGTAATGGTGATTTTAGTCCTTGTAGGGTCTGGGAAGCTTAAGCTGTCAGATGCATTTAACTGTGCTAATCCTCTCTGGCTGGAATAATTAGGATCTTAAAAAATCCCAAATGGTGAATGGTATTGGTTACTGCACTTATAAAGTACTCACAACACTGCTTTAAGAGCACAGTCAGGTATTACAGGAAATGCAAAGTTAGAAATGTTCTTTCTTCTTTCTGTCCATTGGTGATGTTTTTGCAGATCTGACAGTTTTGAAGAGGCCAGAAAGGTGAACATCGCATCCTTCTCACTGTTTGGCTGTGTTTTGTTATATAATTAGATATTGAAGTCAGTATTTGGATTAATAATTGTTTAGCCATGAGCAAAACCCCTTAATATATGAATTCTATTCTTTATATATATAACTGTTTTTCTAAAGAAGTTTGCTTCATAAATATTGCTTGTGTTTTATTTTAATTAACATGAAATTATGGAATCAGATTTAGAAGAAGGAAGATAATTTGCTCAAAGTTGCCCTATTTTCTTCCTAAAATGGGACTTGGGCATTACTTGCAAGGGTATTTTTCAAGTACTTGCTGGATAAAACATGGTACCAAGGAAGCAGCATGGCACTGTCCGTAGCAGTGTCTCAAACTCACAAAAAATCTATACTTCAGGGAAAGAGATAGGAAACAATAGGCAGGCTGAGACTAAAAGTTGTTATTGATCCCTTTGGTCTCACTAAAGTCAGTGAGAGTTTTGACTTGTATGTTATTAGGGTTGACTTTAGCTAAATAAATTTAACTACTCATTGGGAAAAAACTGGCAATGGTAAAAACTGGTAAAGTGAAGAAAAAATTGTCAATTGTTCTGGCTTGTGGTGGGAGGGAGCAATGAAATAACCTTCTTTTTCCTTTAAAAAAGTACATTTTTCATTACTAGTGCAAATGCATAACCTTGAGATATGACCTTTGCTGAGAGCAGTTTACTGAAACATCTTCAATGTAATGTGCCCAGCGGCATTGGCAATGAAAATACGATGTATTTTAAAATACTCTTAAAATAGAAATTGTTGGACTTCTTCTTTGCAAGCATCTTACCTTCAGTTCACCATAAATTTCCAGTTTGAACAGTTGTACTGTATTTGTGTTTTTTCTTAGAAATTTTATTTCTCAGAAAAGAAAATACATTTGAAGGGATTTTGTGTTGCTCAGTAATGGTTAGTGTTGTTCAAAATGTCTTAACCTCTTTGTAGAAAGCAAGAAATGGCTGAACTGCAGATAACTTGTCTAATACACAGCAGCAGATCAACCTCTCCAACTAATTATGTACCTTTCACACATTTGGCTTATTTTTGCTCCTACTGTGCAGTCACTGCATTTAGTTGTCAGGATGCTGTGATCAAGCTCCTTTTTTTGTTTAGGGTTCAGCTGGTTACCTGACATCAAAACAATTTTTTTCTAGGATGTGTGCTGTTGTTTTTTTTAGCTATATGGAATACCAAGGTGTGTATGAGCTGCTTTGCAGCAGAGCATTGAATCCCAATCAGGCAGACATATGAGTGGTCTCACAATTTCAGCTCCTTTGGTTCACAAATATTGATTCTGTGAAAAGTTCTGCCTAGTATTCTGATACTTAGAGTTTCTGTGTGGAGAACTCTAAGGAGCCCTGGTCTTAGAATGGGTTATTAAGTTTTCCTTTAATGATTGCTGGAGTGCTACTTGAAGAACTGGCAGTTTTAAACATGACACTCAGTACCAGTACAAAAGTAATACATAATACAAATAACCCTGCATCCTTCGAGACAATGTGATAAAGGAAAATACTGAATTCATGTGCTGAGGATCATTCAATTGTAGAGTTTAATAGTGCTCTCCTACCTGCAGTGCTGATTTATAGTCATCATCTATGGTGAAAGGCAAAGACATCACGGACGTTAAGCGCAGCATATGGTTCTGTTTAATAAAATTCATCTTGTGCTCTACCCTTTAGCCTCTACCATATGGTTTTGACTTAATTTGTAGCCATTTGTTATGTCAGATAAGTTTAAGAAAAATTGATGCAGTGATTTATTATTTGAAGTGCAAGGAAACCTCCGTGTTTCCTACACTCTTATTGATGAACTTTGATCAATTATTTCTGATTCAGTCTACAGAACCAATGAAATTGTTTGGGTTTACCTACTAGCTATTAAATAGTTATTTTAAAGGTGATAATAGTGCAAATATACATATAGTTTAGCTAGCAAGACAGAATTTGATATAGAAAATTTTGTATGTGATTCTTGTTGTGACAAGATGAAAGGATAACTTAGAGTTTGTTTGGTAGTAAAAGTACTTAATATTTTCTAGAATAACTGTATGGTGGTTGAGTGTGAGTGTAAGTACTTATACATATCTAGTCTGTGAAATGAAGGGTCAGACCTGTTTCTCCAGGGCTTGGAAAATAATTTGCCCAATCTTAATTTGAATGCATAGGTCAAAATGAATCTTTCAGTTCTGTAATGTAAGCAGTGACATTTGAGTATTTTTCTTAACTATCATACATGAAAATATAATACGGAAGAAGTAAGAGTTGCGTCATCATGCAGGTTGAAATATGGGAGTCCATTGGTCTAGCAAAATTTTTGTGCTTATGAAATACAGGAAATGTGTTTTATTTTTCTCCTGCTAGCAAGATGTGCTATTAGTCATCCCATCATGGATCTTCAAGGGAGTGCATTTAGTCCTGACTGCTCCACTTTCTGACAAATTCATTTGGTGTGCTTTACTCTTGGTGGAAGATTAAAGTGGAAAATACCCTGGTATATTGGATTTTCCTTGGAGACAACTTGTGGCTTAGTAATTTGGAACAAGTGCTTTCCATGTGGAATGGGCTCCTTCTGTAATTGTGAGTGATAGTGAAGGAGTGTTTGTCACCTGATGCTTTGTTGCTTTAAGTATTGTGCATTTAGGGTAATTTATGTTATGTGTGTTTACGGAAATGTTTTTAGAGTAACAAGTTTGTTTATATGTGACTAAAAGAAAAGTCCTTATCTGGTGTAAATTTTTTTGTTAGTGGCTCTCTCTGGTAACACAGCTACATTCAGCGTAATACAGGACAGACATACTTTCACAGATACTGGTTAGATTCTGCTTAATTATCTCATTTAGGGCCTTCCTGACTGATAAGACAAGATTTATTCACCATGGCTTTTTATTTAGAATTTAATTACATATTGACTGGCACTTATCACTTAAAACAACAATGTTAACTGGTGCCTTATAACTGCATGACCATCACAAATGTGATGTGCTTTGTACAGACAGCCGGAGTGCTGAGCATCAGGGATTGTGCTAATGTGGACAATGACTTCCTGTATGCGTGAAACCAAAATTTATCTTTATATTTTGCATAGGGATTTATAAAATGTGATTGAGCAATGTTTTGCTGGAACTAATGCATTTGTAGGGCACTTTTCTTCTGGGCACATACAAGTGTGTTAGTTTTGGAATTTTAGGACACCTGTTCTGACAGGAACTCAGTAATAGGCATAATAAGAAAATAAAAAAAGCTCTCTTCTTCAAATTAATTCACAAGCCCTCTGGAACTTCTTGAGTTTGATGGAAAAGTGACAGAAGTCAACAAAAATGACATTCCAGCCTCTCAGCTCATGTATTTATTGGCACATTGCCATGTGCATTCTGCCTGCTGCACAGCAATATTGGGAACATCTGGAAATAAAATTATGGGTAAAAGTGAGAATTAATTATGTGCCTAACTCATCTCCACATGCAGTAAATGATGATATGGAAGTATTCTATCTATTAAATACTTGGCAGGTACTGGATCAGGTGAAGACAAAATTCAAGGAAATTAAATTTTTGTTGATCTTCTCAGCCACGAGCACCTGTAGTTAGAACCTTTAAAGAGAATATTTAGCTGGTGTGAATTCTCTTCTTTGCTTGTAGATTAATATGCCTGAATAGTCCAAGGGGTGATTAAAATTGGATGATTGGAGGATGGGGTTGCATGGGAGGGCTGTTGGAATAACATTCAAATGCTGTGGTTAGCTGTGTCTCGTGTTTAGCTATGTTTGCTTCCTTCACTACCTTGAACTATGAAATATTCACTGTGGTCTAATGAAATGCTTCTACCCTAACTTCCCTGTGTTTGCTGTTGAATAACATTTTCATTTTCATCATTTCAACAAATAAAGATGTAGAGGCAAAGAAAGGCCTTCAAAATGAACAGTATCAGTCTTTCTTTATATTAAGTTCCAGCTGTGCAGTTAATATTGCTCATTTTATATGCTCCAACTGTACTTGTAATATTGTATGATAGTGAAGTATTAGACTATTGCAATGTGAGGGCATGAGCTCACCTGGTACCAAGTTAAGGTGTGGTGTTTCTGACAGTTTTTTGTTCGAGGTATTTTTAATATGTAGAATTTCAGAGAAGTTTTCAGTGGTTTTTTTGAGCTCTGACTGAAGAGGGAATATCTGGCTATACTTCCAAGACAAGCAATAAGCTCAGTATATATGTGGACTTTGTTAACAATACCTACTGAAATTTCCCCAAGTGCTTTGATTGAATATCAGATTTATCAAACCACAGAAACAAAATGATTAATTACTTTTATTGCTTTTGACTGGAAAACGGAGATAGCAAAGGTTCTATTTTAATCATGAATCATTGAGAATTATATTGGCATGGGTAGAACCATTTTTAATCTTTTGTCTCTGTTCCTTTATTTGGCAACAGCTGCAGTCATTTGAAGTAAATTGTCCATTAAAGCACTCTTTTGGCTTTTGACAAATTGCATCAAACCGCCTCCTCCAGGGAAACACAGCCCTGAGTAGTTGTGCAAGTTTATTCTTCCTGTCAGAGGCATAAATTGTCTGAATTTCAGGACTTGCAGGCACAGAGAGCAGAAGAAATAAGCAAAGGGAAGGTGTATTTCTGGTCAAGTGCAAGTAGAGACATTAAAAGCTTGTCTTTGTTTTGTTTGATTGCACAAAATTGCATTTTCACTCTTATTTGTTTCAGGCACTTGTCAAATTGTCATAATCTGAATAACTGTTAGACCTATGGAAATATACTTGGATGGGTATCAATCCCATGTTTGTGTGTCTCACCCCTGTGTCCCCCTTGCCTTGAAAATGAGGGGCTTAAAAAGGTGAAGAGTTGGGAGGGAAGTTGAGATAAGATGGCTGAGATATTTAGGGGTAGAACAGAGGCAGTCAGTTCTTTAAGTAAACTGTTATTAAGTCATTGCTGATTTTAAAGTCTTTGTCTTGTACACCTATCACAGAGCACATGAAAAATATTCACATTGTTCAAGCAAGTAAAAAATAGATAAATATCTTATAAGCTCAGAATGTAACCTTAAATAGCTCAGGAAATTTAGTCATAATGCTCTATTCTTCAGAAAATTTCATTGCCTAATTTCGTTAGTCTGTTTTGTCTCATTTATATGATCATTTAATGGATTAGAAGTCTGTGCTTTCTCTAAATACACTTTTAAGAGAAGCAGTATCAGTTCAGCTCTTCTTCTTCCTACAGTTTATGCATGGACAAGGACATTGACCAGGGCATCTTAGCTTTGCAGAATGATTGAGTAGAAATTTCATGAGGGTTGGTAGGTAGTCAATGTACAAGAGGTCACCTGTGTTTAGGACTGTGAGGAAAAAATACAGAGAGGAGGAAAGACAACTTACACATGTGACATACGAACTGAGAACAGACTGCCAAATCAATAAGGCAGAATGCATAAAACTGTAGATTATGAAGGAGAACAGATTCATGTCTATACCTTGTGCAGTTGCCAGTTGTTGCTGTTAGCAGGAGCTTGATTACCATAAAACAATTGGTGTTCTTTCAAGAAAAGTATCATTCTTTGATATTTAAAATTTTTTGTGCTTGGGGAAGAAGGTTGCTCCACCTTTTTGTAGGTAGTATCTTGTATGCAAGTGGCTGACCAAAGCAATAAGAACAAGATGAGTAACCCTTACAAGGAGGTGGAGATGCAGACAGAACTTGACAAAGTGATGTGCCTGTGCCACAGGGTTTCTTAGCAACAAGTCCCTGAGGGGGCCCTAGGAGCAAGTAACTGGAAAAAAACCCCAAACCCAACAAAATCAAATTGACGAAGTATTTAGCCATGGAAAAGTGGTTAATCTTATTTATTTTTATTACATTGCATGCAGAAGAGAAAAAGGCTTACTGGCCCTTAATAGACTTCCTTAAGAAATATTTTATCATGTTGTTATGTTTGAAAGTCTGCTGTATGAGACAAGATGTGACAGTCTGATTCTTGTTAGATTTCTATAAAAAACAGAAAATCCATGGGTTAAAATGGACTGGAGTGAAAAAGTGTACTATTCTCCACAGTGTCTGTCCAAAAGCTAAAGTTAGCTGCATCATTGGGGTAGTTGTGGTTAGAACGCATTTCTGGAGATGGTTGTGTCCAACCACTCTTCTTGGAGCAGCTTAACTGGAGCAGGTTGCTCAATGCTGTGCCCAGTTGGGTTTTGAATGTATCCAAGTTTTGGGACTTGACAATCGTTCTGATGCTTAAGGTTGTTCTTTCTCTAATACAGTCTCTGACCACTTCTCCAGCCTAGAAAGGTGGCTTTGAAAGGCAGGACCTCCATCTGTTCTATCAACCAATGTTCCTAGTTTGGTATCTCCAAAGCGGTGAAGATCTATTTGATCCCATCATCAATGTCTTTAGTGAAGGACAGCAATATTTGCCCCAGTGTTGGCCCCTTGGCTGTACCACTGATGGCTTTTGTGTTGCTGACAGAAACCCTTTGAATGCAGCAGTTCAGCCAGTTTTTAATCCAAGTTACGGAGTTTGAACTTCAGCAATTTGTTTGTCGTCCTTTCATATTTTACCTTGGCAGTAGAGGTTTTTTGTGTAACTTCACTGTCAGCATCTAATTATAGAAATTGAAATGCATCCTCTACTTTTAGCAAGTTAGCGGTAGGTGCTGTTGTATAACAGGATTTCTTCAACCCCTCTGGAAAGGAATTTTAATTATTGCTTTAGGTGAGATTTAAGGAGTGTGAACTTTGGCAACTTCTTGAATATTTTCAAGTGTTTTAAAGACATCCATACTGACTTGCATTTTCAAAACTCACACTTGAAATGTACTAAAATATAACAATCTGAAGCACAAGTTGAGGATCAATAATGATGAAATAATTTTAATAGGCAGGAGTATTTATTTAGTAGCAAACCTAGGGGCTGAGCAGTTACACTAATGTGTAGTGAAAAACTTCAGTTCTTAAAATAGCAGATGATGTCCAGAAGTTGACTGTCCTGAAATTATTTCTTGAATGCAGAAGCACAGAGCTATCCAATACTCTTGTTCACAAGAAGAAAGAGTCTTTCAGTTAACATTAGTCACATACTATGTGTTAAAGTACTTACTTTTCATCATACTTTTCAACAGATATCTTAAATGACTTGAAACTGCAACTGAAAAGAAAGCCTTTTAGTGAGAAATTAGGAGGTTGGGAAATAGAGGCGCATCTTTTAAATTTTTCTTTTTGTTGTTGTTTCTTTCAGTCACTTTTTAAGCATTGGTCAATAACTCCATAACCATAATACATAATGAAATGCCCAATTTTCCCATTTATTATAGCTGCAGTATTTTTAAGGCCAAGGAACAAGTTAAATAAAGACAAAGTTCTCAGCTAGAGGGCTTGAGTTTGGCAGCTGAAAGCTATTGGAAAGAATGTTTGTTAGGTTGTTCATTTTCTGGAACAGAAAATGGATTGAGGATGCAGTGCACTGAATTTCCATGAGGGAGCAAAGGTAGGAAAGATCTAAACCAAGGACAATTATGCACAGAAAGGAGGGGGATAAATCAAGGTAGTTTAATTGCTACTTCAGTGTTAGTATTGTTCTCTTTCTGTCAGCAGAAACATGGTGGATTTTCCAGTTGACTTGCTTTGATTGTCTGCAAGCCAGTCACACTGTGGCATAGCGACACTGCTGATAAAAGATGGGTATTTAGTTCTTGAAGGACTGGGGAGTATCACACTTAAGTAAATGTTGTCACTTACCTGTAACTCGTTTTTACATGCTCTTGCTAGTAGTAAAGAGCAAAAATGGTGAACAGGATGCTGGTGAAGTATTTTCAAGACATTTAATTGCTCAGTCTGACACAGACTAGCATAGATTTGGTCTCCGTCTTTTACTATGGGCTGTTTCTTTTGGGTTTTGTTTTACTTCTCCTTTGATAAGTGAAAAAATTCTATCTCTGCTAGTAAACACCCCCATGTCTCCATTTGACATTGTGTTATGTGATTTCCAAACTGCAGTCGTATTCAGTTTCCTCACTTAAAAGTTAAGATTATTAACATAGAAATATTTGATTCCTGAGGGATTCTGGAGTTAAGGGCTTTTTTGTAACTCTTCTCTTTAGTAAGCATTGAAAATGATAGTATGTAAAACTAACCAGTATGGTTTCGTGTGGGTCCAGTAGTATTTTTGTAACCCTTAACTGTTATGATTGGCATAAAAGCACCTTCGCTCTTCTCAGGTTAGGGTTCACACATTGGATGCACACAACCGTGATGTGGGAGTTGCTGTACATGGTAAATCTATCCATTATACCTGGGTGGGGAGAAACTCTTTCTTCCAAGTCCACTCTGGCAAAGATCTGTTCTTAGAGAGCCTGTAGTGTTTAAGAACACAAGGAAAATTTTAGGCTTTCCAGAAGAAACCGTTTATCAGTAATCTAGACTTTTGAACAGGTTGAGGTAAATATGTAGCTCACGTTTTGGAGTCTTTCTAATTTTAATGATTAGCTGGATAACAAATCTTCTTTCCTGTGTTCTTGAATATATTCTTACACTGAGTAGAATTCAAATAATGTTCTTAATTAGGCAAATGCAGGCATGGCAGAGACAGTAACTGGCTGCTGGAATAGTGAAGAGAATACATACAGTAGAAATTTTGTTTCTTTAATTAGAGGGTTGATTTATTAAGCCATTTCTTAAGTATCTACTTTAATTAAAATTGTTATAGTTGAGTGTTTACTTAGATTTGGTATCTAATTGTGCTGTAATTGTTCATTTATATTAAAATTTTGAAAATGAATGTTTAAATCTGACCAAATAAAACACTTGTAATTGTTCTTATATAACCATCAGCTAATGATGATCTTAACTTCCAAAGATGGGATTATAACCCTAATATGTTGCAGTTTTTTTGCCTAGATATTTGCTTTTGTACATACTATGGCACAGGAAGAGTCAAATTAAAGATATGGAAATAACTTCATGAGGTTGTGCTTTACTGAATGTAGTGGTGTGCTGCTTATTTCATAGACTGGAAGATCAAGGCAGATGTGAATATCTCAAGTGTTTGGGTTATTTGTGTAAATAACTAGAATGACATTTGTTGAAGAGCCACCATGAAGGTTTGAAGAAATTCTGTACTTGAAATAAGCCATTTATTTGGTGTCTTAATACCTGGTTTTAAAAATATATAAATATATAAATATATAGTATAAAAACTTAAAGGTCTATATGTAGTAACTTGAAAACCGTCTGCCACCTGTATAGCTAGGACAAGACACTTGAATGCTTCTTTTCCAAGGTCATAGTTACAAACCAGGTAGATAACGTACAGTCACCACCCTTTTCGGTGTAAGAATGCTGATCACAGCCTTATTTGTGTTTGTGACAGCTTCAAGAAAATTATCTTTAGGAAGGCAGTTACTGCCGAGTTAATGGTGAATATTTAGGAACCAGTATGCTCCTTTATTGATACTGCTTTTAGTAGGCACTATGGTCAAAATTTATTTGCTTTTTCATCCTCAGTTTGGGAGATTGTTTAATTGCCCACACTGCCGGGGGGGCTGAGATATATATTGCAGAGGAAGGTACTTTCTGAAAGTTGCAAAATGAATAAGAAGCTGGGTATTTTGTACATGGAGTATGAAACAGAAAACTTCGGGCATCTGCCTTCCCCTTTATTTACTGTTGTTAAAGCTTTTGTGGGGTGTTAGGGTAAGGAGGCTTCAGCTGACCTGGATCAGCACAAACCCAGGCAAAGAGTTTTATTCATTCTTAATCAGTTGTAGCATCAATTGAAGCCGAAATATGCACAGAAAAAACAAAACACACATGCTTTTATTAGAATATCAGGCTACTGTAAAGACTGTTCAGAAGACTGATAAACCATACTAGTTTTAAATTTGAGCATTTATGAGATTAATTCATTAATTTATTTTCTCTATGAGTATCCAATAGCATCGAGCTAAGGTCATACAGTCAGCACTAATGGCTCTGGTCCTCAATGGTTCTTAGCCTGTGAGGTCAAAGCAATGAGGTTTGGTAGCAATTTTGCAAGAAGAGTTCAAGAGGAAACAGTGGTTTCAGCTTGGTGCGTGAAGAGTTGGTCCTGTCCTCTTGCATCCCTCTGATGCTCATTGTGAAAGTAAACATGATGCACTGGAAGACAATTTTTTTTCAGAGTGCTTAGTGCAGTTTGAAATACTTGTGAAAGACGTTTTCTAAGCTAAGAGTTGAAACAGTATCTTACTTACTTGAACCCTTATTAGTGCTTAGTTATATAATCACGAAATATGGAGTGATCCTGCCATGCAGGCCAGGACTTTTCCAGTCTCTGCTGTGTCAGTGCTGCAGATGTCTGGGTTTGGGCTACTTTGGTAGAAGTAGTATTTAGCAGTAAATATGTTGGGAATTTCTGAATATGAAAATCTATTTCATGTGACTTGATTCTACTATTTACAGGTACTAATACTGAGTCTTAAAGAAGCAAACACAACCCCCAAACCAACCAACCAAAATCCCTGTTGGGGTTTGGATTTTCTTCTCTTTGTTTTTCTTAAGGAATTTTTTCTCCCATAAGTTGCTAAGGAACTAATGATTGGGTACTTAACAAAACAAAAGAAAGTAGCCAAGCCCAGAGAGAGGCAAGCTTCTTCTCAGGGGCAGAGATAATGTGAGTTTTGGAGCTGCTAAAAAGGCAATATGAGACAGCTGTTGCTCTCTCTTGCTCTCTGGGGGATCTCGGAGCTGGGGACACACCACCCATACCGCCAGCATGGACCTACTCTCCCCTCTGCTGTGAGCTTTCTCCCTCCCCCTGCCCTACTCAGGAGCTGCCGGGTCCTTCCCGCTTAGCCTGCCCTGCTTCGAGACTTTGCTACGTTGTAGCCTCAAGCCCCTGCCTGCCGGGACATCCTGCTGTCCCATCTCGCTGTTCCTGGGGATCCTCTGCGGCACCAACATTGGCTACCCCGAGGGCTTGTGAAGAAAAACTTTTCCTCCACCCCTCTCTGCCCTGGCACAGCCACCGGTCCCTCGTGTCCCCTGGGCTTGCCCCACAGCGCCCCCTGCAGCCGCGGGGGAATCATCGCATCCGCCCTGCCCACAGGGAGCCACCAGCGCCCCTGCCGGCTGTGACTGGAACTGCACCACAGGGAAAAGTGCCTGAGGCCGAGCAGGCTGGTACTGGGTGTCTGCTTCTGTTTGTGGTTTTATGCCTTTAGTTTTTTGTTATTTGTTAGCTTTGTTTTCTGTGTCAGTAAAGAATTGTTATTCTTATCCTCATATCTCTGCCTGGGATCCCCTTGATTTCAAATTTATAACATTTCGGAGAGAAAGGGTTTTACATGTTACATTCCAAGGGAGGTTCCTGCCTTCCCTAGCAGACACCTGTCTGTCAAATGAAGACAATCCCCCAAACAGCTGGCCAAAAAAACCAACCAAACAAAAACCAACCAACTAAAATCCCCCAAACAACAACAAAAAAACCGACCAAAGAAAATCCCAAACCAGCTAAACAAAATTCCAATCAAACAAAAATCAACCAAATCCCCCTCCAAAAACCCACCCTAAAATTCAAAGATGAAAAATTCCAATTTAGAAATCACCTTTATGGAGTGAGGACTTTTCGGTTAGCTCATTTTCCGTTGTGTAATATTCCTCAAATAGATGATTTATAATGAATTAGAGAGGTGGTGCTTGACCCTCCCTTTTTTGACTGAACTGAGAATATCCAAGCATTTACATTTTTATTCACTAGAACTGAACCAGAAATAAGGCACATCACTCCTTGATAAGAAATTCATACTAAGAGTCAGCACTAGTTGTCACACTAGTGATGATGCTGAATGTTATCATGTGTTTATGCTTTCAACCTGGGTATCTGGAGATGGAACTCAATGCTTTTTCTAGTGAGCAAAGGTTAATACATTGAAAAGACTTTCAAAAAAGGAGAAGTTATACTTACAAAATGCCTAATCAATTAAAGCCTCAAAGGCCTTGGGGCAATTTACACGTAGAAAGGAACAAATTTTACTTTCATAAAAATGATAATGTTAATGAACAGTAACCTATAAATACAGCAAAGATCAGTCCCTTTTATACAACTAGATAAACACTGGAATTGGGCAGGCCCAGAAAGACGAGTGGCTTTAATATATCTTGCTGTCATCTAATTTTAAAAGTCATTTTGTAGCTTGCAGGGAAGATGGATTTAAGGCTCTCATAAGGAGTTGATAGGAAACACATGTCTGTTGTTTCCTGCGAATATAATCTGTAGGTATGCATGTGTCAACCGTTGTACTTAATGCTGGTGCATGATGCCCTATAGTTATTCCCTAGTGGATTCCTCTGCTGAGATTAAGGTTTAAAGAGAATATTCCAGCAACTTTGGGGTCCCCTGCCAGCTTATTAATTTAAGGAGTGAGTTTCCTGAGCTCACTGTAGGACAAGAGTTGCCTTATTCCTTCCGAAATTAACTAAACCACTGTCTGCCTACTGGTCTATTTATATCTTTGGCAGCTCAGTTTTTAAATTGCAAGCATGTGTTTAGCTCTCATTTAAGATGATCTTCGGGAGTGAGATGATCATATTTAGTTAACGTCATCATACTGGTGGTGGTGGATGAAGACTTTGCAACACAGTTTGAGAACAGATAAAAGCTTCTCAATAATGAGGAGTAATAACAAGACTCAGTCTGCTGAAGTGTCTCATATCAACAGTATCTGTTAAATTATTAAACAATTTACCTTCTGTATTGTCTCGGGAGGGCCATGTTGTACTGACTGACAGCTGGGAAGCCCTCTTGGTAAAGCTTTCAAAGAATGTGCTGGATATTGTAGGACTTTTGTCTCCTATGAAAAGAAACCCAATAAGAAAAATTATTTATTCATTTTAGTGGAGATATCGTCTTCCCTCTGACCTCAGTGCATTTTGCATTGAACAGGATGGTTTTCCTGGGGTAGCTGGAGCTGATTGCTTTATATGAAATTTGGAATAAACCTTTTCCAGTACTGTGTAGCTTGTTACAGCTACATCTGTAACCTTGGAAAGGCTGGGGTAGCAGGGCAAAATAAAATGCATCTTTTATTGCTTTTTAAAGAAAGAGACACGAAATTGTTGGTGAATCATTGTTAGAGCACTTGTACAGTGTGGTTTCCCTGACATGCAGTGTTTTCTGTAGCAGAATAACAATAGTATTAGATATATTCAATGAAAAAATTATATTTATTACAAAAACCACTGTAAATTTTATTCTGCAGCCCTACAGTATAAAAAACCAAACATGAACAACGGTGTTATTTAAAAAGGCTGCTAAATAGAGAGATGAGAATAATTAACTAGTTAAGTATTAAACATATAGGTATTTAAATAAATACATAACTGTTTTACTTAGAGGGGGAAAACCAAATATGAGTAACTGTAAAACTGAGGTAGAAGCAATATTGAAGATACTATGATCCTTCAGGAACAGAATTTGGTAAATACCACAAATTATGTATACTAAACAGTAAGAGGGAAATTAAAAGGACATGTATAGCCATGGTTTTCAAATTAATTCATGGTTAAACTTTGCTAATTCTATTTATTTTGTAAGAGCAGGGGTTGAATGATAGACTGCAGAAATATCCTGGGAGATCACAGTGGGCCATATTGATATTGTGTGGAAGAAACACCTGGATTTTCTGTTTAGATCAGTTACAAACAATTTTGTTTCTTGTCAATGTTGATGGGGGAGGTGAAGAATCTGGTTCTGATCCTCTGGACTGACACGAAATGAATTTTTGATTTACTTTTCCTGGCTATTAATGTAAATGTAAGTCTTTTGAATATTTATGAGCTACTTATAAAGTTTGTATTATGGAAGAGGCTCTAAAAACTCTATTATTGTTTAATCAAATCATTAAACTATTTGCAGGTGATGGGGAGGATTAACTGAATGATTAACTTATCCCTGTTGAACAGACACAGCACCTAATATTTACTTGATTTTTTTCCCTTAAATTGTGAACCAAAATACTAGGGGACGGAAGAGATGAAAAATAATCCCTGCTTACTCCTTTGCAGTCAGTAATTACATGCTCATTTTTTAGCTCTGATTTCTTTCCCCCATCCCATTATTTGGTTCATTGTTTCAATGTATCCTAGTTCATAATATTTGCTTCTCAATGAAAACTGACAGGCTGAAATAATATCTAGGCAAGTAGATTACATTGAAAAAATATTCTCATTACAAGATCTTGGGTAACTCCCAACCGCAGTTCACATCATGGAAACCTCACCAAAGACACGATATATTTCAGATTTTCTCTGGAAAAAAACATCATATAAAATGCCAGGGGCTTTTCTCAGCCCACAAAGTAAAGCAGAAAGAATGCAGAGACAAATTATTTGTCTGGAGTGTTTAGAATAATGTGAGCAGTCCAGGCCAAGGGGCTATTGGAGTGGGGTTTTTTTCCAACTTACTGATCATCTTTTCTTCACACTTATGACATGTAATTTTGGTTTTTGTCCACTAAAGACACTTCATGGTTTGGCGTTTTGAGTACTGGGATACGCGTATGGACTACAACTAAATATTCTGAGGCTTGTCTGCCTTTGTTCTGTCTGAGGTTCACCTGGGGGAGAGTTTATATTGCCTTTCTAGAAAAATTGTTTCTTTCAGCCATGTTATATTTTACCGATGGTTTGTTAATAAACTTGACCATACATATTTTACCATGTAAGTGGCACTATCAAAGTTGGCAAAAGTAAATTGGATCTAGGACACAAATAACCTGAGTGTCATTTGGTATTCTCAGTGTGAAAATAGTTCTGTTCTCTCCAAATTCCCCTTTACATGTTATGTTTGAAGCACTTTGTAGGTCCATGGACCAAAAGGGTATTGTACCAGCACCTCACATATCAGCAGTGTTATGCTTCAACTCCTGTGCAAGTGTAAATGTATATTTTAATGTGTAATACCTACATAAATGCATTTTAGTAGAGGTGGGGAGAGATGCAAGGGAGGAGAAAGTTGCTGCAAAAGCTAGTGCCCTCCTGGTATTTCTACTTGGTTTGAGGAGGAAGTTGTGGAATAATGTGTTTCAATAAAGCTTGGACACAAAATATTTGGTAGTTCACATGTGAAAGGTCTCGGGTGTTGCCAAGCTTTTCAGTTTTCCCTGTTTCTAAGTTTGACTTAGGTAAACTGAATTCAGGATTGAGAAAAAACCACAACTCATCCCAAAACAGATATCTTTTCCCAGCTGAGAACTAGACTGTAAAATTCTTTGTAAGTATAGCAGAACTGCATTCGTTGTCATACATGACAGAATTTATAACCATGTGTCTTGCTGTGAGGGTAAAGGAGTCTTCACCTTTCAAGGATGCACTACTGTATATGCAGGTGGGGAAATTAATACCTGGAAATACCAGAATAAATCTATGAAAACTTGAACCTCTAAGCTTAGAGAATTTAAAGACCTATTTATTTGCTTGTGGATGAAAAGAAAAAAAACCCTAAAGTTTTTTATTTCATTTCAGTGGAAACATTGAGTTTTGTGGAGTTTGGGACTTAAAGAAGTGCTTGATTCACTTGATTTTTGCTTCATTTGGTATTTGTGTTAGCAACTACACTTGTGATGTTAAGAATAAGACATAATTTTTATTATGCATTGGAAATGTTCTTTGAAATATAAATATCTGTAGTGAAAATTGTTGCTGAAATCATAAATGAATAAGCAACTTACTGCATCTTTCTGAAATTAATTCTTGCCTGTTGTACTTATGCAGATTAATAGATATGTTTGAGAGTATTTTGAGAACCTAATGAACATAAGAGCCCAGAAGCAATAAAACAGTAGCTCTGTTTAAAGAATAATTTTATAGTTTGTCGAGATAGCCTGTTAATTTGAAAGATTGTATTTAGCTGTGTTCATTTCCCTGCTGGCTGAATCCAAACTGTGAGCATTAATTAGTCATCAATATTCTGAAAGGGAAGAGCAATACTTCGTTTATTACTAAATGCTTTTGAAAATAGAATTAAATCTTCAAGAAGAGTGCCAAATTTTCAATCTAATGTGAAATTAGTACTTGTGAAATCATACTTTGAAATAAGCTTGAGGAGCTTTGTTAACTGTCACAGGCTTCACCTGAGCACCAGGTTTTCCTGACTATATCTTACTACAGGACTGAGGACTAACTCTAGGACTTAAAGATCTGATCTGTTTTTCCATGTCCATCCTAACCTGTCTGTGAACCACAGTCTTATTGCACTGGTTTGGAAAACCGGGAAATATACGCAGTAGTATGGTAGTGAAGCTGAATGAAATAGAATTTTATTAACTGCACTAAAAATAATTCCTTTTTAGTAACCAGTGTGTTTGACTGGCTTTGCACAGTGATAAAACATTTTTCATTTTTTTTGCTCATAGATATTTTTTCATGTCCTTAAATACCCTGCCCACAAGCATCTAGACTAATATTCAATTACTGTTGTACTTATGTGGTGCTAGAATAGTCAGTGTTGTGTAGCCTACAGGAAGATGTCATAGAGAATTGGAAAAACACAGAATTAAAAATAGCATGACGACTCATTAAATAGTTTAGAGCTGTTGATATTCACAATTATGGAGCTTCAAAATAAAATAGGAGTGATTGAGATAAAAACTAAACAGTGTAAAAAGGCCAAAATAAGATAAAATAACTTTTTTTGGATAAAAAAATAAGTAGAGTGTTGTAGCTGACAACTGGAAGCAGTTTAAAAACCTGTGATCTCAGCATACTAAAGCAACAGTCTACAAATACTGGAAAGGTATTTACAAAGATTTTAAAATACCTCCTATTCCTGCTTAAAGCATTGAAGAAAACTTGTGTGGTCTCAGGAACAGGTGTTAGTCTCCAGTGTCAGTGTCAATAGATGTTTATTTGCTCATGTGATACATTCCAGTTTCAGTTGCCTTTAAAACAGTCTTGTAACAACCCTGCTGTATCAGGGTGCACTGAACCCTTCCTTTTACAGGGACAGTTTTGCTGTTGCAGGTCGGAAGGAAATGTTGTTGACTGAAGGAGATACTGGTTCTGTATTTATGAGTGCAAAAGTGTGTGGTGATGAAATTAATGGTAATGTGCGTATTAATATACTGAGTACATGTAATTTTAATTCAGTTGTTTATCAGTTCCTCACTTACAGGATGTGAAATGACTGTCATGAGATAGAATTTATTTTCTAGAGTATAATAACATTTCCAGCATATAAAGCTTAGCAGGAAAAGATTCAACAGAATTTGATGTTTTCTTTTCCATACAAAATGAGTGTATAAAAATTTTCAGGATCTCTGTTGGTCCTGCTGTAACGTTGTAAAGTGTAACGTTTAGTCACTTGGATGTGGTGACCATTGGACAGATGCTCTTTGCTGCTGTGATTTGATGCCTTAGACTGAGGGTGACAAAATTAAGTGAGGGCCAGAAGTTTATTTTCCTTTTCTGATCGCAGAGTTTTTTGAAATTTGGTGAAATCACCTGGGCTTGACTTGTATCAGTGATTTTAGATTTAAGTATAGGTGACTTGTAGTTACTGGGACCAAGTGCTGTTTCTTCTCTGCAGCAATTTTCCTTTAATTATGCTTTCACACACTGTCTAAATAGAACCTGTCTTCCTTCTAATCCATATTTGGTTTAATGATTATATGATGAAAAGGTGTTTGACATAAAATACTGATGTGAAAATACCAAAACACAATGAATGCATCCCTTTCTGTGCCAAAAAAAAAAAATCTAACATGTTAATGTTAAATTGAAAAGTTTATTGGAGTCTTATCTGATAATATGTTAGTACCTATTGTATTTACATGTATTTTGTGTCCCTTGGTGCTGCATTTTGAAATTCCATCAGCTCTTCTGAGAAGTCTTTTTCCCTCTGTAATAGGAAATATCTCTGGCAAGTGTTTATAATGGTCTGATTTTAGGTAGCTAACTGAAGTGTTGGGATTCTCCTGATGTGGATGTCTACTTCTGTCTTTAACTGTATTATAAATTACATTGGCTTCCAAGTTTATTCAGGCTGAATGATGCCTAAAATAATAAAACAGCTTGGAAGCTGGGTAGCAGTGGAATGTAACATGTTAATAAAGTTGTCAATAATTTTTTTCCAGAAACTCATTAAAAACATGGAAGAAGCATAGTTTGTTTCAGTCAAATGTGTTGACTCTCTGTTGTCTGGGGTAATGGACTAAAGGATACCCCATGGAACAGAGGATAAGCATGGGCAATCAAGGTACTAGGAGAATGGGTGTGGAGATTTAGGAATGACTTGTGATTACTGTCCTGACAGGGATCAAGTAGGCCAAGTAGCACTATAGTAATGTTGGTGTGATGCTGCATTTGTCCATCTTGTAGAACCCTCTTGCTGTGCATGTTACCCGAGGGGTCTGCTAGCCTAATTTGGAAGGGTTTTTTCTGTTTTGGGAAATAACCAACTGATAAAATTAATAAAAAGTTACAAAGTTTCAAGAACATGTTAACTGTTGGGAAATGCTTGCTCTCTGTGTCATTTAGACTTAAATACATTCTGAAAATACTTCCTAAATACTTTTAGAATACATTTAGTTCATTTTTTTAGTCACTGTAATGCTGAAAAACTATTTTCATAGTGAAGTGTTGGAAATAAAAAAAGTATTGACTTGTTTGTACAATCCAAATGAATTCAGTGCTGAAGGCACTTGTAAACAGAAGGCTGAAAAAGGCCCTCAGTGGTAAGACCATGTAACACAACACAAATGAAATGGCTCCCTATGTTTGCAATCAGGCAATAGGACGGTTTTTCAAGTTAGCTGTGTAAAACCAGTCTTGCTCTGCAAAAATACTGAATTTTATAGCCTCAGTTACTACTTTTTCAACAGCAATTTCAATTCTATGATTGATATAGTTTGTATTTTGCCACTCATATTGATGCCGGAATGATTTTTCCTTTTCTTTTATATCCCTTTTACACAGTTCTGTGCATCCACAAATATTAGCATGCATACTTGTAACCCTTCACTTAGTTTGGTGCTTAGTGTTCTGTAAGTGTTCTGCAGGCCGAGACTGAACACCCCAGAATTGCAGAGCCAGGGAGACAAAACATTCCTACTATCTCAGGAAGCCAATGTCTCCTAGCAGGACAGATTCTGTAAACTAGGGGTTAGCCTATGCCAGCCCCATTCTTGGGCTCCCTTGTCAGATATGATGATGTGTAAAGTCCATAACTGGTGTGTGTGATTGACAGTGGGTGTGCATTTTGCCACGCTGTCCCCTGGGTGAAGTGGATGCATCAAACGGGATCCTGGTTAAAATACTGAGGTAACGACCCCAACCCTCTAACCGTGTCTAGCTTCATTTTCCTAACACCTGGAAAAAGGCATCAATATTCCTCTAGCTGTACACATCCAGTGCTCTCCTCTATATATTGCTGCTATCCTCTGCAGTTTGGTGCTCTGGATCCATCTCTGAAGTTTCTAATGTATCCAGGTGGCAGTGCTGACTGTCAGCTGTAATCAATAGAAGCACGGGTTAGTTACTCTTGATTCAATTGCAAGGAATTCCTCTGCTGGAGTCAGGTGTCAGAGGTAATAACTGTCCTATATGGCTGATGTACTGGCTTCTCCAGGTTATTTAGTGATCTGTCAAAAAAAATTATGGTATACTGATATGAAAAGCAACACACTGAACAGATTGTTCAAGGTAGGAGGCTATTTCTCATTTGGGGGAATAAATGTGCTTCCAATGTTGCAATTTTAAGGAAACTAAATATAAACATGTTTTCTTCTAGCTAGAAGAAATGTCACTCTCTATTTTCATATAGTTGATAATATGTTGGAAAAGAATTTAATTTGCCAACATTCAAGGAATGCCAGAGATTTGGCAGGATTTTCTGTGGCTTCTCATGCTCATTTCTAGCGCAACTTTGAACGTATTCTAAAATTACATGTTGATGGTATATTCAGGCCAACATTGATATTACTGGATTGCGTTGGTGGGTCTGTATATAGGTTTTCCACGTAGTTTCATATATTTTTTAAAAGAAAGGCATTGTATTTTCTGTGACTCTATGCAGAAATTCATAAATTTGAAGATTATGTAGGCCTTAAAGATAGTCTGGGGAGCAAAGCTCTGTGAACCTTGTAGCTTAGACTCAGTTGAGCCTAAATCCTGGTGGTATCCATGTCTTAGAGCCATATCCTCTGCTTGCTGTAGGTTTTTCACAGCTCTTCATGGTCGTAATGGCCTTCATGAGATGAGTAATGCTGTATTGCTCATGCCCTGCTTACCTCTGCTCAGAGAGGTTCAGAAAATACTAGCTCAACTATTATGCAGAAATTTATCAAAAATTAGTGGTTTTCATTTTGTGATTAGGTTAAGTGGAACTATTGCCTGAGGGTACAGTTATGTTCTTAATGAAAACTAATAGCTGTTATCAACATATTAAATGTTAGTGTTGTTTCTTGTGATGCCTTTTCCTGGTGTTAGGAAAAACAAAGCTAGACATGGTTAGAGGGTTGGGGGTTGTTACCTCGGTATTTTAATAGGATCCTGTTTGATGCATCCACTTCACCCAGGTGACAGCGTGGCAAAATGCACACCCACCATCAACCACACATACCAGTTATAGACTTTACCCATTATTAGCATATTTAACAAGGGAGCCCAGTAATGGGGCTGGGGTGGGTGAACCTCTAGTTTACAGAATCTGTCCTGCTAGGAGACATTGGCTTCTCAAAATAATAGAATGTTTGGTCTCCCTGGCTCTGCAATTCTGGAGTGTTTAGTCTCAGGGCCTGCAGAACACTTACAAAACACTAAGCACCAGACTAAGTGAAGGGTTACAAGTATGCATGCTAATACTTGTGGATACATAGAATTGTGTAAAAGGGATATAAAAGAAAAGGAAAAAATCATTCCGGCATCACTTGCATATTGCCTACTGGGTTTGTGAATTTTCTGCTGTTTAAATGACTTCTGCCTTTCAACATTTTCAAGAGAGATTAAGGTGTTTTCAAAATTTTTCCCCCATTCTTGTCTCTGTATCTTTGATAGATATGTTTATATATATATATATACATGCAGACATACACATTATTAAAATATTACATAGTTCCTTAAAAATGCAGCTGTTAATTTCCCATTTCCCCTTAGCAGCTGTTAGGATTTCCTGAATACATTTTTGAAGTCTGTTTTATGTTAATATTTTCAATTCTTTTTCTTGCTGTATTTTCACTTTGGTTTGTTTGCTATGTCACCTAATTTACAAGAGCATTCACACACAATGTTCATAATTTTTATGCCAGTTTCATCTTTATTAAATTGCACCATTAACCTAAGAGAGAGAGACAAATATTATATATATGCCTGGCAGGCGAAATTTTTATTGTAAATTTGTATCCATGTGCTTGTCATAGTTTTTGCTTTTAAAATATTCCACCTATGCATTTAATATTCTTTTAATGTGAGTTTAAAGGGACTAAATAGAAGGACTAAACTGAGATCACTACACAATTTTGATGCTGAAAATAGTCCTTTTCAGTCTAAATTAGATCAGTGTATAATATAAATTATACTTTCTTAGGAAGTAATGGAAAATAACAGATAAATAATACCTTTTAGTGATGGAGTTCTTAAAAGCAGAATCTGAAATACTGCTTACTGTGTGCTTTCCTTTAAAAGTTTTTACATGAGGTAGCAGGAATAGACATCCAGAATCCAAGGTTCTGGAATGTAAATTTATTGAATGTGTATTGAAATATTTTATGAAATGGGTTTCTGTTGCCCTGCATGTATTTGGGAGCATATAAAAACTTCTACACTGCTAATAGAAGGTAAAAAATAAAGGGTAGTTTTTAGTGGCACATCTCCATGATGTTGTCACAAGGTGCAGCAATTTGCACCTTAGGGATGTGTTAAGGAACAAAAATGTTATATTTGAGTGTATACAGTCATTTAAATGCTCTTGTCTCTAAATTATCTGCTAAACTGGTTAAGGTCATGTTGGACACTGTTGGAAGATGTTATTTTTTTTGTTATACCCAAACAGGAATATTTTATATATTACTTCGGTTACCAAAACCATGTCTGACTGAAGGTATGTGTAGGTATATTCTTCAGCAAGCAGGAAAATGGGTATTTCCTTTTCTCTTGAAACTGATTACCAAAAAAAGTTCGTGAAAAGGATAAAGAAGGGTAGTATTTATTTAGCTCAGGTTTCTTCAATATGAAATTAAGGGACACTACCCAGCCTTGATGTCTTGGTTTGAGAGACAGGTGTCTGCTAAGGAAGGTAGGAGCCTCCCTTGGCTTAGAATATGTAAACCCTTTCTCTCCGAATTATTATAATTTTGAAATCAAGGGGCTCTCAGGCAAAGATATGAGAATAGAAATAACAGTTCTTTACTAGTACATAAAACAAAGCTAAAAACCAACAAAAACTATGGCATTAACCACAAAACAGAAGCAGAAACCCAGCTCCAGCCGGCTCGGCCTCAGGCACTTTTCCCTGTGGTGCAGTTCCGGTCACAGCCGGCAGGGGCGCTGGTGGCTCCCTGTGGGCAGGGCGGATGCGATGATTCCCCCGCGGCTGCAGGGGGCGCTGCGGTGCCAGCCCAGGGGACACGAGGGAATGGCTGCCGAGGCAGGGATGAAGGAGAGGCTTTGCTTTACAAACCCTCAGGGCAGTGATGCCGGTGCTGCAGCAGGACCCTCGGAAACAGCGAAATGGCACAGCAGGGCCTTTGGAAACAGCGAGCTGGGACAGCAGGATGCCTCAGCAGGCAGGGGCCCTGAGGCTATTATGTGGCAAAAACTCAGTGCTGAAGGAGCGAGGAACGACAGGGCAGCTTCCTGCAGGACAGGGAGATGGAGAAACTCACAGCAGTAAGGAAGGCAGTTCTGTGCTGGTGGTGAGTCTCCTTCAGCAAGCAGCAGCTCTGAACTGTCCTGCTCCGAATCCCCGAGAGAGACAACAGCAGCTGCTTCACCTTGGCTTTTACCAGCCCAATTCTCGCATTAGCTCTGCCCCTTGAGAAAAAGCTTACCTCTCCATGCACTTGACCACCTTCTTTTGTTCTCTTAAGTACCCAACTATTGTTCCTTAGCAACTTATGGGAGAAAATATTCCTTAAGAAAAAACAAAGGGAAGATATCCAAATCCCAACACTTGGGATGGATATATGAAATCTATTGCACTTAATTAGTTTTGTCCAAGATAAGAGTCGGCTTCAGTTGAAAAGTTATACATCTGAGTACCAATAGCTTTTCAGCTGATCTGATCCTAACATTAACTCTGGTGAGAAATGCAGTCTGGCAAAAGCATTTCTATATTTTGGATATTGTGTTTTGAAAATCTGGACATGTAATCCAACTAATAAATAGAGAAGTAACTTCAGAAAGTCTGCACTGCACAAGCCATTTAAATGCACCCTTATATGTCAGTTGAGTGGTGAAATTCTCTCTCTGTGTAGTACCTATCCCAGGCTACTTATGTCCTGTGCTACCAATTTGTACTAAAGGGGCTACCTGGCAAGTATTTCGAGCAATCTTTGAATATTAGTGGCTTATATCCGTTATGTAATGGCTTGTGTGTTTTCTAGATCAGCTATTGGAAGGTGTGAAAATTGCAAACTGGTGAACACAGAAAGGGTCTGACAGTTTCTCCTGCAGAAGGCAGGGATACTTCTGTCCTCAAGCAAATGATGCATAATTCATACGATTTATTAGTGAACCATGCCTTGAGCTCCAGAATTTCACAGGAGTTGAGGTGTTCAGAGGTGTAACATGTCCATGTAGTGTTTGTGTAGTGTCTCTGCACCCTGAGCAACCCTATCTGTACTTGCCCATCCTCCTTCTCCCCCCCAAAGCAGGGGACAGAGCTCTGAACCCCTTGCTGAAGGAATTTATCCTGTGCTTGATTTCTGATAGAAAAACTCAGGTCTGTCAAAAGATATACTTTCACACCTAAAATGCGGGAGTGAGGGAATTATGATTAGGAGCATTACCTGCCCTCAGGCAAAGCTAATTGTGTCTAATTTTTGCTAATACTTAATTACAATGTTCAGCAGTCAAACTTGAATGAGTTGATGATTGCTTAATGTACTTTGTGTTGAAAAGCTGTCAGTGGCCAGCACAGGAGATAGAAATTACATGGTGAAGGACTAGTACAGTTGAAATAGGGCAGACTTTTCATTTCTTAAGTTCTTCTTCTGAGGAGGTGTGATGGAGGACTTTGACTAAATTGGTTGTCAATTCTTACTCCTAATTGCTGACACCTTCAGAATTTACTGACTGTGTTTGGAATCTATTTTCAAGAGTTTAAAAAGGAAACTTCTTTTAAGGATCATAAACTTCCAGTGTGATGGGTAGATATCAATTGGCATGTAGACAGATGACAGGCATAGACACTATTATTGACAACTGCTTAGAAGATAAACACAAAATATCATGTGGTAGGGTAATTCTGTCAACAAGGACGATAACGGTAACTTTTCCAAAGAACAAATGTCAGTGCCTCTTTCACTTACACGACAGGAAAAACTGTAAAAGAAATGGGCATTATCCAGAATTCCCACAGCCAAGAGGATGTGTAAGTACCAGTCTGGCTGAAATAATTGTTGCTTGTCATTCCCCAGTGAGAGTTTTGAGAAGTCATCATAGTACTTTTTAATATATGAGCATGTGTGTAAGTCAGATATAGGTTTATGTATTTTCACATACTTTTGCTTTTTCCATTGTACATCAAGGGATCTCAGAGCAGAGATGGTTCTGCTGAAGCAATATACGTAGTCATCTCTGATCGTTTCCAAAAGATGTTTGATTTTCAGATGATATCCTTAGCATCAGCAAAGTTAGTCAGACCTTCTCAGTCCTACTCCTTGTAGCTGCTTGAAGAGATTGTAGAAGGCCTAACTGAAGTTGACGGAAGTAATTTTCATTGCCTTCAGTAACTTTTAAATCAGGCTGAAAATGCTGGTTGGTCTCTAAAGGGGTTAATACTTTGTGAGCTTTGATCTAATGAGTGGAGACCACTGGTAAATAAGAAAGCAAGAGTTTTGTGGGCCAAATACAGTAAAGCTTCATTTGCTTTATCAAATTCCAACTTATTTAAATTTAACATCAGAAGTTGTGAAGGTGTAAATCCCTACTACCACCCAAAGATATATTTGCCTCATCATTGCTTAAGACACTGATTGAATATGCAGAGCTTAATTTAAAGTTGATAGCATTTTACTACAGAATTTTTAAAGCCTTTAGTAATGTCATAATGATAGATAGCACTTATTTTAGTCAAGAATGACCCAATACAGTTATCTATAGTTTACATTAGCAATGTTCAACTGACAGTAAATTCAATTAATTCTTCAATTTTATGCTCTTAACATTTGAAAACCTAACCTTGCTTTAAATTCAGTCTGCATTATTTTGAAGATGGGATTCTTAATGTTAAACCCCTATGAAGTCCACATTTTCTCTCCTATAAGGCTGCTTTGAATTTTTTTTGTGATTTTTTTTTTGTGGAATGCTGGCCAACAAGCAGTTTTTGTGGATGTGTCTGTGACTTAAGGATCTCTCTATTGATCTATGCTGTTGAATACAACACTGGAAAAATATGATTTATAACAAGTGTTCTCATAGTGCAGACCAGGAGGTTGGGTTGATATTTCCTCTTCCATGTTCACTGCTATCAAGGTACACCCATGGCTGTAGGCAATAATTTAAAACAGCAGTTCTCCATTGTCTGGTTTTAATTACTTTGGGGTTGTTTTTAGGAATGATAAGTATGCATTTATCTCATCTTTATAGAAATACATAGCACATGTGATTACTTGGATTAATTAGTATGGTTTTATATAACAGTTGGTGGTAGAAAGCTGGGAGAAAAGGCTAAGACTAAAGGTTAAGAGAGGCAAACCAAATAACTGAGGGTGGTGACTGAGGTTAAAGTCCCTTCTGAATTTGGAGTGCTCCAGCACAGGTTTTCTGTGATTCATTCTGTGAAGCTGCATTATCATTTTTCTATATATATTCCAATATACATAAGTCCTCTCAGACCCTAGAGAGAGCACTTCCAGTGAGTAGTTTCAGGTCTGACTGCCACAACTAGACTGCTGAGAAAACCAGCCTAGCCTTTTGTTTGGTGTTTCTGATGCAGGTTTCAACTGCAGGCTCTCAGTCAAGTTCCTTTGTGCTCCAGGTCCATTTCTTTAGTGATCCTGCACTAGCTGCTGCTTGGCAACCCATTTGGAAAACAGAGAAATTGATGATGCAAACAGAAAGTCTGTTCCGAAAGCTGGGTGTAACTCTGCTGGAAGGGCTTCTGCTGATTGAATTTTAAACACTGTGTTGCTAAACTTCTCACGTCATCTGTGTATTAGTGGTTGTATCAAGCAACTGGGATAATCCATCCAGGCCCCATTGACCAAATATGTTTTTCATTGGTGCTGTTCCCAGTCATTTTGATGGATATCTGAAAATAAAGTGTGAGCAGGTATTGAAAATTTTAATTTTTACCTGTATTTTAAAGTAGGGTGTCAAATAGATCTATCTAATTGCAATGGTGTGAAAATCATGGTTTCAGTTCTAAACTGAAACACATTGCAATCATCAGATGTCCCACCTCGAGGAAAATGGGTTTCAAGTCTAAAATATTTGCTTTCACTGTCTCGTTGCTTGTGATCTTACCAAGGAAATAGTGAGATTTGGATTATATTTACTCTTTGCTATGAAGCAGTTGTTAATGCTGCATTTTCACGCTGTGATCATTGTTGTACTCCAGAGGCCAAATACCTGTTCTGCAGAATGAGTGTTGAAATGCTTTGCTACTTCAGCAGGATTAGGCTGTTTAATACAAGGCCATGCCATAGTTACGGTACCTGTAAGGTCCATAGAAAGAACCCTAAGTAGAAGTATAATTTTCAAGATGCCTTATCTTTTAAAAGCAGCCAAACAGAAAATGAAAATCTGGATTGAATTCTAGTCCTCCTGAAGGAAGCATCAAACCCTCTTGAGGGAGCTTGGTGCAGCTTTGTACTTATTATTCATATATCAGTGAAATTAGCTCTAATTGTTAATGAATACAAATATTGCATTTTAAAAATCTAAGCACGAATAAGGAGGGGAAAAAAGCTCCCCAGGTTTTCAGCTACTGTAACTCAGTGTAGCTTCAAAGAACAGCACTGAAAAATTAAACCAAGGAAAAGGCATAAAAATCTAAAAGGACTTTAGAATTATAAACTGAGGAAGCAGAGTAAAGAAAAACATGCAAAATTGGGCATTGCCTCTGTGAAAGGAGAAGTTGTACATCCATGTACGTGGTAGTTGTGTTAAAGAAAAGCATTAGTATTGAAGCTGAATGATCTAATGGAAAAACTGATTTGCTTTTTAAGTATAGAAAACTTCTGTCAGTTGAAAGGGGATAAGAACAGCATATTAATGCATTTCCTTCCTTACCTGTTGTTTTGTGAAGTGGTTAAGATTTCTGGCATTTTCCATCTGGAATTTTACCCCAATGGCAGACCCCAGCTGTGATGGTAGAAAGGCAGTGGCCTCATCCAAATGCATCAGCTGGAATAGTGTTTCACTGGGAAACTGGCAAGTCTTTCAGACAGGTGCCTAATAATGCAAGAGTTTGTTGTAACTATGTGTAAAGTGTAATTTATCTAATATTATTACTTATTTAGATGTTTAAAGCCTAATTTGAAATAGACTCCACTCCTCTTTTAAATTTTGACATAGGAAAGACTGTAATCATCTTGCAAACTGTCAGCTCTTGGATCAAAATTTAAACCTACAGTGAGTTTCAAACTGCTTTGCATTTACCCTTAGAAGAAAAGGGAGGTTGAATAATTTTGTCATGTTAATTTATCTTAGGAAACTGGATTGCAAGGTTCTAAATTACAGTCATTATGTAAGCATGTAAGTATTATGGACTACAAGATTCATCTAATGTGGTGTGGATGGATTAATGCGTGTACAAAGATCATTTGAGAACATTTCCATTTTTGCCACATTCTCTAGGGCTAGTTTCCTCCAGTTATAAAAGAGATTTGCTCTAAAATGGCAGTCTTTGGTTAAAGTAAAAGGAACAAAATAGTTTTTTTAAATTTAGCTAGTCATGCAGTTTATACTAAGGCTTTCAGTAGCACTTTATTGTGACAGTGCATTTTCTTTTTCATTTGATGCCCACATATACACCTTGTTACTCTATTAAACTAGAAAGATTTAGTTTCTTAAACAGCCTTCAATGGAGCTTTTATAAAGCCTTTTCTCAGAATAAAAAGTCAAAACCAGAGCCTGAATATGAGGTTACATTAAGTTTTGGGTTATATTGCTTTTTTGAGAAAATAAAAATAGGAGAGAGCAAGAGTTTATTACTGAATAAGTCTCAGCTATTATAATGAAAAAAGATCATGATTCTTAGTTTCATTTTTATTTTGTCCAAGATGCTTTTAGACAATAAGTGTTGCAATTGAATCTTGTCTTTTATAACAAGTTGTTAAAACAAGCTAAATGCTTTCCATTTGTGGATAACAAACTGATGCTCTAAGTTTAAGAATTACTGTGCCAAAAATTTAGTATTTCTTTGATTTTCTTGTAGTCTATAAAATGGACTGTTTCTGGTTATTTATGGGACCTGTGAATCAAGAGTGTCATCTCAGATAGAATGCCAAAAGAATATATGGATTGTGATGCTATCTTCTCTCAATTACTAAGAATAGTATTTGGTTGGGCCAGTTCTGGTTCAGGTAGTGCCATAAGATTTCTACCTGAGAATCTGCCTTTCGTGGACTGTTTTATGGATATTTTCACCTTTTCATTGCATTTTTTAGAATTTTCTGAGTGTGTGTTTGTAAAAAAGCAGCACCCAAATTAATTGCATCTTATATGTACACAAGAACTACTTAATAGTATTTTAAGCTGCAAAAGTGATGATATTGTGTGTTGAAATAGAATTTAACTCACTTGGTGGACTTGAAATATATCCCTAAGCAGTTATTGCAATATCTTATCAAATTCTCAAGCAAGAAACAAAGTTTTTTCTAAATGGAATTTTTATGAACTGTTTTAAGGACTCTTTACTGAAAAGCTGCCTAATCACTACATTCCCTAGGTAATGGCTGGGATATGTGTACTGAATTAGTAGCAGGAACGTGCTCAACTACACTGCCAGAATAGTTGATATTGCTTTTGCTGATGCATGTAAATCACAGAAAAATTTTGAATATGGAGAAAATTTTTTAAAATAGCCCCTTTAATTTTATCAGCCTAGAAATACCATGGATGTATGTGATGAGGTCAAACAATCCTGTAAATGAGGCAATTCCTGTTCCAGGCATTCAGCAGAATTATAGTGCTGTGTTTTACCTCAGAGGCAAGTGACCTCCCTGTGAAGAAAACCAGAAGTCCTTCAGAGGCTCTTCTCCCACACGGAGATTCTCCCAGCTGTGATTTGCAGCTGGTGCAGCCCATGCCTAGTCTGTGTAGCAGATCAACATTTAGTGGGCAGAGTAACCAGCATAGCATGATTTCTGAGGCATCAATAAATATATCAGGTTTTTCCTTCACTTGAAGCTTTAGTGATTTTTAAGGAAATAGTTGAAACCAATTTTTTTGTAAGTGGTAGACATAATAATTAAAACCCTTCAGTTTAAAAAATTTGGGAATACATTTCATTTATAGAAGGATTATGTATATTAGGAAAAAAAATCCACCTTACTGGCATTCTTCTGTTTGGGTCACTCCAAATGGGTTAAGAGGAAATTACTTGTTCCATAGTGTGATGTGTGTCACTTCCTGGGGATTTCACCTCTATAGTATGTGTGTCTCTGAACACAGTGAAGCTGCAAGTGTGGGCTAAATCCATTTAAGGAGATTCCCAGCTTAATCTTTTGGCTCTGGAAGAGCTCTAACTATGCACCTGGGACATAAAATTGTCCAAAACTGTCCCCATTGCCCATTGTGAGTAATCTTGGTTCATTTTGAGTCTTCATTCTGCTAGTTCAGTTTCCATATTCTTCTAGGAAAAAAAAATTGCTTTCCATTCACCTTCTCTGTGTGCAGTGCCTGCATTCACAGCTGTTGGTTTTTTACCTTTTCTTCAGCTACCTCTTTTCCAGCTGAAGTGCCCTTGTCTACTTAACCCTTTATTTTATGGAAGCTGTTCAATATCTGGAGTTAAACTTCTTGCCCTACTCTGAGTTTCCAATTTCCTGTTTGAGGATGAGGCCATCATCACTGACTTTTCAGAGTGCACTGAAGGAGGGCACTCCTATGCTTAGTTATACAGCTCCTAGCAGGTTTGAAAGGGACAGAGAAATGGAAGGGAATAGCTTTGGTTCATAAATATTTTTGCATTAATAATTATTACAATTTAGATAAATTACTTTAGTATAGTAGACAACTGATACTGCTTTACAGACTCTTTAGAAACTTAGGTCATGTGAAATGATTCAAAACTGTCTCCCTAGAATGGTTCTGTGAGAAGTATTAGTTCTGTTTTAAGGCTGGTGTGGGGTCGGGAGGTCACTGGGAATGGGGAAAAATAATAGAAAAGTGTGGGTACTGAAACTTCTGCATTCTACATTCAGTCTTTCTGAAAATATTTGTGTGCCTTCCTTCATTTGAGCATTGCAAAAGTGTGACTGCTTCAGTGGGAGGCTTTTCATCTTTCCTTGGTTTTGTGTCTTTGTTTCTTTTGGATGTAAATCCAAGCCAGTTGCAAGTTTTTTATTTCATGTTGGAATTTAGCAGTGGTGTTACCAAGTACTAAAAAGAATTCAACATGTTTTCTTGTTATCAAAAACATGTGAATGAGGGATAGGAATCCAGGACACAGGGAAGGTGAGTCACTGTCTATCTCTGCAGTATTTCAGAGGGTGTATCATTGTATCCCTGAATCTCTTGTGCAAATATATTAAAAAAGCAGTGCTCCCCAAAGCAAGAAACAAAGCCATGAAAACATATCTACCAGTCTTATCATGGCATGCTTAAAAAAAACCTAAAAAGAAGCTCCTATTCTGTATATAAAATACTTATTTTAATTTTTAAAATTTATAAATACAAATGTCTAGATCTCAGCTGAAAGAGGTTTGTAGTTATGCATGGCACGCTTGTGAATTCCTTAGCAAACCTATTTTATTTTTTTTAAATAAAATATGCCTGTGAAATGTCTTGGAGTTTTCTATTGGGAAATATTTTTCTGCAAAACATAGTTTAGTGGGAATAAAAAACACTGGCTGGTATAAAGATGGAATAATGTCTAGGAATTTATACTAGAATAATCTTGAATCTAGAGGGAACTTGAATGTGGGGAGAATGAAAATCTGAGAGGGTTTTTGCCCCTTCCTCTTGTGTTTTCATAGTGTTTGGGTAATATAGCTCATGCTTCACTGTAAAACTTATAAATGCCTTCAGCATGTTGAATTAGAAGCTATAGTTTTATAAAATGGCTTTTTGTTTGTTTGTTTTTGTGGACATGCTGCTTTAGCACCTACATACAAGGACTTGCAATTACATAAGTTGTCTCTCATGTGAAATAAGAACTTAAGAGAACTCCATGGAGTTCAGTGAACCAATTTTTATCAGTGTTCACAAGCAGATTTCTACCCAGGAGCAGGATAAGCATATTTGGTATTTTTAAAGGCTTTTTCAGCCTCCAGCTCTTTTGGAGCCGGTACTTAATGAGTTTGTGTATTTAGCAACCTTCATCAGATGCCATTATGTCAACTTGTACAGGCTGCCTTTGGGCTCATATGAAAAATCAGGTATAGATTATAAAATGGGAGAATACTTTTTCTCTGAATGCTTGAGAAATCTCATGCTCTTTTAGCACAATTTAGTACTTCAAGCCTGAGAAGCTCTGATCCCAGGGAAAATTGATAGAACTTTGTCATTATGGTCATGTCTGTCAATTACAGCTAGACTCATGTGGTCATGTAAGATTATAAATTTGTGCCAACCTCTCAGTCACACATGTTCCAGCTGTGAAGACATGTGGCACTATTTATTCTACTCTTTCTTCACAAGGACTCCAAGGGGAAAATATTGTCCCTACCCAGAGATTGTAACCATTATTCTGAAAGTACCTTTCAACCTTCCTCTCCATGCTGAGATGATGGCAATAGGTCTTTTTAGCCCTCACATGCTTGTTTCAAACTCCCACAGTTCATAAAATTAATTTTTGTTGGGAACACAATGTCATGATGAGGCAGGTTATTCTGACAGGGTTTTTACTTTATCCCCTCTACAAAGCAACTGATTCACTTTCTAGTAGTTACCACCAGCTATGGGGGACGGCCTGGTGCTTTTCCTTCAGAGCTTTCAGTCATTTGAGCTCATTCTCAGGTTTGCTGCTTGGAAAAGTGGAGATGACAGGAGGGGGAAGGAAGGATGTAGTAGAAAGAGGCTGACTTACCCTGGAGCTTAAAGCACATCCCAGGTGGGGGATGCAGGGAATTGTTATTGTGTGTGGAGCACTATATTTTACTTAAACACAGCACAATATTACTTGTCTCAACATTTTTTCCCCCCCAAACCCTATGAACAAAGGAAATTTCAAAAAATTGCTTTTTAACGAATTATAAGAAATCAAATAACCCTGGCAGCTTATTTCTTTCTGACTAAATATAATGAGATTGGAGCATTGCTTCATCAGAAGAATGACCTAATACAATAGCTTATTGAACCATGAAAGACTCATTAAAACTACCTTGCAAGGGTTTTTTTTGGGCAATGTTTTATGCAGAAAATTATTTTTTTAAAAAAACAACTCCAAAGTTTAAAGCAGTTACTGCATGTAGATGTAATGCATTTTATAACACTAGGCAACATAACTTGTTTTTAATTACCTTTTATGTTACGAAGATGTTATAGAAAAATCCTTAGAGCTGACCTGCACTTCAGTTGTTGGAGGCTGAGGTTTGCAGCCAGGTGACTTTGCAAAATACCTAGATGTTACACATTGGGATTTTGCCCAAAAATGTAGGAGTTGGTGATAATTTTCAGATTTCCTGAAAATTTCCATTTCCTGCTGACCTGAATGAGAAAGCTATCCCTTCCCTGAGATGTAACTGGCAGTGTGTCTGTACAGCTTTTGCAATACAGATTCAGTGTCTCATGTAGTAGGACTTAAGGCCACTAACTTGTGTCAGCTTCATTCTATCCATTCCCTTTCAAAGTTGCAAAACCAAGTTTTTCTACCCTTCGTGAACAAGAGTATTCTATCCCTGCAAGCCATAATGGCAAGGCAAATACTGCTCTTTCCAGCTGTTGGCTTTTTGTTCTAGAAGCTTCCTTCTCCTAAGCCTGACCATCATAACAAGAACTTGATAAAGATAGAATAAACTAGAGAGTTTCATTCTTTCCTCTTGTATCTGTAGGATGAAGGTGAGAATTACCTTGACTTATAAACCAGTTCTGTCCCTGAAACAACTCTGTTTAAGTCAGAACTTTTAAAGCCAGTCAAGTTTCCCCTTTAAGACCTGTCTTTCCCTGGCATGCAGCGCATCCTGGCAGCCTGATGAAAAATCCCTCCTAGCAAGGAGGAGCCAAAGGAGGATGACGTGATGCTGCCTCCCATGTAAATTCTGTGTTGTTATGTGCCTCCTATGTAAACTCCTTGTGTTTTTAGGTCATGGAGTTTTTTTTCAGATGTATCTCAGGAGGAAAGAGCATTTACATCTCACATGTGAATGCAGCCTGAGTTTGTGCACATTGCCAGCACCAGTCAAACATGCACACAGGCTTTAGTGCCTGCTGCTTAAACACATGCTCTGGACATGAAAAATTTTGTATCTATTTTTTTAGTTCATTTTTTTTATGCATTTGTAAACCATGATCTTACCTGTTCTGTGTGCCTTCTCTTACTGTAATTGGGATACGCTATTGTTGAATGTAATTTTTTAGGGCAGTTGAAAACAAATATAACAGCTTGAGATTACCTTGTGCCTCAATTATAGAGGTTATAAATTAATCCTATTTCTTTTCTGAAAAACAGATGCCTTATTTTTATACATTAAGCTTAGTGTAATAAAGTCTACTGTTTCAGAATCCACAGTTATCATGGATACAAAGGACAGTTTAAAAAGCATCAATTTAGTTGAAGTCTAACGGATATAGAGCTGATGGGTAAATGGACATCATGTACCCTTTAGGAACATACGTATTTTTGATAAGAAAACATTTATAATTGTTTAAAAGACAAAGAGATGAAGTTCTAAAATAATAAATGTATATTCGTGGCCTTTAGAAAATTCGTGGCCTTTACACTATTAGAAAATGCCCTATTTTCATTAAGCCAGAAGAATCTCTCTGCTGATAATACCAGGCCTGAGGGCTGACTTTATTTAACATGGTACTTGTACTATACAATGTATGTGTACTATAGTTCTAGAAAGGTGTGATGTTACGCGTTTTTATGTTAAGATATTCAATAAACATTTTAATTGGAGAATACCCACAGCTGCCCCAGATAGCTAGACTGGCAGCAGTAATGGGAAAACTGAATATGACTGTCTGGCTAAAAATGTTAGATTAAAAACAAAAAAGAAAGAAACCTGGGTTTATTATTTGTTACAGTAAGTAATCTCCAGTGGAGATGGAATAGTCACACGGAACTGTGCAAATATTTAGCTAATATTAAAAGCCATTTCTGTTTTTTGGTTTTTTTTTTTCCAGTTAGATCAGTGACTTTCTCTGTCCTTTATGTTTGAACCCTGAAAACGGGCCATGAGTTGGGAGAGGAGCATTTATCTGTTCTTGGAATACACCCACCCAATGCCAGTGTCAATTTGCCTGGATTCAGTGCTTTTCTCTATTTACTCCCATTCCTTGAACAATGTCTATGAGTATTAGGAGGAAAATATCTGGTTTGGATAAGCAATTATTCTGCAGCCATAGATAAGATGCTTTGTTACAGGTCTTTATTTTAATAATTGCTTCAGCCTCTATTGTGTTTTACAGCTCAGTTCTGCCACTTAATTTTCTTGGTTTGCAAACACTCTTTAAGCCAGAGGTTTAATTTCAAATGCTTTCAGCTGAAATAGTCATGCTAAACAAATATGCTTTTTTTTCCTGTTTTTACATGGTTTTACTATTTACACATTCAAAATTATGAGAAAGATAAAGTTTAAATGAATGCAATTTCAAAGTGAGGTTGAACACAACTTTATGCATTGTGGCTGGCACTTGGATGTCATCTCAGTCTTCTGAACTGACTTCATAAAAAAAAAAATACTGAGAGAAACTCTGAAGAAACATTCTTCAAACAAAAAACCCCATCCTGTAAAACCTCTCCTTAGAATCTGCTGGCATTCTGTTGGCTTTGTTCTTACTTTGCTCCAAAGCCTGAACATATTTCAGAATAATTAAGGTTTCAAACTTCAAGTAATACTTCACCTATTGTTTTAGTTTTTTCTGATTTAAATGAAGCTTTCTAACCTCTTTTTTTACTTAATTTGAACAAAAATTGCTAAGTAGTTACTTGTTTATACCATAAAAGATATAAATACCTGCTTTAATTTGTAAATTAATTCTGTTCTTATAGTCTTTATGTGCTTCACATTCGACTGCTGATTACTTTGCCTGACAAATATAATTTTAGATCTGCTTTTTTGTTTCTTGAAGCACCGAGACATTACTTAATTCTACTTCAATTTTATGGCACTCTGAGTTGTGATGCATAGGAATTCTTTGTGAAATGTCCTGGCTAGCCTAGTATAAAATTGAGGGGTTTTATGTGTGATTTTTGTTTTGTTCCAAATTATATTACAGCACTTATTGTAATAAGAGTCTTATAATGGGGATATGCCTGTCCAAAATTTTAACACTTGAGTAAGACTAGTTTAGAAACTTTGCCAAAAGGCTTGTGGGATCGTTGGATTTTTTTCTTAAGCTCAAGATCTCTTTGAGTTGTCATTCTGGATAGACTTTTGAAGAGAATTAATTTAAAATATTAAACTAGGTCAGATTAACAACTTGAGCAACATTCTGCTTTGCAAGGAATTCTGGTGAAAGGGGAATTGGAAACATGACAGCACTCAAAATACACCAAGCCCAGTCTGATTTAGGGAAATACAAAACCTTATGAAATAATTGTAGCATGTTTAGGAACAAGAATCATTAATTTTTTCTGCTATGTTTTTATTTCTCCTCTTTTGCTTCATCTATATTCAGAATTATGCCTACTTTCTACGTGGAACTAAGACAAACTTCCAAAGAGCTTCTGCATCTAGATGAAACAACTAGATTCTGAACATCTATTTAGGACTGAGTGAATATAGGGAATGTTTTATCACCACTGAAATACAATTTTGCAAAATCCAGAGACACAGTGTCCCTCAAGTACAAAGCTGTCATCTATATCTATGTATAGATATAATATAAAGAAATATATCTATCTACAAAATATGGTAATAAATGATAAAGAAAAAAATGCAGTCTATGTTTTGTGTGTGGTGACAAGTGTTAAAGGAAAATCTTGACAGCTAGAAAACTTGAAATGCTTTTCATTGATTTGGAAGTGACATTGAATTGTGTGCTCTTCCTGACTTCTGATACTGCTGGCAATTTATTTCCATCCATAGCAAAAATGGGATCATGTCCATGAAACCATACTAAAAAGAAATTTCCTTATCATTTAAAAAAAAATCCTAATGAAGGTAAGTCCACAGAAGTCTTGCAAGGTTTTCCAGGGGCCTGGTGTTCCATGGTCCAGATTCAATATTTTTTGTTTGCTGCCTGAGCAGGCAAAAGCAAAAAGTCATGATTGTGTTATTCACAACTCTGTTGTTGGCAAATATGCTTCCTGCAACTAGCCTACTAACCCTTGGTGGATTAAATACATGGGAAAATCCATCAAAAGGAAATCTAATAACTGTCCTCAGTGTGAGTCTGACTTAGGGAAGAAAAGTGTTTCTCCTGCTTGGGCTAGGAGAATGGTATTTACTTCTAAGAGTTCTGGAAACAATTCACAATATAAATGAGGTGGGGTAGAATTAATATAAGAGTGTGAGGATTTGACTGTCATGGTAATTTCAATCATCAGAAATGTCTACCTACCAGAAAGAGTAGGTAACCAAAATATTTTCTTCCACCCTGACTTTTCTGGTTATAGGAGGCTCTAGACCTATTAGTTTCTGACATTTACTTTTTAGTAGTCTCTATTGAACTCTCATTAGGGAGTAATTCTCTCTGCCAGTTATTTTCACAAATTTAGTGTTGGTTGTATAGATTTATTATAAGTTTATTGTTAATTAATATAAACAAATCAGAAGACTGCTGTTTTCTTACAATTGCAATCTTACAACTGCATTCTCCAGTGGCCTCTCATTGTGAATTCTTCAGTACTTAAATTTACTAGTCTTGTTATGTCCTTAAGTTAATAAAAGAGACTGCAAAGTTAAATTGCTGTTAAATAATAAATTCTATTGCATCAGTTGAAAGTCTTATACAGTATTATAAGAGAACAGTGTGAATTGCCTGAATTTTCACATGAGTGCAGCAACAGCTTGATTCAAGCTGTGAAGAATCCTACAACTGTTCCATGTAGGAATCATGGCTCTCTGACAGGAACTTGACTGGCATTTCAGCTTCAGGTCATCTGTAATTCTTCGACCCTCTTTTTGCATAACAATCTGTTATGCATACCCTGACCCATCAATTTGTATAATTGATACTCCCAGTCAGAATTCCATAACTTCGTAACTTCAGAGTTGTACCTTTGGCAAATTGCTGATTTCCTACTCATCCCTGGCAGGATCGCTGCTGCAAAGGTGACTTTCCAAACCAGTCATTTTATCTACATCAGCTGCAATTCAGCTTCCTGTTTTTCAACTTTCAAATTTTGGTGGTTTCTATTGTATAAGGCCTTAGCTGCTAAGCTATGAAGACTCTTTGCATACCGGAGAGGTCATTGCTCCATTTAAATGTGCCAGTCATACTCCCTTTCTCCAAAGGTGGTGGAGCTTTGGAAAGTATCTGAAAAGCTACTCTTTTATTTCTTTTAAAAATTACGTTTAACTTAGGAATCTGGACATCTTCCTGATGTGTTGATACTGTCATCTAGGCCAAGAGATCTTCTTTTTGAGGTATTTCTCAGTTCTGGTTATAATGCATGAAGTCTTCTCTCTTCTAAAAATAAGTTATATGACTACAGGTAGGGATTTGGATGTATGATAATTCTCTGTTTAGTCTGCTTTTCTGCAGTTTCCTCTTACTGGGGTCATTGTCTTTGAACTCTTCAGCAGTGACCAAGATTCAACACCTGTGCATGTGCTAAAGCATCTTGAGGTGCTTATGGGTGAAAGACAGTGCTGAGCCTGATTCACTTCTGGCTGAAGCACTGAGTATTGTTTGCAGGGTTGTGTGAAAATGCAAATTCTTTTAATTATTTTCTAAGTATTCCTTATGATTTCCCAATAGCAAGATGAACTCTCTGTACTATTAAATATTATTATGTCCTCTAGGATCCAGCCAGGTTTTCTAGATTTCCTTGGCCAGCTATTTTCTAACTAGTTCTTAGCTCAGGCTTCTAAGGAGGGCTTTGTAGCAAAGTACAGATCCTTGTTTTGGTCACATGCAGCCTTGAACAGCAGTGAATGAACACTGATGACTTAAAAACCTTAATTCAGAGTACACAAAACCAAGAACCTTTTAATCCTAGTGAAATAAACCAGGGAAGCTGCTTTACATTACCAAACTGGTTTACAAGTCTGAACTTGAGTGCTAAACCCCCTATATTTTACTCATCACTTCAGATAAGAACCAAGTAACTCTAGTACTAATTGCTGTTGCTTTGCAAATCCCTTTGCCTAAAATTGGCACATAAGGACTCTGATTATTATTAATGAGGTTACTTATATGACTGATGAGAAAAAATTGAGCAAATCCAAAGGTTTTTTTTAAATTTGTGCTTTCAAATGAAGAAAAACACTAGAGAATTTTACAAGCTTTTCTTACTAGCTAAGCAAAGAATCAGACCTTTTCTTTATGTTAATATCACGCTGTTTTGACAGTAAAAAGACAGATTATCTAAGAGTTTTTCCTCTTACATCCTATAATGACATGCAGCTGAGGTGGAGAAACCATGCTATGTTAGATGGCTTGGATGTAAATGTTGAGTGTATTGGAACAGATGTTACCCACCTGCAAACAGGCACAAAATGAAACTAGAGTTTGCCTAGGCCTAATGCTACTTGTGATTTAACACTTTCAAAATAAGATTTTTTAGAGAAGAAACACAGGGAATAATTTTTCTGGAGAGTACTCTGTTCTGGTTTGTTTAACCTTTTTCCAAAGTGGGGAATTACTGCAGTGGTAAGGAATAAGTCAATGTTATTTATGTTTGTCCACTCATTATATTATTGGAAAAGCAGTTTTCCTGATTTTTTTTCACCATTCTTCTTTAAATAAACTTTTAAAGTCTCATGGTATCTTGATATATAATGTAGTGATAGAAAGTTCTATTCTTGCTTTTACAAAGTGAAAAGGCATTTTAAGGAAAGAGAGCTGACTCGTACTGATTTGATTCTTTAATATCAGCAGAACATTTTTAACATCTTGTCAAGTTAAAGTGTTGCTGACTACCAGTGTTTTTATCATTAGGCCAAGGCTGGTGTAGCTCTTGACAAGCCCCTTGGGACTAAGCCCTTGGTGTGAGCAGTGCAGCCTCAGTGACTGGTGAAACTGGTGGGATGAGAGGCCTTGTCAGTAATGGATTTACTCTGCTCCATGCTGCATCTTGAGGGCACGTGAAGCTTGAGGGACAAAAGAGGGAGTACAGGGATGTTGCAGCCCACTGAACAGCAGCCAGCCTTTTTGCTGCTTCCACTCCCATTCAGCCAGGTAACCTTGCCTCACTATATTAATTGCTCTTGGTGTGTTAAGGACCACTGAAAGGCAGTGATGTGGGAAGTCCCTTTCAAGTCAGATGTCATACTCTTTATCAACACAGTCTTTTGTAGAGCTCATACTCTTGAAAGTGTTCTGTTTTTAAGGAAATAGGGACATACCTTTAGCCAATGCAAATCCTTTAAAATTATTGTGCTACTCTTAAATAATAGCTGGTGACAGCTGAAACATTTTACACTTTTTCAAGACTAGAAGCTAAACTGTGTTTTAAGATAAACACAATGAAAGAATGACTTTGTAGGTCTACAGGTGGTGCTCGTGTCACTGGAGAAAGAATTCAGCCATGGGGAGCTGCTACTGCTAATGCTGGTTTTTTTATTACTAGTATTTTTGAACCAATCAGTCTTGTCATCAAGATTAGATTGTTACTTCTTATCTATTTTTCCCATGTGAGGAAAATTAGACAATATGCACTGTAGTTCTGAAATATGTTGTTTGGCTGCAGCATATTTGCCAATTACTTTAGCTAGTCTGATTTTGGGACAGGTATTAGGTATTCGGTGTTTTAAGTAATATGTATGGCACATAATGGACAGCTTTCTGCAACATAAACATGCAGGTTGATGCTTTTGTAGGGCTTCAGGATTACCATGGGAATTTTTAGACAGCCAGCAATGAACAAGGAATAAAAACTACTCTTGTATTGTGTGTTTGCAGATCAGTGGGAAGGACTGGGATTTAGATACAACCATTTCATGCATTTCTATTTATTTTTGCTATTTTCAAAACTTGATACATCATTGGAGTGCAGTGCACAGACTAGATTTTGCAGAGATCGTGGAAATGTATTGGAAACTTTTGTATATGTACACAAGCAATATATATACACATAAGCAAAAATGCACGAGAAATGCATTTGAAAGGAAACTTTGCAGGTATTACTCCTTCCACCAGCTCTTATCCTTAGGCTTTTGGAGGAGATAGGATGAAGATGAGAAGGATGTGGTGAATATATAAATACAAGCTCTTTCGGTACTTTGAGGATTTTAATTTACTGAATAGGCAGATTTTCTTTTTTTGTGCCCTGAGCATGTGTCTGGGGTTTTTTTCAGAGGTTGTTGTGGGGGTTTTTGCTATCTCTTTGTGCTTTGTATAAATTGTTTTGGTTTTGACGACTATAGCAAAAAACACTAGAAACATCTGACTTCCAGACAAGTGTTAGCCAGTTTTACTGACTAAGATATTAATTTTTTTGCTGGGATTATGGCAATCCCTGTTACTTTATATTGAAGTACTTTATGAATGTCTGCAACTCTACAGTTCATGAACAATTTTAGAAAACTGGTGGTGACCTAAAGGTGTGCTGACTGCTGGCTAAAAATGTTCTGTATCTTCTGTAATGAATGCACAAATGACCATTTGGTACCAAAGCCCAGAGCAATCCTGTGTGACATGACTTGCAACTGTGTTGCAATATTGTGCCCTGATTCTGGATATTATTTTGGCTGTGAAACTTAGACTAAGAGGAAAACATTATACCTTTTCTGGGAGTTAGAAGCAAAATCTTGTGTTCCTAAGCCATTTGTGAATCCAATACTTCTTCAATTATTAAGTCTGTTAACAGCAAGTAGAAACTATTTGTCTACCACTTAAAAACTACAGTAAATACTATGACCTTTATGTGATTTCTTGAGATCAGTGCTAAATTGAAGCATGAGGTACTCTATCCTTAAATTATATTAAAAGAGGTTGTCTTTAAGAAAGGCTAAGTAATTATACCCATTAAACACTGCTTTACTGAATAAAAGGAAAACCAATATTCAGAGTGTCATCAATCTTTTTGGACAGTTGTATCATTTACATGTTGATTATTATATATACAAGTATATATAGTTTATCTTCTACCAACACAAGTGTAAGAAACACAAGCTTCAGATTTTAATCACTGGTTATTTGACTAGTTATTTGACCTTGCTCTTCAAGCCTGTGAATACAGCACCAGAATTTATAATAATAGTAATTTCTCCCTATTTTTGTTAATTGCTTATTAAGGATTGGCAAAAAAAAAAAAAAAAAGCCAACCCCACACCCCCAAAAAAGCCCAACCCCCCCAAAGAACCAAACTAAAAAATCCAAAGAACTCCTCAAAACAAAAGAAGCAAAAGCAAGTTAAAAAGCCAACAAAAAAATGAGAAAAAACCCCCAAACAAAAATAACAAAGAACCTCAAACCACAAAGAAAGCAAAACCAAAGCAAATAACTCCCCAGAATCCCCCTGAAACAAAAATAAAACAAACTAAAAAACAACCAAAATAGAAGAAATAAATCTGAAACCCCAAAACAAAATTTAAAAAAACCCAAACAACAAACAACAAACCCCCAAACAAATAAAAAACCAAAAACCAAAAAAACCCCACCCCAAAACAAAAACATACAAAAGTAAGCAACAAAAAAAAACCAAACCAAACCAAAAAACTCCAAAAAAAATAAAAATAAAAATCCCCAAGCCAACAAAACCAAACAAAAAACCCAACAAAAAGCCCCCAAAATCCGACAAATATCCCTAGTAAAACAAACAAATAAACAAATCCCCAAAACCTCTCAAGGAACAAAAAGGAAAAAAAAAACAACCTAAAAAAAGTGTTTCAATCCAGCTGAGGATTAGTTGGAAAAACATAATCGAAAATACCATTGAAGCTTAATTTCATAAATATAAAAGTGTCTTGATAGCACTTTTAACTTGAACTGCTCCTTTAATGTTCTCTTGGATGCATTCTGCAATTTCACACTGGTGTCTCTGAAAATGTTGCTGGATCTGTGAATTAAGAGGTGATATCAATTAAAAAGGGTTTTGGAAAGAAATCAATACAGATGAAAATAGCATTAACTGCAGTTACTCCATCAGTGGAATCAGTCCCTGGTCCTTGTAAGGGATCTGAAGATTCGCTTTTGTGACTTCCAGGGACAAAACAAAAAAAAAGGAACTCAAAGACGAAAACCCTAAACTGTTCAAGATTTTGCTCTATGTGACAAACTGATACTTAGTAAAAAGCTGATGGTGAGCAGAAATTGGTAAAGCAAGGATAAACATGATTCAAATGTATTTATTTTTATTTATTTATTTTGCTGTTAGATTTTTCCCATTCTAGTAAACCCTTGTTCTTGTGCAACTCTGTTGTGCTGACCACTGGTTCCTCCTTGGTGTTCGGTGCAGCCAGTTGGAAATTGCCCTTGGTGAAGCATCAGTGGAGTTCAGAGGCAGGGTTTAAGGCCAGGTGAAATGTTCCTGTACAACAGCAATGTCCAATTCATATGAAATCTTTAGTGATACAGTTTTAAGCTAATTTTTCCATGGGAAATCTCTGTTTTCCACTGCATAGGAATTGAGAAACGTGTGGATTATCATCTGAAAAAAACCCACAAAACCCACAAGGGAGGGGAAGGGTAGAGGGAGAACAACAACTATTCTACCAGTATCAGAAACTACCTCAACGTCCAGAATTTCCCAGGTATAGTAGTTGCCCCCAGGACTGAAACAGACTTCTCTCTAAGCTGAGCTTTCAAACTGAAGAAAACCTCCAGTTTGTGGGCTTCAAAATTTGTGGCTCTAAAAGGTTTGACCCAGTCAGGTTCCTCTGGAGCAGTTTCATAGCTTTCAACCCACACAGTGCTCTCACTTCAGTAATGCATTGCCCTGACGTACAACGGTTTTAGTTCAGATATATGGATAGGCAGGAAGAGAAGAGAATATTTCTTCAGAGAAAACTTTGTTTGCTTTGGTTTTCATTTTTGTCTATGACCTAGAAAGTTTCTGGATGAATAACATCCATTACACGCTCAACCCTTCTGGCAACTAGTCATCTGGGTCTCTGTGCAACCCAGCAGACCAATCCATCATACACTAAAGCATGGAAAAATTACACAAAAGCTGGGGACTTCAGGGGACTTCAGGGACTTCTCTGAATGTGTTTTAAAGTTGGTTTGGTGGCTTGTGTATGCTAGTGTAATGAGTGCGGTAGGAGTGAGGGATGTGCCTTAAAGTTTTTGCTTTTGTTGGTGAATTTTAACTTGCACTGAGGCATGAGCTCAAAGTGTTGCTGGCATTTTAGGTAGTACTTCATTCCAATTTCCATAATTGAAATAACCAAAATTTTTAAACTTATTTTGGCTAGAATTCTGAATTAGTTTTTTTTTCCCCAAGCAGAATTCCAGAAAAATAGTATAGTAAATCATTTAAGGACTTACTAAGATTTATGCTTTAAAGTAATCAACAATGAATTCAACTAATTAATTTCTAAAGTATCTTGATAAACCATAACTTGTAACATTTAAACTGTCTGTCCCAAAGTAGCTGTTGTGTATTTTTCAGCTTTAAACTGATTGCAAAAGTCTAATTTGAAAGTAAAATGCAGGATTGTACTTCTCTCTGTAATATTTATACAGGGTAGCACATACTTTATATTTGCAAATTATAAAAAGACCTGACCCAGAAAATGACTGAGCTCAAAGGAAGCAAAGCATCGTACTTAGGTATTTTCTCTTGGGAACGTGGAATTAGAAGAGTTAAGACAAACTCTTTCTACTCAAGCTTTTTTTATGTTCCCTGGAAGGAGCCACCAAGTGTCAGGCTCAGTAAGCAAAAGCCTATGGTTGTGGAGGAACTGTAGTCACTTGGAACCAGAAGGGTATTACCTAAATCTTCATTAGGACTTTTAGAAAATGAAGATCATGAAAGAAGCATCTGATACAATGACTTAGAACACTTACTAAATGATAAACTTGATAAATGTGACATCTTGCTATAGCGGTTAAAATGGTCTGAATCAGAGGGGTGGCCTATCCACAGAACTTGTAAAGAATATTTTTCCTCATTTGCAACATTTCTTGATTAAGCCCTACCATAGATCATATCAAATCACTGAAATTTAAGAGAAAAATTATACCTCCAGAACCTTTTGCCCTTAGTAACCTACTTTCTAATTAACCTTCAAGTTGAATGTAGCATAATAAGTCATTGTGTAGACATAGAGGTGCCTCCAATGATTAGGAAAAGAAATTGGTTATTCTCTGTATTCAGTGTTTGAGATTATTCCTTGACATCTCCTTGGGGATTTCTCATTAGTGCTCTTATTAGTAGCACTAAGTTAAGTGCTGACTATAAGTAGTTTCAATACTTTTTCAGCAGAAATTTAGAAGTTTAATTTTTTAAACACTGTTGTATGCTTAATATCAACATCAGAAAAAAAAACCAGTTCTTTTGCAGGTGAGATGCATCTAGGGGTAAAATTGGAAAATCACATATCTAAGTTGTGTTAATTTAGGTAATGTAGCAATAACAAATTGAAGGTCTTCTATGTCTTAATTTATTGGAAAAGAAAACTGTTCAAAAGTGTGTTGAATTTCTTCTTATACAGCAGGGTAAGGAAAGATTAGACTGTACATGATGTTTTGGTTCTGGTTTTCTTTTCCTTATTTTGTGGCTCTATGCAATACAAGACGTGGAAATCTGTGATCCTGATGTATTGGAATCTGTTTTGTCACTTGTGACTGAATAGCATATGTTTATGAAAGATTGGGTTGCACCTCGTTTTTAAACTGCAGAAGATTCTCTCTAGGCTGTATTTGCATTTTAAAGGATAATTTTGAAAGAGTGATAATACTTTACAGTTCAAACAGATCCAAGTAAATGGGGAACTTACGCAAGTAAATCCAGAGGCTTGTTTGGCTTAAATAGAATATATAAGCAAAAGATTCCTGGGTAATTTTCATTGTTCTGCTGTATTTTGGGATAGATCTATGCAGTTGTTTTGTTATAGTACTTTATTAACAACCCTGAGCACACTGGGGATGGAGAGCTGCATATTTGTGCTTCGAACTGAACACACAGCTTCATGGAGTACTGAGATGTAAAAGGTGTTGTCAATCCTCTGTGTCTACAATAAACATTTGCTTTAGCCGCTTCTTCAGACTTCCCCACCCTGATCTGCATGCTTTTATAGTAAATAATTTGTCACCACCGTACTCCTGAAGGGCTCTTGATAGAAAATGTGAAGAAATTAATTCATGCATCTTTTACTGAATTCTGACATACCTAATTCCACACTTCAACATCACAGGTTTCATTTCATTATTGTTAATTGCTCAGAATTAATGAATATTTAGATTCTCATAAGCAATAGAGAATATTGCTAGTAATTAAGATGCAGTAGGTTATCTCATTTGATTTTATTTCTACATTTACTTGATAACTTGCCTAAAAGTAATTGCCTTGTATATTTTAGCTATATGTGCCGATTTCAATTTGCAGAGTCAAATATTACACCGAGCTTGGAAACAGATTACATCCAAGCTGCCATTCACTGTTGGTTGGTACAAATGCAGAAATTTTAGAAACCATATTTGCTCACATACACTGTTGTCTAGAAAGAAATAATTAAAAATTTTGAAAAAAATTGAGGGCAAAACCCAAAAACCCTAACTCTTGGAAAGAAAAAACAAAATTCTGGGAAAACAGAGAAATCCTCTTGTTAATGAATGACAAGAGAATAGGCACCCCCAGATCTATGTATAAGAGCTGTCATGTGTTCTCTAGTTTTACTTGGTCACTGAGGGTGTTAGGATGCCTGGAATTTTATTCTGCTTGCCAGTTGAAAACAATGTGATCTGTTTGTGCTGACCTCCCTTTACAGCTGTTTAATATGTTATTTCAAAAAGGAGCTTTTATTTATATCATGCCACTTTTTTCAGGCTAGATCTGCTAGTACGTTTCCAGCAAGATGGATAATGTGGAACTTTAGTGATGTGTTGGGATACAGATAAAGGTTGAAACTTGTGCTTTAGTAGAAGCCACTTATATCACCCTGAAGATATCGAGCTTTATGATTAGAACAAGTGTAAAAGCAAATAAATTGTGAGCTGTGTCTCATACATGGAACCAATCTCTGCTGGCTTTTTGTGTGGTTTTTTTCAATGTGGTGCATTTATTTTAGGGATTTCCATACAGGTGTGTTTTCAGTGTTTGTGTTAGGACTATACATGTATTAAGAAGGTGATCAAAAGTGCACTTGAGAGTTTGTGAAGCATTATAGCAGGAAACCTTTTTAAAGCTTTCTAACTTAACCAATGTGTTGTTACTAATGGATTTTCACAGGGCCAAGTCCAGAATGCTTCCTATGTACTGGGTGCTCTTTAATCCTGCTGGGAAATACTTTCAAAATTAGAACAAGAAGCAAATGGAATGAGTGGGGACTCTTTCATCATCCATTTACCAAATAAATATGTATAGAAAAAACCAAAATTGATGGATTTTCAAATGAGTATTTTTTTCCTGCTGTACTGGATAATTATTATAGGGAATCAATAGTTGCAGTTGTTTTTGTAGATATCATTCTTGGGCATTGATATGTTTGAGAATAGAAGAAAATGTGGGATCAGGGTGGGACAGCAGCAAAATAACCCCCCAGCCTTCATCAGCAAAAAGTAGTCTAACTTCTGTCAGCAAGTTGTAATTCTTGGAAAAGTTCATCTTTTTCCTCAGACAAAAAATTCTGTGCTTCAGAGGAAGATGCAGCACTTTTGCCAGTTGTGAGTGCATGGAGTTAAGTTTGTTTATCTGAGCATCTGGAAACATCTTGTCTATACTAGACACATATAGACATTTAATATGGCTCATTTAGTCTTTGAAGCATCAGATTAGAAATTACTGAAGAGAATCAATTTGGAGCAAAAATGTGAATGCATATTTTCTAATGTAACAATTTTTTTTTGTATTAGATAATATTAGAACAGACTTGAAAATGTAAGATTGAGTATCAGAAGTTCTGCCAATTAAAGCCAAAGTTTCTGTATTTCTAAACAAACAGTAATATGCTTTGCATAATAGAGTACAGCAGATACCAAATTGATAGGGAATTAGGATGGTGGCATTACTACTGTGGACAACCCCTCTGCCCTCACTCCATTTCCCTCATTGTTATTTATGGCCCTCACAGAGAGCTTTGCTTTTCCAGAACAGTAGCAAAAGGGACCCAGAAACCTCCCTTTGTCTGTGGTTGTGTTCTGAGCAATCCAGAGAAGGGAATATGACTTCCGGGTGGTTAATGGCAGAGAGCAATATCTTTATGTGGTTGCTTCTCTGTCATTATTGCTCCACTTCTTCTTAAGCTCTACTCCCCTTCCTTTTCCCATTAGTCTGCATTAATTGAATGGTGTGATTCTAACAAAGCTTTCGCAGCAAAGCTATAGGCCCTTGCAATGAGATATATAATGAAATATATCGATTTAGATTTGTTTCCTGTTGGTAGCATGTAGAAAAGGAACTCGAATTTGTCACAGGAAAATATCACATGTGGTAAATCTGTACTGCTCAAGCTTATTTTAAAAATGTTTCCTAAGAATCACTGTTGAAGTGTAAAAAATGGGTTCAATTTGGGGCATGCAAAAGTAATACATTAGAGTTGTATCATGGAATGTAAATAGATGGGTGTGTCTCCTTTTCATTCCTATGCAGTGATTGTCTGTATTATTATGTAGTAATACACACAATTGGTTGTACATCTAATTAAAATCATTCTACTACAAGCATTGCCTCAGTCAGTAGAGACCTGTTCCTTCTTCAGTATTGTTTTTAGTGTTTTTCATGTGCATAGCATTTTATGGAAACTTGGAGAGCATCCATCAACATAAAAGGTTTACATCAAACAATAATATTAGAGCTGCCTTTCTTATATTGTTACATGGTAAATGTCTGGGGTCTTTAAAATGCAGCTGTTTGCTGAATTCGAGTGAAAGAGCCAAGTTATGTAGCCACTTAGCTTGCTGGCAACTCATCAACCATATCCTAAGCCACATTTTGGGAGATGTTACAGCTTAAAGTCTTTAATTGAGTGAAATATTTATTTTAAAAAGTAATCAAATATTAGACATTAAACACACCAAGACTATGCAAACATTTACCTTCCATTGCTAGACAGTGTTTCTATCTCCCTTCTAGTCCAATCCTCTGAAATACCACTTTTCCCTGCACTTTTTTTTCTCTTCCTTGCATGGTTTGTTATGCCTTGGTCAGATTTTCCTTTCCTTGTTTCATTTGCCACAGGTATCTTAGCAGTATTTTCTTCTGACTGCTGATGTTTTTCCTTCAGACTGATTTCTGGTGCTCAGCACATGCTCCCATGTGACTCCTATAATTCTCTCTCTTTGGGCATCTTTGCTTTGAGTTCCTAAAAGAACATGGGGAGTGACAAGCACTGAGAGCAAGTGAAGATCTGTGACAAATTACCTGCACTTGCCATTTGAGTCAGAAGCTGGTGTGAGTACTTAAGAGGGAGTTTTGTTGACAAATGAGAAATTTTCCCTCTTGTTTGGAAAACTCAGCAAGTCCGTGCTAACATACAGCAATTGATCTTGAAGGAGAACCAGCCAAGACTTAAAATGCCTGGTGAAGTGCTTAGTATTAATTTGTTTGAGGAGTAAGTAAATATGCATTATGTCTTTGTATTGTGTATTCAGCAAGTGCTTTTCCAATAAAAGGAAACATACAAATCACAGTGATGTTCCTTAGATACATGGGCCAAACAATTGGCTATGTCTGTGGCTTTTTCCTTCCTTAGAGGGTAAGGGTAATATATCACTGTGCTAATTGTAGAAAAGTAAGACAAATGCATCATGTATCATCTCTACTGTTCTGACTTGGATCTCTTAAGTGCTGGAAGATGGGTAATAGCAGACCTGTCCAACACTCCCATTAACAATTCATGTTTCCTACCAGTTTCATTTTTCTGAAACTGTTGTTGATAATTGTTTTGAAGGATTAATCAATAATAAGTCACTGTTGACGTCCCAGAGGGACCAAGTGACTGAAGCTGAGGTTTCCTTTTGGGTGGTTTTATTCACTTCCATGCAGGTGTCCTGGGTTTGCCCAAGAAAGGTCAGTTTCGGAAGTAACCTATGTGGCAGGAGGTAATACAGCTTCCTTTCAGGAGACAGAACCAGTAAGCAGCTAGTTTTTTTGAGTACTGATAGGTATGCAAACCCATTAAAAGTGGTTCTGCCTTCAGCCAAAAAAAATATATTTAAGAGAGGAACACTGGGAAAAAGACCTTTTTTTGTCCTGTTGTTGCCAGAGAAAGCTGGTCTTCTGCTTTCTCTCTCTGGTAAGACTCGGCCCTTGCCCTCCCCGCCCTCCCCCCACCGCCCTCCTTTTAGAGGGAAGGGGGAGAGGGGGGTTTGGAGCTGAACCTGAACCCTTCAGGGTTCAGACACAGCTAGCTCATAAATTCCAACCATGGCTAGGCAGGGCTGAGTGCTAGCTCTCCCTCTTCCTCAGCTCAGACACTGAAATGCTGCACCTGACCATTGCAGGGACCGAGAGAGATATTAACCCTCTCAGTCCCTGGATGAAACTTAGAGGCATCCATTCTCCCCTGCACAAAGAGAGAAAGAGTAAAGACACTGACAGAAACATAGCAAAGAGACTCTAAAGTCAGTGAGGGAAACGTCAACACCTAGAGGGACGAGTATGAGGAGTGCTTCAATGTGGAAGCTGAAAATTCTTTTGTGAAGCCATGGTTAAGACTAAGCTAAAATATTCCCTGTAATATATGAGAAAATGGTCCAAAGAGGGGGATGAGACCTTCTAACTGCAGCCAGTGAGCCAAGGCACCTGTGTAGAGATGAGTAGATACTGAAGTAATTGTGGCCTGATTATGAGCAGAGACAGAGAAGAAGTCTCAGAGAACTCAGTCCCTCAGTCCCAGGGATGGTAAAGAGGACCCATGTTGCCAGTAATAGAAGAAGGGGATTTCTTTGCTGCTGTAGTAGAACCATTAATCCTTAAAAGAGTACCCCATGGACCACCATAGCCCACCGTAGTAGCTGTGGGAAGGCAAAAGTGTGGGAGGGATCTTCCACACCCAGCAGATTTTCTCCTCCCGGGCAGCTGCTTGTTGTGAGGCTGGGACCATAAAAACTCTATTTTCTTGTGGAATGGTCCATGGTATAAGCAAGAGAAAACTTCTTTCCCTAAATGAACAGAGAAAAGACTATTTTGGAGGTGGTAAGCTGACTGAAGGTCAAAGTGTTGTTTTATGTTGTCAGTGGGAAGGAGATGGAGGGTTGTGGGGAGGAAGGGTGTTCTGAGGGTTTTGTTCTGGTTCTTGTTTTTTTTTCTTTATACGTCTGTTAATAAACTTTATATTCTTTCAAGTTTGAGCCTGCTTTGCCTACTCCAAACTCTTATCTCACTGCAAAATTGGGTAAATTCTGGTGTGCTGGCGTTTGGCCAGAAACTCAGATGGGCAAACTCAAACCACTACAGCAGGATAGGATGGATTGCATACACATAGCTGCTGATCTTTTAATTTTTAATTGTTAATTGCATTAAATGGTTTACTGGTTTTGCTTTGCATCAGGCACATCGATTCAGTAGCTTTCATGGCAAAACAGTGAAAAAAGGTGAGACAACATCATAAATTGCAAACATGTAGTAAGTGATTGGCTGGAATTTCCCAGTGTACTAGAGGTGTGTTCTTTGCCTCCCAGTGCATTTGTTTGTCAAGCTGTCAAACCTGCTTTCCTCTTTTACAATATCATATCACATTGCTCCTTTTCATTCATCAAGTTTGATTTTGGAGAGAGTTCAGATAAATCAGTAATGGAACAAATTGTACATCAATGAGGATTTTATTTGGGTTACTTTTGTACTAATGTAGTACTTCTCTCTGTTACCTTCATTGCTTGTTTTATTATTTTCTTTTTACTCTTGCCTGTTCTGTTTCCCAGCTCTGAGCCTGATTTCAAGGTTGATTTGGGTATGAGGGCTGCTTGATATGTAATTACCTGAAGATCTATAAAAGAAAAACACATCAAAATGTGGGATTTGAGACATGATTTCTATGTGTATGAAAGTAGATACATTGTTAGCACTGAGGTTTTTTTTGAGTCACTATTTAAATTGTTTAGAGGAGGAGTTTGTGTGTATTTATTTATATGTTTTGTTACAATGCTCTTGGATTTTGTGTGTCTAAAATGACCAAGTTGAACTCCTAGTAATGTGTGATCTTAAAAAAATATCTGAAGGTTCTGTCAATCTAAATCATGTTGGCAGAGGGAGCCTTCACTGGACACTTCTCATTTACTTGGTGAGGTGCTCTCAGGGAACATAGGGTTTGTTGTTCTTTATAATTTTTTTTACCTATGTTACTCTCTGAACTTACCTTGTTTTTATGGTTCTGAGAGGCTTTGCCTTGCTCAGCACTATGTAGCAGAACTAAGTTCAGAGACAGCTCACTGCCTTGTTCTGATTTCTTCAGTGGTTTCAGCGTTCAATTTATTGCCTGTGTCAAGGGTTTTCTGTTGGGCTACAGAAAGCTGGAGTGAATTAGAAGAAGAAAAATAATCTACCAGCAATCTTGCAGTTTTCCTACTGACCTGAATTCATGAGGAAAGAAAGCTGGCTAAGCTCTCTACTTGTCTGCTGAGATAACTGAGACTCTGACTGGACTTTCACTCCAAGTCTGTCGATGTAAACAAAAAGAGGTCCATTGACTTAAGCGGGATTTGGATTAGGTGCTTAAAACTGGTGCTATGAGAGAAACAACAATCACCAGACATTTTGTTAACTTGCAGAAACAGCTGTAGTGAATTTATTTTCAACATAATTTAGTTATCTGAAGCTGTGGAGTCAGAAATAAGACTGTGTTTTCCTCTTTGTTGTGCATCTGAATTATTGCAATGACACTGCTTCAGAGGAGTTGAGTAGGGAATCAAACCTTATATGATTTCACAAGTATTGATCTTCACAATACTATTAATGATCTGGATAAACAGCCTCTGCTTGCTCTTGGTGATGCTTTTAAGTTTAAGAGATGGAAACTGAAAATACGTCCTTCCTAGTTGCTCTGAGGTGCGCTTTCCAATTAAATTCAAGTTTGAAGTGTTCATTACTTAATATTATTATTTTTTTTAAACCTAAATATCATCCTGAGTTTAGCACTGTTTCTTTGACAATATTGGTATGGTCTTGCTTCTGCTGAAAGAGAGAAAAAATCTCTGTAGGTGCCTACCACAGAATTGAATAGAAAGACTGCATCCTTGTGAAAGGAGCAAGTTCCTCAAACTCTAACAAAAAAAATTATGAGGTGAATTGAAAAAAAACCCCAACCAACCAAAGTCCCAAAACCAGAGACTAAGAAAAACCGTTTTGTAATATACTATCTAGGATTTTCCTGAAATACTTCCTATTTATATCCAAGAGCTTTTCGGATAGGGATTTTTCTTTTGATGTATTGTTATGGCTCCTTTGGGTATAATTGAAGAAATAACTTCTACATTTCAATTATTGAACATCTTGACTGGAAAACAGACCAAAGTTTTGAATTTATACATTTGTATTATACAATCTGGTTATCTAATACTGTTTGTGTTACTGAAGTTGAAAGGTACTTATTTTCTGTTTCACATCCCAGATTACTCTTGGGACAGGGCTGTCCCCACTTCATTCAGTGGCCAGATACAAGCTGTACCTTGGGTTTTCAAGGAGAAGGAAGAAACTAAATATCTTGCCAGATACATAACTCTGATGTTAAATGTTCCAGTCTTGAGAAACTAGAGTTTGTCTCATGACTACTGCAGATTTCAACAGACCTCCATAGCTACTGTGGTTCAGAAAGTGCCTCTGCCAGCAAACTCCTTCTGCACCCATGCCATCCATCATTTTGTTCTGAGGTGAGAAACTGGTACTTTGAGTGGGATGATCAGGGCCTCTGGCAGTACAGAGTGAACAGATGCTCATTTGGTAAATTTCTGCCTTGCCACGGAGATGGTGGTAATAGTGAAGCTGGGTTTTGGAAACCTATTAATTCAATAGTAGGTTAAAGGAAGAGAGTTTTTCCCTCAGAAATTGTTTGAATTTTTTTGGCATTTGTGGAAGCTTGATCTTAAACCCATAAATGTGAAAAAGAAAAAAAAAACCTGAACAAAAAACCAAAACCAACAAAACAAACCAAAAAACAAACAACCCCCCCCAAACAAACAAAAACCCCCTACCAAAACAAACAAACAAAAACAAACTACATGAACACAAAAACCAACCCAAACATTGTTATTTGTAGAGAATCCTGTTTACATCTGTATATTTTGGAGTTTTTAGTACCAGATGGGAAGGTGTTAAAAGCTCTGTACAAAGCAATGAAGTTCCAACTGTTGTTCAAGTTTTTTTCCCTGGTCAGGTTGTTGCTGATAATGTTCAGGAAGGCACATGAAACTGAAGTATTTTCCATGCAGCTCTAGTACCAAGAAGTATCTTTGTTGTGGCCATACTTACGCCAGGAGCTTTTCAAGTTTCTGTGTTATAAGCAGAAGGAATTTAACGGTTTTTTTTTGCCACAAGTAATGACAAATGTTCAATGGCAATTAGAGCCGAAGTATATTTAAAAGAAAAAAAAAAAAGTCAAGTTTGACTAAAACAAAGATTTTTAATAAAAAAGTTAGAATCATGTTTTAAACTCTACTGCAGGAGGCAGTGTCAAGTATTGGACCTTGTTTCAACCCCGTTTAAACCCAGATAAACCAAGTCCCTGAGTAGAAACTGTAAAGAACTTAGAAGGTTCAAAATATTCCCAAAAATGAGATTAAAACCAAACGAGGTTAGATGTTGGTGCCAAAAAATTGATTTGTTTTATTTAATTGTAAAAGAGGCCAAGAGAAAGAAAGATAAAAGAGAGAGAAAGGGAAGTGTGCGTGGGGACAGGGAGAGAGTGACAGAGTTAGCTGGAAACGTATCACTCATCCGAGGGTCCCAGCGACATCTCGTTGCTCCCCTTCATCCGGGCTCCTGGTGGTGAGGGTTCCCCATCGCACGCCACACCGCACTGCCACACACTGCCACACGCCACAGAGTGTAAATTCCCGTGGGTTAATACACGCTTTGGGCAGGTGGGAACGCCCATGTACCCCTCTTACAGGCGGCCAGGTTGTCACTGTCCCTTGCAACACTGAGAGTCTGTTGCATCATCTCTGGTGCGGGGTCTGGGGAGCCTTTGGGGACCCTCTGATGGGCCATGTCACCCCTTCTGTTGCAGATAAACTTTCCCCCAGGAGAAGGGCCCCTCATCTGAGCTGCTCGGCATGTGATAAAATGCAAAAGTGCTTTGTTCATTAAACAAACTTTAGGATGGGGAACAATGTGTTTGCTTTGCAGGATGTCTTGTTTATTAAACAAGACCTTAGAACGAGGAGTAATGTGCTTACCTTGCAGGAGACAACAGTACTTTAGGATAAGGAGTAATGTACTTACGTTGAATGGGTTTTTTTGGGATAAAATCAAACCTCACAGGAACAACACGATTGTAAGGAGACAATTGACCTTCGGCCCCCCCCAACCACCGAAAAACAGAAAAAAACCCATAACAACAGGCTGGGCAGACGCAGAGCACACCATGGAGCCCGGGACCAGAAGCGTATATAACCAGAGACTTTCTGAAGCAAAGGGTGCGCCGTTGGCGGAGCAGAGACTCCCCGGCCGCCCAGCACTGTTTTGCTTGCTACCGCTTGCTTAATAAACCAATTTGATTAATTGGCCTGGTTCTTGTTAATTTATTTGAACTGCACATATAACACTGCACATCACAGGATGGACATTCACTGCCTCTGACCAGGCAGGGGTTTTTGCAACACATACCCAAAGCCTCTCTCCCCCTGCCCTTTGGTTCGAGGGTCTGGGCAAGCCTGGCAGCCGATAGCCCTGAGGCTGTGCTCTCCTCCCTGAAAGTGCTCAACTTGTGAATGTCCGCAGTCCTGAGTTGTTACTTTATCTTATCTTCATCAGTGAACGGTCCAGGGCCTCACTGGGAAGGCCTATTCAAGGTGTTTTTTGCAGCTTTTGCAACACAGTTCGTTAAGTCATTCATTAAAATTTTTAAGTCATAAATGATAATATTTCAGTCTCTGACAGCCCTGAACTGGAGAAAGGGAGAAGCTCTGTTTCTTTTCCCATCTGGCTGGGACAAGGACCCTTGAGCTTTGGTGTTCATTAGCAAGGTGCTGTGGATACCAGGAGAGTAGTCACTGGCTGCTTTGTGACTCCACATGCTTGGCTTAAACATGAGACACAAATTTTTCCTCTTGAGATGAGATTTCCCCAGAAGTGTTCCTGTGCAGGAGGGAGCTGTGGCAGAGCAGAATGTTGAGTAGGGAAAGAGGTGCAGCAATAATGAAGACTTTAATTTTATATTAGATTCATTTTCTCATCAGCTAAGAGCGAACAGGCACAATCAAAATCCATCCTATAAACATGTTTGAATTCATTAATAAGCACTCAATTTTTCAGGAGATAAAATTTTAATTAAAAATATTAATTTGCTTGGCAGCATGCTTGGATGATTTCTTCTCTCCTTGCCTGATAAAATGGCTGCAGAGAGAAGACTAAGCTTAAGGTTTCCACAATTAAACTGTTGTTAGTTTTAAAAATAAAAATTCTGTTTTTTCTAACAAAATAGATAATTTTCCTATGTTAGGTTGTTTTAGTATAGAATTGAGAGGAATACATTTTTGTAGAACTGAGCAGAAAGAGGAGTGGTTTTCAAATAAAAAATGCATGAGGAAGATTTAATGAGGAGTCTGTTTTTATTAGAATGTTTGTTTCCCAAGAGGTTTAATATTTAAACTAAGCAAAAATAAAAGAAACAAACCCCAGATATCTGCAAGCCCTGTCCTCTCCGCTGTATCAAATATTCTCTGTACTCAGTCCAGATAATTTTCAAATGCAAAATTGTCTTCCTAGGGAATGGTCACTACAGATGTGGGGAAAATTTCTCATTGTTTGGTTTTGCCTAGGATTTGTTGACACTATTTCTAGGCATTTCTGGGATGGCTGAAGACATTGATCTACACCTGTCTTTGTTGTTTTTAAAGGACTTCCATTAGGTAGAGCATTTATTTCTAAATGTAGTGATTGCTTACATAACTCTAATGTTCTTTTTTTTGTGACGAGTGTTGTAGTATGACAAGCTCCCAGCTGTATCCTTTCTTACTTCCATGACACATGGATTGTTCTGGAATGTCTGAATGTTGGTTAATTTGGGGTTGTGATGTGTTGGTGTTTTGTTATGTCTGATTTTGGTTTAGTTTTCACGGTTTTTTTGTTTGCTTTTTTTTGGTAGTTGCTTTTTGTTGTCTTTATTTTTTGACAGTCTATTAGAGAGTAGAATACAAAAAAACCCAGGAAAGAACAGCAATTGTCTATAGCAGGAAGAAAAGCTAATGAGTATATGGCTCTGCTTAAACAAAATAGGAAATTTGGGTTTTCCTTTCTCTTCCTAGCTCCAGCTTTCATAGTCCTCTTTCAATTACATGGCTTTTGTTCAACACATTGTATAGCTGCTTAATTGCCAGAACTTGATTCTGCTCTAAAGCAACCCTTTGGGCCACTGCTGAGATACTTATCAGGACTAGAACTTTAGTGCTTTATGGTCTATGTTCCAAAGTATTTCTCAGTCATACTTTTATGTATATATCTGTGTGCCTATTCAAGCCTTTCCCTTCAGTCTAGAGAGAGATGTATCTGAGCAAATACAGGCAGAATGTCTAGTTGATGTATTTCTCTAAGTGATTGCAAAATACATGAAATTTTAGATGTTCTTTTATTTATAAGTATTGTGACTTATATGCGAGTTTCATAACTGGACACACAGTCGTTTCACCATGTCTGTTAGCAATTGAGTAGGAGCAATATTTAATGCCAGCACCGTTTTCTTCAGGCACCTTGGCACTCAGGTTGTCATAAATAAAATCAAAAGTTTGGCTTTTGCATAGAAGATTAAGTTAAAATTATAATTAACAAAGTTATTAATTAGTTCCTAAAGTAAATGAAAGCTTTTAATTAATGTTTGAGTGTTAAAAGTTAATTTTGAGTGTTAAACAGAATCTCAGAGCTTGCTCTTTTTTATTAGAAAGTCTTGTAAAACCTAAGTAGATCTTTAGATGTCCCCTGAAAGGGTCTCCACCCATGGCCAAAAGACTATTTTTAGCAACCAGAGGATGGCCTGTCCCCAAGCTCCATGGCAACCATGAATTTCAATGAGGCAGCTCTCCACCTAAGACTTGGATGGCATCACCCCCAAGACTGTCCCCTAGAAACCAATGAGCCACTGGATGAAAGGACTTTCCATCATCCCTGGACTCCACCTGTGAGCCCACAGCTTGGAGGGGACTGAGGGTGGACCGGGGTGGTGATGGGAGGAGCAAAGCAGGGTATAACAGGGCTACAGATGTGGAGATTCTGCCTTTCCACTTTCTGCCTACTGTGGAGTGTGTGGTGCAAGCTCAGGTGCAGCTTTCGGCCGCTCTCCTGCTTGGGCCAAGCCTGGGCAGAGCCCGGTGCTGTGATCATAGGCCTGCCTGTCCCAGCACTGCAGGTCCTTGCCTAGGGTTTTTAGCCATTTCGGCTGAAAGAGTCTCCGATCGCTGTGGACCCAGATTTTCAATTTTTTTTTTCTCTAATTTTTTTTTAATAAATTGCTTTTTTTATTTCAACTAATTATCAAGGGTTGCCTCATTATTTTTGACAAGGTGATGAGGAAATCTGTCGTAAACTGTGCACTATTGTCTCAGGTTCTACCGTGCTATTATTTTGGGTTTATACAATTAGGATACATGCTGTGTACTTACTTTACAAATATGCCATCTGCAAATGCATTTTCCTCTACTTGAATGGAAGCCAAATCTGGGCATCTGTGCCTGTGCTGATTCATGCCATAAGAGACAGTTTAAATTGGTTAACCAGCCCATGAGATAGAAGTTGGGATTCTTTTTTCCCTGATCTCTAGATACTAATCTTCTAGTAGATTGTGGCCTCCTGTTAGGTGATTGACTCTGAGTCTTACGTGGTCATAAACCCAATTGTGATGAATTCCATTGCAAGTGTTAGGTTGATTTAATGGTTGTTATTCCCAAATTGCTTTGTAATCTCTTTCTTTTGGCTGGCTGGATATGAGTTCTTCATTAGACTTTAGAATGTAACATGAAATTTTCTACCACAGAGAGAAGATCTGCATGTCTTCAGAGGATGGTGAGAAAGCTGGAGAGGATACATAAGGAGCTCAGAGAGAGATTGCCCATTGATGAATTCATTGTGTCACACTGCATCTACTTTGAGGGAAGATGCTCATCTTGATATCTAAATTAATTTAGATATTAAACTACTAAGTTGCTAGTTTCATCAAAGTATATTTCATAGTTTATCGAAGAAAAGCTGAGCCGCAAATCCATGCTTGATCAACAGGTTGTTTTTAGTCAGTGCCTCTCTGGAGAATGAAGCTGTGTCCTAAAGAGTAAAACTTTGTGTTCTGGCATTATTTTCCATTGATGGTGAGAGATCAGAGAACATATTTGGTTACAGTACTGTGTGACACTAAAAGAAAAAAGGAATCCCTAAAACACCTTTATTAATTGCATATTTATGTTTCAAAGTTTTCAGTTTTGCTCCATTTAGAAAAATATGTTCTTCCTAGCAAAGCTTAACACACTGTGAGATGGAATTTTGATCTTATTTGCTGATGTATCATCCCCAGTAGTGAAGGTGTTATAGGCCAAAAAATAACAACTTCACTGTCATTTGTTTTTTTAACTCTCAGGTGAAGGCTGTCCATGAACATCCTTCCTCTCTCTGACAATTCAGTTTTCTATTATTTTGTGTAGGCTGATCAGAGGCCTTTTGATAAAATTATTTTTATAGCTGTGTTTGGGATATATTTTTAAATACAGATCTAAGAAAATTTTATAGAATAGAATTTGGGCTGAGGTTCTGCTGTGCTACTGTTAGACTAGAAAACCATCAGTATTCCTGCTGTTCACCTCATTACTGCTTTAACAAATTCAGCTTCTGGATGTGTTTCATTAGCATGACTGGTGCCAGATTTTGAAACCCATTTTTACTGGAAAGAAGGGCACCCTTTCTGTAAGAACCTGCCAGTGAAATTCGCTGCAACTGTGTGAATCCAGGGTTTCAAATTTGCAAAAATCTTGGCAACAAGGACACCTCTGTTTCATGAAGTCATGGATAGACAGAGAGGTGGAATGTGCTACTGCTCTTACCAGAAACTTTCCTGTCCTCTTGGTGACCATAAATTAACAGTAAGGAAGTCCCCAAGTATCAACCTGAGAGAGCAAATTGTTCCAGTAGTTATCTATTAGGTTTTTCAAAGAAATGTACTTCTTTTATCAAGGAACCACGAGTCTGTGGGTGGTTACAGTAAAGGGACTTTTCTAGACAAAACAGCTTTAAACAAAGTAAGGTGCATATTGTATCACTGACATTTCAGCCTTGCTCAATGCCTGAAAATGTTAACTACACTTTTGTGGGTACCGTTTCCAAACAATAATGTGTCCCTCCACAGCTAAACTCTTTTCAAAGAGCTTTGTTGCTCTTGCTTTCCGTGTCAAAGTTCTTGTGCTCCAAACAACTGATATTTTATTTCTCTGTTGGCTGGATTAATTACTTTCAGAATGGACTATGCTCCTCTGATTGCCACATCAGCGAGTTCTTGCCAAATTAATTTTCTGTTTGTAGATGGTCCATTAACTACGATAGAAAGCTTCAGGCCCCCAGGCAGAAAAGCAAGCAGCACATCAACTCCTGTTTTGCTGAGTTGGAACAAGCAAATAGAGAATAAATACATCTGCCATCAGGTTGAGTCCAGGCAATCTTCCAGTTTGTCTCAAAATGATCAACAGACTGAAAACACTTCACTTGCTTCTGTTGGCCTTTTGAATTCACCTATTTAAAACAGATAATGGCAAATGCATTTTACATAGCATTGAATGAAACAACATTATGGTTATCCTTGCCCCAAATAAAAAATCTTTATTCCTAAGAATAAAGGAAGGCCAGGTGAAGGGATATAATTACTTACTAAAGAACCTTCTGTGAAAAACCTGCCACTCCCTGGAGTTGAGCTCTCATTATCATCCAGCAGAGATGGTGGTGTTTGCTGAAATCAGGCAAAGGGTTTTTAAGGCTTAAATAATCTTCACTTTCAGTGGCAGGTAATTTACATGACTTCCTCATCTTCTGTCTCCTTAAGGGGCCAACACAATAGCTGGTGGTCTGTGCTAATCTATTCAAATACCAGAATAAATTAATTAATGGAGAAAGTAATATAACCTCTTCATATTTGTAAACCTGTTTTACCGTCTACTTTACTTTCTTTTAAAATCTTTAATTTCTGCCAAGGTTAGACACGGCAGCAACTAACACTAGAGCAGCTCAGCAGCTGCTGCACATTTTAAGCCTTGCAAGATATCTTTCTCAGAGAGGCTGCTGCTGCTTTTTTAAAATATATTGGTGCAATTTATTTGATTTGATCATGGGAAGAAAGATGGTCCCAAACAGCATAGAACAACATTTTCTAAGAGCCTAGGAAGTGTTGGGGTGGCTGAGTCCACCTTGGGAGCTGCCAAGGAGCTGGGGGATCCCAAAACAGCAGATGCACCCTGGTGGGAGAGCTCCGAAGTTTGAAATACCCCTTAGAATTAAGTGGTTTCTCCCTAAGCTATCTCACCTTGATATGTTAATCCACCTGTGTTCATTGGCCTTGACCTGTTCCTTCACCCCACCCCTCCCCTCTCCCCATTAGTGGCCACTGTATCCCCCTGCCCTCTCTCTGCCCCTGTGCCCCCTGACCATTGGCCGAGTGTCCCTATAACAAGGAATGCATGGGGTCATTCGACCTCTTACACTCATGGAACCCTTTGGAATAAATGTTTCTGGAACTCCATGCGTCTGAGCCTCTGCGGTTCTGAATCCCTGGTAAGGCACGAGCTCTCCAGCAGCGGGTGAGTGTGGGCACTGCCAGCCACCAGTGAGGCTGAGAGAGGTCCCTGCAGTTCTGGCCGGAGTGGCCTCTCAGAGCCATAGAGACACTTCTGGGAAATGCAGAGGCCTCATCCACCCCATCCCACCTAGCATAAAGGAAGTGCTAACAGTTTCCTAGAAATGTTTCTGACTCATGACATAGCTCTAGCTGGAGAGATTGAAACCTTCAGGAAAGGCAACAACTTCATGAAAACTTGGAATACAGCTTTCCCCCCTCGCAGGACTAAAAACTTGTTCACTTCTTAAAAATACCTCTAATACCTCTAAAATACCTCTTAAAAATACCTCTATGTGGGTCAAGCAAGAGAAGAGAGGACAGAATACAAAACTGCTGCACAGATTTGCCAGGGAGTTGCTCCACTGCTGATGAGCAGAGATTTGCTGGGCTTTATTTCCATGACCACACATGCTCAAAATCTGGGGAAGGGACTACAAAATTACAAATGAAATTTTCCAGTTTCCACACCTGAAAGATGTAAAGGAAATAAAACAGTATCAAAATCCTCTGGCATTTCCTCAGCCATGTGATTTCCTCCAGGCACATTGTGTGGTGAGATCAGTGAGTGGAACCCACAGCCCAGATGGTGTCACAGGCACAGGCAGTGTGTACACAGTGTCTGCTGTCCAGGGCAGCAGTGCAATGAGACGTTCACTCCCCTTGGAGCACCTGCCAGACCTCTCCATTTTCATGTTGGCTTCTAACATGCCCATTCCTGCCTGACTACAGCCATTTCCTTGGTCATACATACTGTGCATTTCTCCTATTATGTCCCAGCTGAAACGATCATTTGAAAGCAAAGCCACAGTATTATCAGTTACTGTTCTTATATTTAAATGCTAAATGAATTAAAATTACTTTGACTGTGGAGAGGAGAAAGAGAAAATAATTGAGGTCTCAACTAGGTAGGGAGGCAAAGGCTTTCAATACTATGGGTAGTTTTTGGGTGTTTTTGATGCTGGCTCCAAATGATTTACCAAAATATGGGTGTTGATCTAGTATCAATACCCAACTAGATATGGACAAAGACTCTCTAACAGAGTTGTTAGAAAGTGGATGTTTATTTCAGCGCCAGCTGCTGCGTGGGACAGCTCCCTGATGCACAGAGCAACACACAAAGCAATACAAGGTCTATTTATTTGCAAGGGGTTTTGAATATTCAGAATATAAACACCCATTAATCACATTAATACCTCCCATTCCCCCCTCGGTATGGTAATTAGCTGAATAGTTACTAAGCATGTGTGGTTCGTTCTTTAAATTGAGTCAGTGGTCGCATCATTTGAGGGAAGGGCGAGAATGATGAAATAAAACTCGTCTTCCTCTCTTTGACCATTCTGCTTTTCTGGCATTTGACAATACAAATTGCTTTTGAAACACATCCAGTTCTTCTGTTCATCTATTTGAATGGATCTTTTAGGTAGAATGGTCAGTAATTGCTGTTTCTCAATATAAGTACAGTTGAGCAAATATAAAATTACCTACACCTTAAAGCTTACTTCTCACTCAATTCTTTGGTTAAACATTAATTCTTTAACTAGCTCTAGCTGGGTTTGCTTACTGAAGCTACTTTAGTTGGTTTAGGCTATACTAACTTTGCTTAAAATCCTTATTTTTAAAGTTGCCTATTTCACAAACATGTTCTAAATAGGGGATAAATGGAACACTTGGTCTGAATTATCAAACTGTAACTTGCTGCTTGCTTGGTCTGAAGTGCCTGAGCTGGGCAGAACTGGTCTTGTGTGCTGATTCCCTAGTGATTTGGACAGAGTACATACACCTGGCACAGCCAATGTATGTGTGTAGCACATCTGGCCAGCTGTTCCAGGCGTGCAAATTGCACCTCCTATTGCAGCTGGAGTACTGGATGTGTGGAAACTCTTTGGAAGTTTCAAGAGCACACATTTAATCAGCACAAAGTTGTCAAGTGGAAAAGGACAATATAAAGGTAATTCTTGGTAAAATTCTTTTGTACCTGCTGTTTATAGTATACTTTTTTTTTTTTTTTTTGAGTTAGCAGAAAGGACATACTTCCACTGTCCTAGCCTTGTTTATGGTTGACTGTGATGTAATAACTTTTTTAATGCTTACTGGGATTGGAGCAGCCTCTGTTAGGACTTCAAATCTGTGGCTGGAAGTGAGTGTGCCTGGAAAGTGCACTGTGAACAATGTTCTCTTAGCAGAATAAATATTAATGTTAAAAAGTTGCAAGTAGGACAAGATTATAATTTGTTATTTTGCCTCTTAAAACATCTATAATTGCAGGAAAATATTGCTTGAAAAAAGCAGACTTAGTCATATAATTTGGTGTAAGATTCTAATTCATTGTCTTTATGTTAATGAAAGTCTAATTGAATTTCTGTTGAATTATCCCATGAGGAAATAGTGGTCATTATTGTTCTTGTGTATGATAGACAGTGAAACATCTGATTTAACAGAGCCATTGACAAATTACAATTTGAACAGAAATTCAGTCTTTTAGTCAGCTGCCCATGGGCTTGAGGAGAACACTGAGTTGTTGCTCTGGAGGAAGACACAGTACAGAAGGGTTGGTGTAGTACAGAAAACTTGTTTAATGCAAAATAGTGAAATGGATTAAGAGCATGGTAGAGTCCTGAAATACTGCCAGAAAGGAATATAAGAGATAGTGAGAATGTTACTGCTGGATTACCTCAGTGAGCTCTTTTACAGCCAGTTTTATCTGGTTTTCATTACTGACCTTAAAACATAAAACTAGTTTATACTAATCAAAATGTCCTTTTTAAAGTCAGGAGAGAATAATCACTATAGAAGAGGATTCATATATTGCATAGGAAAAAAGGAATGATCTGGATGGCAGGTGCAATGAAGAAGAGAAATTCAGAAGTACAGAGTGTGAGATCATAAACCCAGTTAAGGATAATAAGAGGCATCTCTAAGTTTCTCATCAGCTGTAGATGGTTGTGGAGGGCAGAGTCAAGATGAATTGTGTAGGAGCTGTGGTAAGTCATAGCTGGAATGGGATGAAAAATTCCCTGTGTTTTCCAAGAAGTTGATCAGACTGGCATGCATACAAAGAAAACCAGATCATTGCCCTGTGACTACAGTGGTCGTTAAGAATTAATGTTTAAAACACAGGAATATTCTGTGTAACTTTTTTTATCAGTAAGTAACAAAGTTAATGCATCCAATACATTTATATAGTGCTTAAATTGTTTGTCTTCATTGTTCATTAAAAGATTTCAGGTTTTATGAAAATGTTTTTCTTAGAGATGCAATATTACTATAATAAATTACCGTTGGAATTAATATTTATAATACAACTGTGTCCTCAGTGCTGCAACATATTATATTAGTCATGCTGGTTCTCAGAGCTTCTTTGTGTATTTTACTAATATACAATGGTATTATACTTTATCTTACATTAACGGTTCAAGATAAATGAAGCTGTTTATTTTTTTGATTGGAAAACAGTCCTCCTCTCTTGTGATTCAGAGGTAATAAGGGGCAGTCTTCTAGACTAATAATAGGAAATAATCCCTTTTTTCTGCTATTCTGAATTAATAGTAAATAATTCAGTGTTTCACTTTATATTGCTTGTGCTGCTTGCACCAGGATCCAGTGCACAGTAGATTGAGTGGTGCTTCCTGGATGGCATTCAGATGCCTTCCAGTCTCTTGCACAAACTTGAAATCTTCAGGTAGATTTCTGCCTTATTGTTTGTAGGCTTAAGGACTTAATTATCTGAGGAACTGTAGAGGCACAGCTTTTCTCTATGTGGCACGACTAATGCCCATATTTATAAATATGCACAGAAATTAAGACATGATGGAGAGAGCCATTGTGACAAAAAAACCTGAGAGGATGAGAGGGCTTGTATGAGAGGTGTTGCTTTTATTTCATCTTAAAGGGTTCTTTTCAGGTGACAATGGTGGCTTGTGGCACACGTGACTGTGTGAACCAGCCTGTGGCTGAGCTTTCTGACCAAATTCTTGACTATCTGTGTATATGTCTAAGGAGTCAGGCAGAAAGGTTCCTTTTGAAAATTTGTTTTATTATATCTCTACTTGCTTTATTTTTCTTGTGCTTTGTTATATCTGTGTTCACGAATGAGCTTTGTAATTCTAGAATTCTGCATTCTCTTCTGTGGGGGGCCGGTGCAATGCTGATGTCCTGAGCAATTTAATTTATTTTTTTTTTTGTTAATTCTGCAATCAACTTTCTTAGTTGCAAAAAAATAATATTACTTTGGAAAGAACTAAAAGTCTAATCAAAGTTCTGTGTCATCTATAAGATTCAATGTATTTGAATGTGGCAGTTCACTGCCACAGGTAGAACCACAGATAAACCATTTCAGGCAATGGAAGGGTAATTTCCCAGCAGCTTTAGTACTCCTAAAAAAAAAAATCACAATCACCATGTAGTATAGGTAATGTGATGCTTCTTAAAAGTAAAAGCACACATTTAAGGCTTTCCTGTGAAATTTGAAATGAAAAATGAAAACAGAATAAATATACTGCATATGATGCCTTTTCCTGGTGTTATTGAAAATGAAGCTAGACATGGTTAGAGGGGTTGGGGTCTTTCCCTCAGTATTTTAATCAGGATCCCATTTGATGCATCCACTTCACCCAGGTGACAGTGTGGCAAATGCACACCCACCATCAATCACACACACCAGCTATAGACTTTACACATCAGCAGATCCAACAAGGGGGCCCAATAATGGGGCTGGGGTGGGCTAACCTCGAGTTTACACAATCTGTCCTACTAGGAGACCTTGGCTTCTCAAAATAATAGAATGTTTGGTCTCCCTGGCTCTGCAGTTCTGGGGTGTTTAGTCTCAAGGCCTGCAGAACACTTACGAAACACTAAGCACTAAACTAAGTAAAAGGTTGGAAGTGTGCATACTAATACTTGTGGATACACAGAACTGTGTAAAAGGTAAATAAAAGAAAAGACAAAAATCATTCCGGCATCACGTATAACTACATGCTTGTGTCCAAAGGTAATTTATTAGAAAAGATAAATCAGTTAAGTTTTATAAAAGCAGATGACTTGAAATTAGGGCACAAATGATAATCACAAGTCAAGAAAGATGTAATATTTAGCAATATTTAGAAAGATCTTTATATTTGGATTCACAGCATTAAGGGTACCATGTACTTTTGGATCAAAACCATATTCACATCAGTAGGCTGATTGTAAAATGTTTATTTTTTGTTCTCTCCTTGTAAGCAAGGAGTATGTAGATGAGAAACACAAAGGTATCTGTGTGGGTGCCCAACTATCTGTCTGCATGTTACCTCATTACTTGGTGATCCCGTGTAGCTGCACTGAATGATGGCTCTAAATGTTTACAATTAGCATCACAGGTGGAAGGAAATCTGCCATAAATAATCTCCTAACAATATTACAGACTGTAATTTTCCAGCAATAAGCAGAATTGCTCCCATTTGGTGTGTGCTGTGATGAAGAGGAGCAGGAGACAACCATTTAGTAGTTCAGCTGTTCCCTCCCACACACAGAGCACAGTGGGAATGATGGATCACCTCTGATGCCATTAGCTCTGCCTGAAGTAGGAAGCTAATGCAAGGTAAATTAGAGGGCCTGGGTTTGATCCAGAAATGGACCAAAAGGCATAAGGTAGCACTTAGGAATCTCTGCTGAAGGCTGTACTTCACAGAATGTGTGGATGGAATGCTATGTCCCCAAACATACCTTTCAGATATTCAGCTCTCTTTTCTTAATAGCCCAGAAATAACCTTATGTAATTAGCAAAGCATTCAAATGGAGGAGTAGCTTCCCAGAGAAGTGAAATCTTTATTTCTTTGCTTCATCACTGTTCCCCAATGCTCCTGAAATGCATTTCAGAAGCCGTGTGTTCAGTATCAGTGTGTATTAAATCTAAATGGGATCTTTAAGGTCATCAGCAATTAAGTCTGTAATACTTTCTTATTTTCTCAGCCTTTTGTATGAACTTGGCACTATAGACTCCAGATTCTTCAAAGGCATCCTGTAAAATGCCTGACTGTGCAATGGCTCCACTGAGGCTAGGGGCATTGATAGTTGAGTAAGGGTGAATTCTTATCCAGTGCTTAGAAGCCTATAAGATTTAATGAAAGTGTGGACTTGGGCCTACCCTTAGATTAATTTCTGGTAGAAGTTCAAGTAACCAGTTGAGAAGCCTGTCCTGGTTTAGATGCTTTTAAAACACAAAAGAAACTTGATTCTTCATGAGATACATTTTTACATTATGTCATTTTTTGACACGTCCCTGAAAAAGACAGCTTTTTAAATGTGTTGTATTTGGACTGTTTTCATATTGTTCCTTGTTCTGTGTCTTAGCTGCTTTGATTTGATGTGTTTTGTTTCCATTGCATTTAAGCTGGAATATTTATGCTGAACAACTTTACTGTATCATTTTTGAGCAAATTATTGTTGCATTTATTCCTTCTTTCATTCTTTTTTCTTTACTTGTACTTTTTCCTCTGCTTTTTTTCTTGTTCTTTGCCACTGATCTTTTTATCTTTCCCTCTCCTCTTCCTTTACCCCACATTGATTTCTGTCTTCCTTCTTCTGTTGCCCTTTATGCAGTGTATCAGATAGACACATAAGCACATGCTCCTCTTGCTTATTCCATTTTATCTGCTAGATCATCAGACAGTAATTAACAAGATGCCAAAGAGCCTGGAAATTCAAAGAACAAAAGCATGAACAGATTATTAAGCAAAACCTCTTGCAATAATTTATAAGATAAATAAGATATCTTGGTTTATTTGAGCCTAAAGAGTTGAAAAATATTTGTCAAAGAAGAGTATTTGTGGTAGTAAAGTGTTTCTTAAATGAAACTTACTTCTCCTCCATAACTTCTGGTATATGTATCTCCCAAGGAAAACCAACTATTCCTTAGGTTAAGAATTACCATCTAATTAATTTTGCTATTTTCCTGTCCTCAGTTTTGTCCTCTTCAGAATGGCACTTCATCCTTCAAAATGCTGCTCTAAGCATTTCTGAAAGATGGAGAAGAGCTATAAATAACAATCCATAAACCTTTCACCAGGGAGTCAAAGCGTACATCATAAACAGTGTGGTAATTCAGCTTTCAGGAAAGATACTAAATTGTGTAATCACTATTAAAGACGGTGCACTCAATAAGTAAATGGCTTCAAGTTTATGGGAGGAAATATCTCATGAAGATATGGGTAGAGCTCTCCTCTCAGTAGGGAACTCAAGCATATGCACAAACCACATACTTTTATTTTTTCTCACTATATCTTTCATAACTAAATGTCAAATCACAGAGGTATTGCTTAATTTTAAGACTAGGACTAAAATAAACTTCAGTGTGTACTTTTATGCCATTATAACAAGCAGATTCAAAATCAGTTGTAAAGTTAAGTTTAATGCCATAGTATTCAAACACAGCCGTTCCTGTACTCGGCCATTTGATGAATGGATTTCATTCTTCTTCATTAAAAAGCCTTTTAATGTGCTAGGATTTTAGAGTTGGAAAGCATATTGAAACAAAATCTATTGATGTTAGCATTCCAGGCTTTTCTGAAGTCTGTTTTGGCACACCAAACAACTACTGATCCTGGGCAAACAGACGTCCTGTGGAATGGGATTTCCCGTGTCTCCCTCAAGGTCCATGAGTCCCCATGTGGCTGGTGAGGAGGTGCCTGTATGGATTTACATTCAGTGAGGGGCTGCTGTTTGACTGCTGCTACCATTTTTATAACTGCAGTTGACTCCTTTCTCTCCCTTTGTTTTCCAGCTCTCAGGCATGTTGCTTTTGGTTTTCATGCTGCTGCTTTCTGTTCTTTGTGTTGGCCCACATGGCATGTGTGGACAAACCTGAAGTCCATCTGAGCTGTTGTCAAGTCCACTGATATCCCACTGGAGTTTATACCACCACATACAGCACTTTGTATGCTGCTTCATTCAGACTAACAAACTGCCTTTGTGGAGTGAGAGAAAGGGAAAAAAATTAAGTCATGAGGAAAAGCAAAAGAGAATGAATGAGCAAATTAATAAGCAAAATTAATTAATAGGAATTAGTGATGAAATGTGACTATGATATACTATGGCATTTCTCAAACATCAGTAATAGGGAGGGGACAAAGAGTAAATATGTTATCCAAAATTTTACATCTGTGTATTTAGATTGTGCCTTCTGTCATGGTGCTTTTTGTTCATCGGTGTTTTGTTTTGTTGACCTTTTCTCTTTGTGAGGTTTTTTTTTGTTTGTTTTTGTTTGGTTTTAGTGTAGTTTTTTTTTATAGTTATAGTTTTTGTATAAAAATATGACTTCCCGCAAAAGGGAACACACATAGAGAGAAGTTAAAAACCCAGACTCTCATTAGCTGGATATGACAGAAAAGGTCTCAGAGGCCAAATGCTTTAGGCCTTTATCACAACTTTCCTTGTAGGAAGGTGGGAGAAGCGGTTTGCACGATACTTTTTTTGTCCCCTTCCACCACTTCAGTGATGCTGATTTATGACTGGAATCAGTCTTTCTATTCTAGCTCTGTGCTCTCCCTTGCTGAAACAACCAGCTGCTTGTTCCCATGCCAATAACATATACTAGGGGTTTTTGTGGTTTAATGTGCCCTAGAATTAAGGTGATAAGTTCTTGGCAGAGATGAACAGGTGCATTCTTGAACATGCTTGACAACAGGAAACAACATGACTGCACATTTCTGGACATTGTCAAATTTTAGTACTGCCAAACTGACACAACTGCCAGAGAAGTGAAATGAGCAGGAGTGGTTTGGGTTGATAAGGACTGAGATACTTTGAAGAAGTTGGGATACTAACTGCAAAAGGCATGACTAAATGACAATAGAATAGAATGGAATGGAATGGAATGGAATGGAATGGAATGGAATGGAATGGAATGGAATGGAATGGAATGGAATGGAATAGAATAGAATAGAATAGAATAGAATAGAATAGAATAGAATAGAATAGAATAGAATAGAATAGAATAGAATAGAATAGAATAGAATAGAAGGAATTAAAATGAGCATTAAAACTAGAACTGGAAATGTGGCTATAGTCAAGCATAAAGCCATCTTCTGTTGAAGATTGTGGTTGTGTTAATTTTAAAATATAGATAAAGACTTGGTTGTTTTTCTAATAAGATAATGTAAAATTATTTCAGTGTGTTAAATATACTGAAAATGTCTCAGATGATTCACTGTCTTTGCTTAAGTGTATATGAAAACAATTTTCTGTAAACAGTTTTAATTTTTTCTCAGTTCATTGTCTTCAGCTAGCTGGTTTACATGATCAACCTGCCACCTTGTTCAGTGATTCAACAGACAGGTCTGTTTGTGAAGTGGTACTGCCAAAGAATATCTGTGCTTGGGAATATCACATACCATTATCAGATTTGCTGTGGGTAACTTTGTGCTAAGTGGTGCACATATAGTGCCAGCTGCTTTCCACGTGCTGTCATTTAACAGCTCTGGTGTGTTTTGTGTGTCTACAGGCCTCACAGTAACAGAACAGGTTCAGTGCTGCCTGTCCTTGTGATTCAAATGCTGACCAGTGCTTGGCACAGCACTTCTGGCCCATTGATGTATTGTGTGTATCTCCATTTCTATGGTAACATTGACATTGCTTCACAGAAAGGAGAGGGAATGCTGGTTCTTGCTGTCTCTCCAGTTTATCTTTTCAAATTGCAGTGTAGTATTTTAAGTGATTGATCCATGCAGAACACTGCTGATATGCTTCAGCCAATTCACTTGATACTTCTTCATGGGTTTGATTGGCAAGGTAGGGAAGTCCTGGCTGCCCAGGGGCTAATAGGAGGAAGCAACTCTATATGTAGATGAATAAATACTAATGTCCCTTTTCCTATGCTCTGTTACATTTTTCTCTTGCCCTCCCACCTTTTGACTTTCACTCTGTGCATAAAAAAGCAACCAAAATAAAGCAGAGTCCCTAAAAGGCATTAGGTTTCTGTGTGTGTAAGTGATAGAGCATATTCATGGATGTTCTCTTGAAGAATGACTTTAGGAAGTTGCATGTGCCTTGGGCTGTGTTTATCTTTCCTACCACCTGTTTACTGGCAGAACTGTGGGAGCCTGGATGCCACCAGCCCACTGATCCACAGAGTTCAGTGCAAAGGCACTATTTCCACAGGGCCTCCCGGGGGCATGGAGCCATATTAAGGAGAATATGACCCTTGCCATGAACAACTCAAAATTTTGTAAAACAAGTCTGTAGCCCCTGCTGGCATTCAGAAGCCAAGTAACCACTGGGACTCAAGGTAGACCCCTGTAGAAATAAGGAAATCTATACATTGAGATCCTATATATTTTGGGAAGTGCAATCCATAAGCCTGATCTTGCAGTATTTTATCATAAACAATCTTTGGTAAACTAATTAATCTCAGCAAGAATGGTTGGGGGCTCCTGAGATATATATATTCTTTTCACATGCTGTTGCCTGGAGATAATATTCAGGATCAGTCTTGCTGAATAGACACAGATGGGTATTTGGGGGCAACAGCTTATTTTTGATTTTTGGGAATTATTTATCACTGTAAGTAGAATACTGGTGCAAGATATATAAGTCCATCTTTTCTGGCTCTAGTTTGTTTTCAAAACAATAAAACAGAGAACTTGATAAAAATATAGTAAATATATCCTTTTCCAAATTATTACATTGAAAGATAATTCTACATTTTCTAAAGCTACATTCAGTATGTTTTTGTATCTTAATCAAGATGCAATTAAATCAACACATTAATTTATGAATTAATCAACTAAATGAGAAAAACCTATATGGAATGTATTGATTATTTACCTTTTTAAAAATTTATTTCTGTGGTATTTGGTAAAATCTAATGGCCTGTGATGAAATGAGCAAATGTTCAACACTCATCTGACCATTGAGAGTCTGAATCTTTTCATTACTGTGTGATGGGATGTGTGTTCACACCAACAATTACAAATAATCACCACAGCTATAATTATCTTTTTTGCTTTTCTGGATTTTTATGGGTTGGGGGGGGGGGGGGGTTTTGTTTAATTGAAGGGGGAATTAGCTTCACTGTGTTGGATATATATACTTGCAGCTGAATATTTGTGAGAAAAATGAAAAATTAATCAAGAAGAACTTACTGTTTGCCATCCTTGTTATGTTTTGGTCACAGTGAGTCTCATGTTCAAAATTTCACCCAGAGCACAGAGAAGAAAAAGCAGTGAGGGTGCTTGATCCAAAAGCTGTAGAAATAACAAGCTTTGGATGAAACACAGCATGACAATCTTAGCATGTTTCTCTAATCTAAGTAATAATCCTTGCTTGTCTGAGTCATGTTTGACAGGTGTTTGTCTGGGAAGGATAAACCCTGGAGTAGTCCTGGGTGGATGGAAGAGAAGCTCCCAGAGACTGAACACCAGGAGATTCATACCAGAGACAGGGGGAAAGTTTACAGCTAAAAAAAAAAAAAAAAAAAATAAAAAAAGAATTAATTGTAGTCAGCATGGGAGTTGCTGCTTGCATTTTGGACTTGAAAGAATGGCTCTGTATACAACAACTTGTGGTTTTTAACTATTCTGTTGAGCCTAATATATTTTAATGCTCCTTTTAAACCTTGCAACCTTAAACCTTCCAAGTTAAGGAACTGTAATGTTTTCTGTTAGAGGCAGTTTTGCATAAAGTATTTTGTACTTCTGTAAATCAGAATTAAGGAGTGCCTTACAAACAAAAGGATTTGAAGATATGTGGAAAAGATTTTTGAAATATAATAAATTTCTGTAATTTCTTGCACTTACAGTTTTTTACACAGCTGTAAGATGGGGGAGAAGTAGAAGTGAAAGGTCATGAGTTTTCCATCATGTAAAGCTGGTGACCATGATTTGAGGAAAAAAATGCAAAATAATAATAATTACCTTATCACTTAATATGCTATCTTTGAATTGTTCAAAATGGTAAGATGATTCATATACTCATTAAAAGACATTTCAAAAACATGTGAAAGGGCAAATGATTTGTGTAAATGGGAATTAATACACAGAATGTAATACTGATATAAAGAAGGATTCACCTGTTTCATATTCCTTGGAAATTTATTCTATAACTTGTGATAGTTATTTTAAATTACTGAACTTTTAAAATAGTAGCAAAATAAGATATTTCAATCTATTTTTGCTTATTTTATTATGTATTGTTATATCACTATTTGTCTTTGGGTATTGAAACCATGAATAACTTTCAGATAGCATCAGCTGGGGGCTGGTAAGGAGCCATAAATGGCTTTATATGCCTTTCCTGTAAAGGCTGACATTTATATTAGTAAGAACATAACCTGCAATTACATAGGCATTAAAAACTGTGGTGTTGGAAGACCTGTGCCAGTCTAGTACTATCCTCCCTAGCAGGATTTTCTCTGCTGTGAATCTGTATAATTAGATACATGAAATCTACTCAGTAAGTTAAGTGTAATGAGTTATCAGTCTTGTTAGCACCTATCACTGTTGTTGTCAAAGGGTACATTTGTGGAATTAATAGATATAGTCTTAATTCCTGGAAAAGTTATTAAGACTTAAAGAAAAATATCAGCCAAGATCAGTGGCTGCACAATTCTTCTTCCTCCAGGTATCCGCTTAATTAACTTTAACCTGAATTTCCAACACGTAGTTTGGCTCTGAGTCTCTGAAATTAGGTTTTAGCATTATTTCTGTGTATTTTAAATCTGGCATGATCCACACGCCCTTCTTTACAGATCTCTCCAGATATTGCTTTTCAGTGGTTTGGAGAAACTATTGAACAACTCTGCACTCTCTTTTTGTTCAAACTGTCCTGTCCTACTTCATGGGGATGCTCTAAAAGCTCATTTACATATGATGGGGCAGCAGGACCACAAGACCTGGGGAAAATGAAGGCAGGCTGACTGGGTAGGACTGAGCATGTGGAAAGCATTTGCTGCATGTCAGTTATCTCTGTGTAACAAAGTAATATGAAAGCTGATAGTCCACTATTGTGAAATCTGTTGGGAAACATAGGATGGGCAAAGTGGACTAGAGCCTGAAGACGGGAAAAAAAGAAAAAGTCTTTAATGGAAAGGTTTGAAGCCTATAGCTGCTCAAACCAAGTCACCCAGTCAATTCACAAAATAGCATTTTGTGAATTGGGAGAGGAGTGTTTCTTCTGCACTAAGAAAAGGCACATGGCAAAATGTATTCCCAACTTAAGACAGAAGGAATGCAAAGCAAACACTAGTGTACCACTTGATTATGGAAAGCAAGGTTTGTGGGAAGAGTTCTAAGAAGGGCACTGATAGAGAAACAGTATTCATGCTGTGAAAATACAAATACCCACTGAGGGTAGAAATAGCAGCCAGTTTACTTCCTGTGGGAGAATGGCATTATTGGAGAATATTGATTAGTTCATTCAGAAGTGAGTAGCCAAATGAACTATTTTCCCAGACCCTGAGGACAGAAATGTTGTTTCTCTTTGGAATATTGCGCAAGGTGATTAAAAAAGGTAATAGGTAGATTTTAGTTTCCATGTTGCTGGAAAATAATAGAAAGAGATACAGTTATTTGTATGATGATTTATATTTTTATGATGAAGCTTCTGAGGTGCACACAAAAATAACACTGTAAACAAGATCTGCTAAATGTGAAAACTGTAGTAATTTCTAGAACTGCAGAGTAAAAAGTCCACGTCAGGTCAGATGAAATGGACACATACATGACTTTACACCCAAAACCAAACCGACCCAAAAAGTCTTCTGTACCAGCAGATATCTCAGAATCTGCTGTGGTGCATTTAGAGAAATAGAAAGAAATATTACATCCTGAAGCACATACTTCAGAAAAAGCATTTCTTTCTGTATCCAGTAAAGAAGAAAGATGTGGAAATTGTGCAATCTCTTGAGAAACTGCTGTCTTGTATGTAAGGGAAGCCTTCTATTATAGATACACTTCTAAAATGAGAAAGTACCATGAAGAGAAAGAATTCAAAATGTATGAGTTTAAATTTGTTCCTTTCAAACATAGGGCATGTAAATACAAACAAGACAAGCAAAAGTACTGGTGATTCTGACTGTCTAGGAACATGCCCTTAAGGCACAAACACAGCACTGTGTCGTATCTGGAGGGAATCCCTCTTGGATCCCTGTGGGGAGGAGTGATGTATACCAGATGGTAGAACCTGACAATTTGTTTGCTTTCAGCTGTATTAAAGCCATGTCCTAGGAGAAGGACGAAGGGGACAACAGCTCATCTGCCATGGTCTGGCTGTGCCATGTCTGGACTGACTGGGAGAGGGACAAGATGTTAACTTGGAGAGAGCTGGACACAGCAGGAAGATCAAGGCAGGAGGAGACTTCAGAGAGGGTCAAGGATGATGTTATGCTAGCCGGCCTCAGAAGTGAAGACATTATGTCCTGTACTTCCACAGAAATGATTTCTTGGTCTGTTAAACTCAGGCAGTCTGAAACTTACTGAAGTACAGAGGAAAATCTGAGAAAAAGTTTATAGGCACAGTGGGTGGAAGACCTTTGGTTTTGAATCGTCTTCTGCTTTCCCCTGAGAGAAATGTGTTTTCTCTATGTGCAGTTACACACTGCAGTCGGCTTTTTTTTGTGTTCAGTAAAAACTTTACTATAACAACTGCAAGCATGGATTGCCTCAAAGAAAGAGCTGGCAGGGAGGCACACCCTTCCACAGCAAATGCATGGCTAAAGGTCAGCTGTGGGCTTTCCCTCTGCTGCTGGACTTAGAGTTTGCAGATATTAGCTTGGAAACCAACAGGGTTTATTACTTTGGCTATTGTTGCAGAGTTCAAGTTTCACCTTGTATCTTTGTTTTGGGAAGCCAAAACATTACAAAGTGGTGGCTGGAGGGTTACACGTGTACAGTTTCAGAAAATGGAATAGTTTAACATATATATAATTTCCAGCTAAGATCTCAGCAAAAGGGCAAACCCTGACAAAAGAAATTAAGACCTTGAATTTGCTGATAACCTTTCTCATATTTGACGTCTAATTTATTTTGTGAACCGAGATCATCAGAACCCTCAAAGTTGTCCAAGATGCACTTCTCCACAGACAAATGATGCTGCTGCTCCTAATCATTAGCAGTCAGATGGCAGGTGATCAAGATTTCTTTATCAAGACACCAATTTTCTTCTGAGGTGAATAGATGACCATCTGTTCTTAACATTGTACCTAAGAGAGCCCATAATTCTAGCTTACTTGATTACAAAATATAATAAGAATTGTATCTTAATAATGTCCATATTACATTCAATATATGTTAATGAAATGTTGTTAGCATTTTCAAAGAGTTGAGGAAAAACTAAATATCAAGTGTATCTTGTCTGAAAGGTGATATTTTTGGGAGGCCTGAAGAAAACACTCTCGTTTCTGAGTTTTTTGTGTTAAGCTTAGAAGGTTCCTCCTTTCTTCAACAGGGTATGACACAAAATGTGAAATGGCTGCTGAATTTTTCTTTTATAAAAGTACTGGATATTTCAGTTTTGAATTTTGAAACCTTTCCTTGCTTTGGAAGAAACTTTAATTTCCTTGTCACAAAGTTCGCTCTGACAGTGAAATGAGTGCATCTAATTTAAATACTCAAAGTATAAATTTCTGCAGCTTAGAGTTGTGGGGTACAGTTTGGTCTTTGGAAGACTGGGAAAAGGAAATGCATTATTTTATTTGATTTCTTTTTAAAGAACTGAAGAACATGTAATTAAATACACCTGTGTTAATTATTACTACTGTCAATAAATCTAACAGGGGATGAAAAAAAATGAAAAAAACATCTGTGGTATTTCTTCCCATGAGTTTTGTAACCTTCAGCAGCTGTGCAGAGGAAAAGAGCATTCCCACTGCTGACCAGACAAGCAAGTCTCAGCCATTATAAATTCTGTTAAGCAGCAACCACTTAGATAATCAATTTGCATATGTAGATAGGTCATGATTCTGGCATCTCTTGAGTAGTAGGACTGTCACCAAGAGCAGGGCAGGGAGTTGGAGTTAAGTAATTAAGGCGGAAAATATCTGTAGAAACTCAATTAACTCCTATTCTCTGATACTAGTGAAGTGAAGTTACAAGGAAATAATTGATGAACAGAAGAAAATGGAAAGAAATTTCTATTTTAAAATTGCAAATATTATTTGATTTATTAAAAGTCATGTTCCATTTCCCATATCTAATACTTGCAATTTGTATAAAATCTCAGTGTCATGTGGTTTTGTGCTTCTCAATGCTTTTATTACTTCCAATTGCAATTTTTAGACTTGCCTCTTTTAGTATATGTAAATTAGTTTAAAAAAACCTCCAAATACTAAGCCAAATAATCAAATGCCCCAGGTATTTCTGAAATAGCGATCAAGTGTCTATGCACAAAACCAGTGCAATTTGTGCTACCCATCTATGATCTGGAGTAGAGAAAAGGTAGTAATAATAGCTTCCATACCTTAGCAGAAAATGCATCTGAAGCTGGCTCTGCAAATCACTCTAAGATGAAAAGCTTAAGTAACAAATTATTTAGAAACTAAAATAAAACCACGTATCTGTAGTCAGCCACTTAACTGACTTTATAATGACTTTCATATGTGCAGGTGGTTAGGACTTGACAGCAACTAATGATTTTCCTGGGTATGAAGCCAGGGTTTGAGTACCAAAATTCATTATAGTATGGTACTTTAAAAACTTGAGGGTATGAAAAAGCTATCTCCTATAGAACATTTGAAATTTCCATGCATGCCTTCTAAAGAAAAGAAAAAAAATTACTTTATAGGTCAAATAAATATTAGTGGCAAAATAACAAGTTCTTTATTTTGATCCTTGATGTGAACCCTGAATCACTGGGTCAGAGAAAAATGAGAAAGTAGTGTAACTCAGGTTTGCTAAGTCAACTTGCTTACTCAATCTGTGTGATGTTGATAAAGTGGTTGTGACAATAAATTTTTTGTTTGTGATTTTCTCGCTTTCAATGCTTGCACAGAGCTTTGTTGGTTCTTGTTGCCTCAAGAAGTGCCTGGGAAAAGGGTACTTCAGTGGGATGCAGAAAATATAGCCCAGGCTGGTTTTGCCTTTCTTCTGCAGAGTTATTGTCTTGGCATGTGACACATGCAGAACAACTGAGTTCATTTTATGTGGTGCACAGTAATTAGAATCTAAACACAGTGAGCTTTCAGTAAGGAAAGAATAAGATTTATTAATCTTATGCTAAGGTTGGGTGTGGCTTGTAAACAGAGAACCATGAATGACTTCTAATCTACCTTGTTGGTAGCTATCTTGTAGTGGTTAGCAGGGAATCTTTGCTCACCTAATCTGATCTGCATTGTCATCCCTACAGTGTTGCCATCAACAGAAGCTGTGTCTGTGTGTGCTCAAGGTCAGTTTCAAGTAACTCACACCTGGTAAAGGAGATGTGTTGGTTTAAAGCACTGTTTGCAGCCATGTGTCATGTCAATCCATAATGCATCCCCAGGTGCTGCAGGTGCTCCTGGTTTTCCCCACAACAGCTTGTGGTTCTGTCCTGGGTTGGCCATATGATTTTTTGTATCCTCAACCATCCCTCCTGCTTATGCTGGATATTAAACTCTGCAGCTTTAAGTTAGGCCCAGAGAGACAGAGAGAGTGAAAGCGGAGAAAAAAAACCACGCGCCGTTTGTCTGCACCATTTGTTGGAATCAGCTTTTTCTAGAGGAGACCTCCCCCCCCCGAGGTTTCCTCCTAAAATCTGCCCTAAACCAGGACAAGGAGTTACACCTTACTCCCCTGAAAAATCATTGAAGGAGACTGCGTTCCGGCAGGACAGCGATATATCACTCTCTGGCTGGGTGCTTAGAAAGCTCACAGCGGAGGGTTTCCTCAGATCTTTCTCAGCTTTTTGCACGGAGGGACTTTGTTTCTTTTGCTGGTTTTTTTAATCCTTCTGGGACTGGTTGGCATCTCAGTGGTCCAAGACATCAAGGCAATCCCCAGGAGGCCCCCCCTGATTTCTACAGAGCCGGGCCTGGCAATCGGCCTGTCACTGGAGGACGGAGACTGATCCAGCCACAAACTCTGAATCTATCATCTCTTCAGAGGAAGGAGAGGTGTCATTGTTTTCATATTATCCAAATTTTCTATGCTTGTGAATATTCTATTTGTTAAATAAATAGTTTTTTCCACTTTTCTCTAAGGAAATTTTTCCCGAGCCTGTTGGGGGAGGGGCGGTTGGAATCGGCTTTTCTAGAAGAGACCCTCCGCCCTGCAGAGGTTTCCTCCTAAATATTGCCCTAAACCAGGACAGGTTCCATATTCTGTGCGCTGTAAAAGGAACAGAACTCACCAAGCTCAGAAGACAGGGAGAAACAAGAAACAATGTTCTTTTCAAATGATTCATTATTAATTGTTTGCCTGTGTAAGCATATCAGAGTCTTGACAGTAGAACTGACAAGCAGCTTACCTGTAAAGGAGAAATTGTCATCAGCTTTGCCAGGTGGAGTGAGCTTAAAATGACAGTTCCCTCAGCTGCCAGCGCCAGATATTGTTATTCAGTAGAAAATTAATTTAAAAATGCAGATGAAATTCTGCCTTTGCCAGCTTAAAAATAAATCATATACAATATTAAGTCACAAGGGACTGAAATAATTCATTTGAAATCTATTTTGCATTTCTGTATTGAACTTCATACATTTTCTTCTCAAAGGTTGCCTTGCTGTCTAATAAGTCAGCTAATTTTGAAAGAAAGGCTGCTCTTCAGGTGAATTACAATGATCAAGGGCTTTAGAGTGCTTTAAGGCTTTAGTAAGCAATAAGGTTGTAACAGAAAGCTTGAGTATTATTCTAAAATTCAGGAAGCTCACAATTTGACTGACACATTAGATAGCCCTAGCACAGTATATGAAGTATATGATGTGTGTAAGGAACTCTGTCCTCACTCTAAGGGCCATGGCAGTCCTGGGCCACTTCTGTTTAGATTTCAGGCAATGAAAATCACATTATATTTCCATCTGATATGCATAGTCATTTTTTTTTTTTTTTACAATCCTAGTTGGCTAGTTAATCTAGATTAAATCTAAATTTTATTCTGATTAGTTTTACCCAAGTGTGATAAAGCTCTAAATACTTTTCTTAGGTCCTGTTTTTATAAAAGGTTCAAATTTTACAGTTTTTCTAAATATGTGAAATAGAAGCACGAAGCTATTGTATTTGGGCAACCTGTCTTAGAGATTGTAATAATTACCCAAAAGACGAATAAACTAGAAAAGCCAAATGCTCCCTGTGGGTGGAGCCCTCACTAGGTGTCACTGGGAAGTTGGCACAGACCAACAAGAAGTGCCAGAGAGAATGGAGACAGACATTTTTCTGCATTCTGGAGCAATAGTCTAATTATTTGGAAATCACTGAGGAAAAACTCTTGCTTAGGTTTCCCTGAAATTTTTGGAACAAGCGATAGGGATTAAAATAAGTAACTTGCTTTAAATTCCTTAAATCCTACAGAAAACAACAAAAGAAATCTAACAAATCACAGACACCTGGTTCATACCTGTTTGTAAAGTTCCTTTGCATCCTTTTAGTCATGCATTTAACATAAAGATTTCTCAGTATTTCTTCACTTATTAGACAAAAAACGGTTTGCTTCTTTAAAAAAAACAAAACCCTAATTTCAGGCAGACTTCTGTATTTTCAAATACAAAGTTTTCAATTCCTTTAAATCTGACACTATTGATAAACTGCACTGGCAAGTATTTCTTTGCTTCTGGTATCTCACAGTTTGGCCAGGAACTTCACCTGAGAATCAGTTTACTCTGGGTTCTTAAAATGTAATTTGGCATTTCCTGTATAAATATGGAAAACATTTAGATTAAAACCCAGGGTTTCTTTTTTACCATAATGCTGCTGTATAATTTGATTTTTAGATTTTCATATTCTATATATTAGGGATACTTCTAAATGTGTCTTTATAATTAAGGAATATGTTGAAGCTGGGATAAAGCTACCTACTAAGCTACTAGAGATGTGAATATTATATACTGGAAGAGTTTGCAACTTCTCTTTATTAAGCAAGTGCCCATCACATCTTCATGGGCTAGAATTAAGAGTTCCCCTACAGAAATTACTCAAATGAGAGACTTAGTACAATTTAGAATTATTCTAGAACTGAAGAACTTAGGGACTAATACCCTAGATGTAATTAATATGATCATAAATTAAAATATTCAAGCTCTTCAGATGTAAAACGTCAGGCAAAAGTATTAGTGGAAATGCATGTTCAAGGGATGCAATAATCTTTATCCTTGTGTACAGCTGGGATGTAATGAGACCAGAAGAAATTAATGGATATCACTCCTTAAGATTTCTTTGTGTAATTTTATGGTCTAGGGACTTGAGGGAAGAAATAGAAAAAGACTTTTAGTGAACTATTGGAGAAATTTTAAAATTATATTTTCCTTTTTCAAGTTTCTTTTAGCAAGGATATTATCAAATATTCTGTTAAATATTTGAAACAAATAAGTAATTTAAGTGATCAGCAACTCAGAAGAAACTTACTTTAAGTTTTCTTGCAGAATTTGTTTGGGGTTTTATTGCAGAGAATCTTTAGTTCTTGGAAACTGAACTGGTTAAAAGGGGCTCAACTGTTTTGGTATTTCAATAGCCTTGACAGCTTTTAAATTTGCCTTTTTTTCTTTTAATTAGTATTGATTTATTGTTTCTTGCTGCAAAATCACTAACATAAATCTGGAATACAACACTATCAATTTAACAATGACATTATTAAAGTATTCTGAATTTAAATGCAAATATGTAAAAATCGGAAGGAAATACAGGTTTTGTAGTCTCAGTAAAAAGAAAAAAAACATTGTTGGGTTGGAAGGGGTGCTTGGAGGCATCCATGGATTTTTAAAGTCTAAAATTGCTGAAAACTGACCAAACAGCTTTGAATTCTTTATTGATATTGAGCTTCTTATTTTAGCTGGATTTTCTGCTCACTGAAGTGCATGTTTTCTTTGTGTTTTCCATTGCTTTCATTTGGCACATTTTATGAAAACTATCTTGAAACAAGCTTCCATGTGGATAAGGTAAAATTGCTCTAGGTAGGAGGGGTTTTTTTGTTGCTGGTGTCCATTAACACCTCAAAAATATCATGTAATGGATTCTGCAACAGCAGAATCAACAACGAAAATAGAACCCAGTGCAATGTTTATAATCTGATTTCTTAAAAGCAGCCATAAACTTTTCAATCCATTTATTGCAGTTTTCCTTGAATTATATATACGGTGTTGAAATCTGCTTTCTAGGGTTTCCCAGATGATGATTGTCATTCACACACACCCACATCCCTTTCATTCCTTTAATTCCAAACAGAGACTGATCAGATATCTAAATTTTGGAAATAAGACATTTTATATAATACCTCAGTGTAAAGGATTTAAATTTACCTTAGCAAAGATCCCTGAAGTAATACATCCCGTTAGGTCTTTTTTTTCACAGCCATTTTTTAGTCTCTTAAACAGTCTTATGTATCTCTGATTCTATTAATTTTTTTTCAAGAAATCTTTGCTCCTTTAAAGGAAATGACAGCTGCTTCTGCCCATGTTCTGCAGAAATTGGGATGTACTTAATGAGATGTACTCCAAGAGCTTAATGCAAAATATCTTAAGATGAAGGGCACTCTAGTGCCATGGCTCAGTGACTGCAAAGGTGGACCATTCAATGGCCATGGGGATCCCCTGAATGTGAGTGTGTGCTCACCAGAGTGTAGCTCATGTTCCAATGGTAGCAGTGACTGGTGCCAAGGACAGTACTGGAACCCTCTCCAGCTCTGCCACAGCTTCAAAAGGCAGAAGGGTTGTGAAAGCAAACGCAAGTAGGAAAAAGACAGTGGAGCTGCTGCTGTTAATTACCTTCCTTCAGTCTCTTGTTTTGCTTGTTCTCTATTGCTTTATTTGGCATATGCAGCACTGAAGCACATGTAGTCCATTATCAGGCCAGGCATGATTGCACCAGGTACTGGTATGGGAATAGTAGTTGCTGTTGGAAACATCAAACATCTGTTCCTGGCCCTTCCAGGGATGGGGTATCCCAGATGTGTACTATGATAATTTGCTGTACTGTATTGTTTCCTAATATTTGAATTCTGGGGTAGGGTTTTATTTTCCTTCTATGATTTCAAAGCCAGTCAATATTTTAAAATATTATTGAGAGCTATTTTGATCTTATTTTTCCAATTGGAAATATTTTTTTCATTAGCACTTCTGAGAATCAGTTGGTGTAGTTGTAACAGAATCTGGCACTTCTTTCTCAGCCCAAAGGACCCTTAGTGCAAGTGATTTAAAATCAACATTATACTGGTAAATTTTGGATGAACTGAAGTAACAAGTATAATCAGTAGTCTCTTCTCACTATGAACCATTGAGGGTAAATTTTCCAGGCCAAGTGTGAGATTTGGATGGGAATATATAATTCCAGGTGCAGGTAGTGCTGTGGCAGAAATTGTTCTCAAGAGTGCTTTGCCTCCCGATTTGTGTAAAAATTGTATTATGGGAGCATCAATTAAAACTGATACTCTTTTCTCCAGCTGCGCTCTCACACCTAAGGTCATTATCTCAAAAAATTACTAAATGAAACCTTTAGTGTTACAGGTACCCGTTGAAGTCAGTCAAGCTACCCAAGTGTGGAGTTTGATCCTAAACATTATGAAAGTGGACATGTCTTCCTCCTTGTGTTTTGTGTCTTCAAGTTCCCCAGAGCATTGCTGTCGGGGACTCACAGCAACAGGAACAGCACTAGGTAGCAACAGCTACACTGAATTTGGAAGAACAGGCTTTAACAATGACATGTGGCTATGAACTAATGTTTCAGGGAAATCCAAGGGGGAATTTGGCTTAGGTAGATAGAGACCCACTGCATGGAGTGTCTACCCTGTGTGTCTCTGGACACTGGAATTCGCTGGGGATTTGGGCACTCTTCTCCCACTTACAGGGAAATCTTCTAGGGTGATCTTCCAGAGAAAGCAGTGACATCCCTATCCAGTGTTTTATGTTAATATAGATGGAATAAATCTATTCTTCTTTAAGTGAATGAGAAAAAGAGCCCATTTTATGATTCTAAGTCCTGTTTCCTTTTTGTTCTTATGGGATCCACATGTCTGCCTGAAACAAACCTTAATTATGAGAGGTCATCTCCTCCTGTTCTCAGTTTGGACTGTCAAAGGTCATATATAGTGATAAACAAAAAGTTCTTGCTGTGCATGAAGTAAAAATGAAGTATCTAGGTAAAGCATTTATATTAATATATTTGTTATTACTCCTTAAAAAAGTTATATTCCATTTTTATTTTTTCTGTTTGTTTTGTTTTTTGTAAGGTGTTTAAAAAGTGTTATTAATGATAAATAAAATATTAACATTCTCTTTTTATCCTCTTTGTTGAAATATTTATAAGTAAACTTACTCTTAGTGAATTTCAATTAAAATTTAATTATCTTTGTGCAACCAAGGCAACCACATTGATTAACATAGCAGGCTGCCATCTTAGTATTTCACTGTAATAAAATCAGTATCTTTATGGCAATTCACTTAGTATTGTATGCATTTTGTTATTTATAAAATTGTAATCATGAGAGTTGTTTAAGTTACAGTGCAGATCAGTTAAAGTGAGTAGCAAACTCATGGTGTCCTGGTTTAGGGCAAAATTTAGGAGGAAACCTCTGAGGGGGGGTCTCCTCTAGAAAAGCGGATTCCAGCCATCCCTCCCCCAAACAGCTTCAGGAAAATGGGCCTAACTTAAAACTGCAGAGCTTAATTTCCAGCATAAGCAGGAGGGACGATTGAGGATACAAAGATCATATGGTCAACCCAGGACAGATGGTAACACTGCTGTTCTCTGACAGTTTCTGAAGAAATCTGAAGGAATTTAGCCATTGTAATTCCCTTGGCTTCAGGGCCTTGGACCCTGGGGTTCTGTGTGTGGTACATCTGTAGGTTGTGGAGTCCGAGACATTAAAATAATTATGGTGGTTGTTAAAACCAGTTTTAAATTGGATCCAAGAAATGAGTAATAAGCCTGCTCCATGCGAGGCAATGCTGGCTCTCAGCTTTTGGTTCTGTAACAAGTAACTGCGGCCACCAGTTCCTGGGAATGTGGGAAACGCTGGAATCTGAGGATTCCAGTAACTGATCCAGATCTTGTGTGCTGAAATGGCTTAATTCACTCACTGCATTTATTGACTAGAAATTATTTCCCTTCTTCATGAATACAGAGATGTGCACACACACAAATTATAACCTTTCTGTGGCCTTTGGACAAAGCACCTCAATACAGGCCTAGCTAACCACAGGAGTTATCCCCATTAACATCAATGGCTCTGCTAATAAAAATAAAGTTAGACACAGAGTTGCATACTTCTCAAGGCTGAGTTTTCAGTTTTTGTAGTGTTACCTAGTCTAAGTCTTATAGTGCTCAGTAACTTTCTGCATTGGAGATCATGAGCTGGAAGAATTACAATAGCTGTTGTATTTGCTATAGTGGTGCCAGGGACATTCCTATAGCACAGAAAGAGGTTGCACTGTTCCATGCAAATAGGAAATAATTCTGTCTGTTTTAAATGGAGAAATGTCCCTACTCTGTGACTACTTGTGCATGCATAATTACTTCTACTTTCTAGTTGGTAAAATGGCATTTAATGAATACTTTAACTACAGAAATCAAAGATAATCCATTTTAATTTGAAAGTATTACTGGAATGCTAACTTACCATCTACTCTATGAGAACAAATAATCCTTTCTTATCTTATAAAACCTTTATGAGAAAGTACAGGAGGATTTAAACAAGAGGAGAAAAACTTTAGTTTCATAGCTTTGTGCACAGCTAGGTTGGTGCAATGGATTGGTTGGTTTAGTGTAATAGAAACCAGAATTTTGCATGTTAGTGGGACACAAGTTTTTAAAGCCAAATTTTGCTAAATGCCAATGCTCTTGATTAAAGAGTTTCTCTCCTACATTGGATGTTAGTGTAGTTGTGAACAGTGAACATAGTGTAAACTTTGAGATCTAGGCCCACTTTGGGGCATTCAGTTTTTGAGGATGAGGGGAGGGAGAGAGATTTCTTAAGTCACCTCTTTTTTTTTGGACTTCATCAACTAGACTGGAAGGCATGTGGTACAAACAGCTGGGTCAAGCCTTGCTGCACTCAATTGGATCCAGAGATAGGTTCAGTTCCAGAGCTTTGGCAGTTGGAGAGGTTTGCTTTTTTTCTCATTGGGGCAATCAGTGAGACACTATCATCAATGATCTTTAATTCCTGATACAAACCCATTAACAGTGGAAAACCCAGTTAGCACAAATAACACTGAATTCTTGAATAGGGTGGTTAACTAGGTAAGGAAGTGGAACAAAAATATTTGCTGGAATCACAGAATCACAGAATCACCAGGTTGGAAGAGACCCTCAAGATCATCAAGTCCAACCGATGCCTAAACACCTCCACTAAACCATGGCACTGAGTGCCACATCCACTCTCTTCTTAAACACACCCAGGGATGGTGACTCCAACACCTCCACAGGCAGACAATTCCAGTATTGAACCACTCTTTCTGTAAAAAACTTTTTCCTAATATCCAACCTATACTTCCCCTGGCGCAGTTTAAGACTGTTCTTTCTTCTCTCTAATCCCTACTGCACTAATTATCAATCACTGTGCTCTATTTCAGATTCCATTCTGCAGTCCTGATTTAGGTATGAATCCCATCAGAACCAAAGCAAAACCTAAAATGACATTTGAAGGACAAGTCTGAGGCTTAGTTGCATTAGTCTTGAATTTTCCTGCCCCAACTTTCCAGTACTTTTTAGTCATGTAGGAGAGGTAAGAAACATTGATGTACATGGGTATGAGAGAAAGTAAAGTGATTATGGTTTTGTGAAGTTCACTGTAAAAAGAATTTAATTTCTTTGAAAGGCACTTTTTAACATCCTTTAAAAATTTGTTCGGGTTCATGCTTTGTGTTTCTACTTGATAGTAACCTTTAAATCAACAGGCTTTGAATGTGAAGAGCTTCTTCTGCATGCTATTATAAAAAAAAGCATTTTTTAAAATGTAGCAGACAGACTTTTCACAGAGAGGGGGGCTGACTCTAAGAAAAGTTATGGTGTGGACTCTTGTTTCCCTGACCAGTTTCCCTCACAGGAGGAGGAAGGAGGTTTGCAGTGGTCACGGGATGAGTGATCACAGTGCAAATCTAAGTCTGAGGGCTGTGACACGTGGGTTTTTGTTGTTCTCTAACATCCTGATTCTTTCTGAACCCACAGTGAAGCTGCAAAAACAGAGGCAGTAATAGGGGCCACAAGCTTTGGAACAGATGGAGGGAAAAACAGGACAGAAATGGTAGAAAATCCTATTGTGTCAGGCATGTCTGTGAGTTTCTGTCGTGAATAACCTGGACAAAGCTGGCGAGACTGTTGAAAGAATTTGAGATCTGGGATGAACAGGTTTACCAAATGTGTGTACAAAACCTTTGGCTGAAGCAGACATTGAAATAAGACTGAGTCTGAATCCTTATGCAATGTCTGTGGAAAGTAATTTCTGGGATGGGCACTCTGTGTTCAGCACTGTCCTCAATGGGCTTTGGATATACTGGGACATAATTCAGTAACAATGGATGACATTCATAATAGAGAGCAAGTAAACAGCATTTTCCTTCACCTTTCCTGGAAAATGTGGAGCTGAATTATTTTTCCATTGCTTGGAAAGTCTTAACCAGAACTCAAGGAAGACAAAAGCTGAGCAGTTTTTATCCATCCTTCTCACAAAAAAAACCCTCGACAAAACCATGCATCTCTAAAAAATTATACTTTTTAATAGAATCAGGTATATTTGTAACTATTTTCATCAGAAAAAAAGCTAGATACATGTACATTTTATTTTTTCATCATGTGTCATCAAAACCCCTATTTCATCTTTCAAATAGATGTACTACCTAATTTCATTAATGCACTTGAGAGCACATGACACTGAAGGATGTTCCCACATCTGATTTACTTGAAAGTTGACCTGGAAACAAAATGTTAGATAGGTGTGTGTAGATTATAGACCAAATACAGTAACATTAAAAACTATGGCATCATCTGGTAACTTCCGAAATTTGGAGCAGGAAAATAAAAATAGGAGTTAAAATAAAACCTCTCACCAAAATATGCCCATCGTTTATCAGATTTTGAGTGCCTGGAATCCAGTGTGATGGGGAACAGGATTCTCTGGAGTAAATAAACAATAATTTGATTTCAGTAACTGCTATAATGTTAAGTGAAGCAAGAATCAAACACAGTAAATTGCACATATTTCTTGAACCTGATTTCTTTGCTGTTTTATTCATACGTATTTAATACCTCAAAATTAATCTTAATTTAATATCCCTTCAGTGCAAACATGAACACAGAATTTTAAGTTCCTGCCTGTGCAGGACAATGGCCATGGTAAAGATCTTTTAGATGGCTGCCCAAAAGGTGCTTTTTTCATCAGGGAGAGACTTGGATGATTTTAGAATTGTCAGATGTGCTTTGGAGAAGTGTCATGTTTTATTTTAAGATATCACCATTAATAATTCTTGAGTTCTGCTGAAAAATGAATGTAAGAGAGGGAAGCAGAGATTTGCTATTTATGCAGAAACAGGTATGTGCCAGTATTGGGTGGAAGTCTGGAGCTTCTGCAGCAGACCCTTCTGGGCCTCACCATTTCCAGAGCATGTCAGCCTATCTTTTATTTTCTAGGAAATTTTTCTCTAGCAACATGAGAGGGGGCAAAAAGACTCCTATCTCTTGAAAAAGCGCTCTTCAATTCACACAGTTCTTCTTTATCCTCCCAATATTGTGTCTCTTATTGCCTTACTCCTCCTATCTTCATTGGGCCTCCCTCTTATAGCATTTCCGAAAGAGCCAGCTGAATGAGTAACCATATGTTTAATTTCCCAGACCAAATGTTTAATTTGCAGTAAGTGTTTAGTTTCTAAGATCAAATACAGTATGTAATCAAGCAGGAGTTCAGTAACAGTAACATTGCTTGCTCAGAGAAGGGGGACTCTCAAAATACTGGAGAATCATGGAATTCCAAATATGCTTTCTGTAATGGTCTTACTGTGCTGTTAAGCTGAAGTAGATGCTTCTGTGGAAGAGAAATAGCTAAGGAAACTTTTCAGCCACACTAATGGGAAGTCACTGCTTGGCAGGCAAGTCTCTGATTCTTCTACATCTGCCACTTTTACCAGCAGGGAGGGCAGAGGGGACAATGTTCCTGGCAGAAACACAGCACTTATTCTATGTCATTGAGTTAAGTGGTCTGGGATTTGTGCCTGTCACAACTTTTGTGGGAACAAATAATTATTATAGGATTTGGCTTTGTATTAATAATATTGTAATAATGTGCTTATGTGGAATGCATTGTGCTTAAAGACTGTAGCACAGAGGAAACATTTTGAACTCTCAGCTTGTGGTTACAGAGGATGGATCCAGAATTTCCTCCTGGAAAGAAACCTAATGCAATATAATTTCATTTTGCCTTGTAGTGGATTACAGGTCTGCATAGAATAAGCTATCGAGGGCAGTGACTTCCTAAAGTACTTTGAACTGCTTGCAATTACCTGACCATATTCTACCATTTATTACATTCTCAGGTCACCATAGCACAGAAAGAAATGAAAATAAAAAACCAGAATTAAATATTAGGCTTTCTTTGTGTCACTTTTTTTCTGATGAAATCTGTACTTCTGCAGAAATAATACTGGAGTTAAGGAAGTGGTTATTGGGAGCTACACTTACTTGCTACGAATAAACATGCAAACTTGTGTTGCAGCTCTACACAGGCTCAAACTGTAAAATGTAAAAAATACAGACTTAGCAAAAACCCTAAAAAAGTTTTTTATGTACCTTGCTCATGCCTTTTGCAAGATAATTGTCATAGTATGCACTGAGCATGTGGCATGAGTTATGTGGCCGTATCAGTGGAGTTTCTCAGAGCTGTATTTTATTTCAGCAGTGCTTCAGTTGCTTTCCCACTGACTGTCTACATCAAACAATTGCACACTAAAAGTTGTAGCATTTAAAATAGCTGAGCAAACATTTTTGTATTAATTGAAAATAGAAATAAAGAGAAAATAGGCTGTTATACTCGAAAACAAAAATTCAAAAATGTACTCTTGGTGTTGCTTTCCCTTTCTTTAAGCAGACCCTGAAATCACTCAGAGTCTTCACAGTTCTTTCAATGTTGATGGACCACTTCAGATCATTTTCACTGACTTCTCTTTTGTGCTATCCTCTGAAAGCATAAGATTGAAGGAGCACTAAGCAGTGGATTTTATAGAAGCATCTATTTACTTGCTTCAGAATTAAAATGCTCCTGAGACCTTTTCTGAATTCTTGGAAAGTTAACTGAATGTATCACAAAGAATAATTTTTCCATTCTAATTATTTTTTTTAATCTATCAAAAAGGACAAGTGGAATATACCTGAAAGGGCTTATAGCAGAAACATGAGTGGCCTCTTTGTCTTCACTGCACGTTTGGGTTTCTAGATATTTGCCCACTTTTTAAGGAAGATCAAAGGAGATTCAGAGAATGAGGAGATCATCTCCTGCTGTTTTTAATTAACAATCCTTTTGCTCTTCTTTACTCTTGAAAGCCTCTTGAAATTTTGATAACTTTTCTTTGTATACAATAGATGGTGGAATAAATACTTCAATTTGGGTGTTTTGATTTGTTTTTTTTTAATGGTGTATAAGTCCAGTTCAACATTTCTGTAACTGCTGTACAGTTGTAACTGCTGTAACAAATACATGCAATATTGGAGGGTTTGCTGCCATTCTTGTTGGTTTAGATAATAACTTCTCTACTGCCGAACTCATGAAATCATATTTCTGCCTACTTATATCTAGAAGCAGATTTCATACAACGCATCAAATTTACTGATCTCTAACTTCCTCATTTGCACATTTTTATTTATTTTTCTGAGGGTGTTAATCCTTCAGTGCCATCTTTCCTGATCCATGTGCAATACCTCCAAAACTTAGCCCTTAGCAATGGTAGATTAATTTTAAAATTCTGCCTTTCTCTTGACATGTACAAAAAAAAAATCCTTGTTTTTCTCCTTTAGTTCCTTTTGCCATCAGTAACATTTCTTTTTCTACCCCTTTTCCCCTAGAAAATCTAGAATATATAGTCTTGTTTGCTCTTTCTTTTGTGTACCAAATGACGACCTTTGGTTTAGGTTTGATATCTTCTCAGATGGGATTGTTGTTTTTATTTTCCCCACCTTAACACTGAAGGAATGCACAATTTGTTTTTGAATATCGTTGGTGATGTTTTTCATTATTTCCACAATTTTTCTTTATTGTATTACTTTATTATATTCACAAACTAGTACTTCGTTTCACTAACTTGGCTTTTTTATATCCCGGTCTTTGCATTTCTCCAATTCTGAAGGGGGAGCGTGGATATAATTCCAGTTGTAAGTAGTTCCTCCTAAATTTACACTTGCAGTCACCACTTCTAAGGAGCAAATCAGTTTTCTCAGTTTTTTGCTTTTCACTTCAAATGTGTTCTCTGTGCCTTCTTTTCATGTAATCCTTTTCTCACCTTTTTTTCCATGAAAAATTATTTAAGATATCCCACCTTTGAGCATCATCTCTATAGTCATTATTTTTTTCAGATGTCCTGCTGTTTTCTTTCATTTCTTAAGCAGACACTTTTTTTAATTGTACATATTCAATTCTACCTTTTATGCCTTACCAAAAAACCTATTAGTAGGTCTGTGGTTCTTTGCGCAAATTATTTTAGTCATTTTATCCTGGAGATTGAGGTTTCCTACTTGATAATTTATAGGCACATTTCTGATATGAACACGTAATAGAAAAATAAATAGGAAATAACTGCATCAACCACCAAGGTTGACTACTGCTTATTATTCCTCTGAGAGCCTTTAAATTGCCTTGTTCAATTTCCTTTGAAAATAAATCCCCATAATAAAATTACTGTATATAAAAAAGGTATGTTGCTTTCAGGTAAACACAATGTTTGAGCTTTGTAGACAATGTGAAGGTGATTAAGGTTTTCAAGTGATGGAAGGTTTAAGAAAACAACTGTGATTTATTTTCTGTAGGAGGTGTCCTGATATCAAACTTGCACTTCTCAGTGCAAAGGAATCTTGATGTGCTTCTCTTTAGACCAAATGGCAGGGAAGTTATTTTTGTCTTCTGAGCATTCTGCATTAAATGACACCATCTCTCATATAAAAAATAGTTATATAGGCCTTTGAGTAATATTTTCTAGTAGGAAAGAGTTTGGGACTGTGTTCTGCACTGTGTTAAGTCAAGCTATTTTAGTTCTTATTAAGGAAATATTTGTATTTATTTTGTGACTAATTTTATATAAAGGCAGTTTCCCCAAAAAAAAAAAAACCCAAAACATGAGCAAATAAGTGAAAGGGATCAGTGATGGAAGGACTTGCATTAGTTCAGATGGATTTTTATATTCTCCCAATAATTGCACTCTGATAAGGAGTTGAACGTATGATGAAGTTAGGGCTCTTCATTTAGAAATGTGTACTTGTTTCCTTCTGTTAAAGGTGCACATTTTCTTGATTTCCATGCTCATATTGAAGAATAATCATTCTGTTTGGAAGTACACAGCTTTGTAGCACAAAGAAAGCTGCTTGCCAGTGAAGCTATGGCTTCATTAGAAGAATCTCCTTGGTTGGACTCATCTGCTTATAAGCCATCCTGGTGGTGCATTTGGGGAAAGACAAAAGAGAAGTCAGACACCCATCTGGTGGAAAAAGAAGGGAATTTTAATCTAAAGAGGTATTAAAATAAATTTTTAATTAGCAATAAAGGATTCTGGTAAAGGTGTTTAAATGAAATTATCAGACTTTGTTATATTGTTGATTTTACAGACAAAAAACCAGGAGGAAGATATTTATTAAGCACCTACTTAAAATATAAATATTGCTAAGACAGAGAATAATTCATGGGGAAAGGTGAGTTTTTAAGGTGTTTTTTATTTTTAGAAATTCCAATTGACTTTGATATTCAGTGCTATTTCTTCTGAAAATGGTTTCCCTTCCTCTTCTGTCTGGGGAGATCCTGGACCTAGCCACTGAGATCAACAGGCAAACAAATCTAAATGGCTCAAAGGAAATCAGGTAATAAGCTGCAAGTTGAGTTTGGAAGTGATCCTGCAATCCTGCACTGTGAACACCAGACTGCATCAGTGCAGTCCAAACCACTGTGGACCAAACCCTAATGTTTGTGCAGACCTTTCAAGAGCTACATAAACAAGCTCTGGCACTCTTTGCTTCTTTGTTTAGTCTGAGGGGGCAGTCTATCACAGTTTTGAGTATCTAATATCTAATTAGCCTATTCACTTTCTACTGGTGCAGTGGTGTTAGTACCTCATGTTAGCTAGGCAAGTTTTAAATTAACTTAATTAAGGGACATTTCAGTGACTTGAAGAAAAAGCAGATGATTAAGTACTGGCCAAAAGAGTGCAAAAAATGTAGTATCTTTTTCCATTGAAAGGAGAATCATGGCATGTGGGGAAACTGACAGCCCAAAAGAAAGCTGCAGTTCTCAGTTGCGTATTCTGGTCATATGCAGCAAAGAAACATTTGGAGCTCTTCAGCTTGTGTTAAAAAATATTTCTCTGTACCACTGCTAAATCAAATTCCATGCTGAACTGAATATATGAGAGCATATAAAAGGACCTGAGAAAAATTAAAAGCCAAAATAACAGTTTGTTTGAGGGGTTTTTGTTGTTGTTTTTTGTAATATCCCAGGTAATGCAAGATCTCCAGCTTCACCAGTCTTTTCTCTTTTGAAAAATGTAGTTTTGGAATGCAGCTTTCTATCCAGTAAAAGCAGTTTTATTGTATTTAAATCCTTCAGTACCATCAGTGGTTTCCCATCATGCCTTCTATCTATTACCTGGAGTTAGAGGACAAGTACAGCATTGCTTTGTGTAATAGCTTTTCTCTGCTATATTTTGTCACTGAAAAGTGTTGAACAATGATCAATAAACAATTTCATGTTTAGAAAATTTACATGGAAACATCAAATCTTTTAATAGAAATGTCCTCAATCTTATAAATAATTTTAAAAGAGCAGCAGACTAGGGAAAGTAATCACAATTTAAACCTGAACTGAGCTACCACTGACTGACAAAAATGGTGATTAATTATTTGAGAAATGTAGCTAATGCATCTAATACACTCTTCAGAAGTAAGAGCCATTAAATGTACAAACTGCATAAAGAAAAGACATTGAATTATTTAATTAGATATTTGTCAAGATCACTCAGCTCCCAAAAAAGACTTCAGAAATAAAGAAAAATGTATGGCTGTTTCAGTTCTAGCAATAGCCCCCAGTTCTCCTGCTGAATGATAAATTTTCTATTTTTTTTTCTGGTTTTGACTACAGATTATTTATTCAAGCTTGTGAACATTTTAAATATTAGATGGAGACAGTACAAATGTGTAAGATGCCAAATGGATAATACCATAAGACCATATGTCTCAGGCTGGGAGGACCTCTGTGTGTGTTCAGTAATCCCTCAGATATTCCAGCTGGTTACTGACACATGGTCTAATAAAGGCAGTTTCAGACACTGTCCTTCCCAAGAGAAGTTAAAGATTAACTACCAGTATGAAGAAAAGTCAACTATTAAATTGCTTCAAACCCCCTCAGTCACAGGGGAATGCTGAGAGCCACCAGAATTGTTGGGCAAGATTTTATTTTAGACTTGGAGTCACTTGCATGAGTTCCTACTCACATTTATTATTCAGATTCCCATTGATTATCTGTGCCAGCAGCAATTTCAGGATGCTGTTTCAGCTTGATATGTTAAGAATATTTTCAATTCAGAACAAAAAAAATTACAGACCCTTTACACCACACTGGGGACACTGTGTTGACAATGACCTTCTTACAATGACCAACAAAAACTGGTTTTCTGCTAGAAAGTAATGAAATGCATTTTTAGAATTCAATTAAATCTACATCTCGTAATTTATTCTAGTCCTGTGATAGCCATAAAATTCATACAGTGGAAAAGCAAATTTAAGTTTATTGTTGCTTCTCTTTGCATTTTATATTTGCAAGTTTTGTCCAAATATTTGGTCTTGCCTAGCAGCCTTCAGTGAGGTTGGAAGTGTTGCCTGAGTGACAGGAAACAAGGAGCGAGATGTTCTTGCTCACCACTGTAAGAGGTGAATGTGTTTGGACATTTTTTTAGTCAAGCATTTTTAATATTTCCCTGTGAAATTGAAGTAGATCAATGGACAGAAATCCTAGTCTTTTAGTGGACAGTTGAGAAGTGGATTGAGGATTTCCATCTTGCCAAAGATAACCTGGATGCCCCCACACATGTGACTAAGGAAATGAAACTGGCTGAGCAGTTGCGTCAGAAGTAGCAGGTGTTGCTGGGACAAATAGAGAGGTGGCATATCACATTAATATTTCTTGGATGACCTGTGATCACTTTTATATCACTTATTGACACTCTCAAGGGGTAAAAAATTTGTTGCCACATCAGGATGAAGAATGATTTTAAAGGTGCAAGTTTAAGTCCTGAATCACTATACTGGTGTTTACTTATGGTGATCATGGTGATCATGAAGGAATTCCTAGAGTAATCTGATGCGTCCATTTCCCTTTCATGTGTATCCTATATTTTTAATGCAACTTTGTGCATTAAATTGGGACAGAAGCATATAACATTTTCTACAGTTTTGTGTTCTATCTCGGTGACAGGGATTATTGGGTGGAAAGTGTCTTTTAAAAAAGTGGGAATGCATATTTTTTAGAAAGTGCAGTACATCTAATCAACAAGTCTCATAATCCCTTTTAGGCTCAGGTATCTTCATGCTCCATTGTCTCTTCCATATGGCTTGGTGGGAGATGGATGTGCCACAGCTGAGGGACAGCACAGTGAGTGCTGCTCTCAGCCTTGCTAGCATTGCTGAAGATGAGATGCAGATGATGCTCACCCAACTCTGAAATCAGAGATCCTCTCTTCCTTTCTGATGATTCTTGGAAAAATGTTTGCCTCAAGTGTTTTTCAAGCACAGAGACCTGATCTTCCATTGTCCCTCATGACAATTTTTGCCCCTTATTACAAGCAGAAGATGCAGTGGTTCCATTAGTCATACTGAGTGGGATAATGAATTGTTTTTTGTATGAGTTTTATGGTTCAAGTTGCAGCAGTACTAAAAAGGTCCTTGTTGTTGGTTATTTCATCTTTAGTGGCAATTTTGAGGCAAAGATGAAATCAGAATTGAGTAGCAGGCTGCAATCAGGGAGTTATATAAGAGCTCCCTTCTGCTGAGTTTGCTTTGCTTCATGTCTCTAGGAGCTGCGTGCTTCAAACTTGCTGATTCTGTTGCCTCATAAAACCACCACGTGAAATCCAGTGATTCCTTGTTTGGCCTTGCAGGTGGATTATGTGCCATACGGGACTAGAGCAGCAATTTATAACCTGACACCCGTTCACATTCTTCCTGCAATCCTGGCAGTGCACCATGTCCAGGATCCTAGTTCCAGCTTGAAAAATTGCTGCCAGGCAGCTGACAGGGCAAATAGTAGAAGTGATGGATAGCTCTTATATTTATAGTCAAGATTATTTATTTTTGTATAAATTCAGGGTATCATATTCCTCCTTATCCTTGCTTGTGAGGGAATGCAAATATATTGATTACATGTCACCTTTACATGAGGTTTGGATTCTGTATTTGTCACTGTAATATCCATTAATCAGTGAAGATGACAAGCCATATGTGTTCTCAGGAACAGCCAGCACATGGTCCATGTAGCTATGGGGCAGCCTGGGGACAAAGAAATTTGGTAATGACTTCTATAAATATGTAATCAATTATTTTGTGTTATAAGATGTATTTTTCTATGTACTATTATTTCTTATTATATGATTTTAATTGGTATGTTTTATTGATGTACTAAAAATGTACTCAAGCTATGACAATCTTTGTCATTCCATATTCAGTATATTTCAGTATAACCATCTGCATTTTTCACTGTGCAATATTTCTCCAATTCAGAATACTTCACTGTTCTAAAATTCTGAAGTTTTCTGGTCCTATAAGTCAATATTTTCCTGCAACATGCTAGTTTATGTTTTCCCAGATATTTCAGGTTTATAAAGGGTGCCTTGCATTATATTGACAGATTAAATTAGTTATTCTTTCCCTATTCTGACATGAACTAGTGCCTTGTTTGCCATTTTTTTTGTTACTCTACACTAAAGGGATCATTTCAATATTTTCACATTTATCCCCAAATCAATTTCCTGATGATTATATTTAATTTAAAATTACTTTGCTTAATCTCAAAGAGAGTTTTTTCCTCCTCCCCATCTTCTGACCTCTATTTATCCAATCTCTGCTGTGAATTAGGCAGGCAATTTTGAAGCGTTTACATTGATACAAGTGGGACTTAGAAATGTTTCCTATTATTAAATTGAAGTAACAGGGATCTGGGAATAATTTAGCAGTTGAGCAGTAGTGGTGCAAGAATCGAGATTTAGTCCAGGTGGATGGTTGCAATAAGGTCAGGCACAGAAAGCAAGCTGGAAACGGAGTGTATCATTGATTTACAAGGCAGGCAATGCTGACAAGAAAAGGACGCCTGGAAGAGATGGGAGCCTTGATTAGAAAGTTATAGATTTGTGTCAGATGAGAGGATGCTGGCAAAAGCTGATCTGGGATTAGGACAGTCCAAGAGAAACAAGAGAGGATGCTTGTTGGAATTAAAGAGAGGAAGGCAAGTGACACACAACTTAAGAGTACCACAGTATTGTCTCCCTGGCTGTCATGGCTCCTGACATCAAGAACTGAGAGTTCAGCCCTGCCAGATGACTGAAACTCTGACCACATTGAAGTCGCTCTGGACTGCATCAAGGTCAACACAGCAAGATTTTCTCTTTCCCTCTGGTTGTTATTTTCTTCTTTCATTTTGTCGGTTTTCTCATTCAGCTTCCCTTGCTTTAATCTAAGAAAACATATTCATATAGCATTCTTTCTGGCAGAAGACAAGAGTTACAGCTGTGTGCTTTTTGTGTTGAGATAAATGTTTTCCTGGAAATTGTTATGAAACAGTATTGTTTCTTGACAACTGAAACTGCTGTTTCTTCACAGCGCTTCAAATCAAAGGAGGAAATCTTTAAAAGAAATTGTTATGTGTATCTTTAAAGGCATTTACCTGGTAAAAAATTAAAAATGAATACAGGTAAAATCTGCTGTATGATAGCTGATATTACAAAAGGAATAGTAATAGTATTTGAAGCAGAACAGGTAAATCACTCACTGCTTTAGGGAAGCAGCTCTTCTTGAAGTTTCCTTTTTTAATAAATGTATATTTATATATTTAGAAACTAGTGCTTTGAGAGGAAAACAGGATAAAAGCAATGCTAGTATTTATCCTTCTGAAGATGATACTTTCAATAAATGTGTAAATGAGTATTTAGGAAAAAAGTGTACAGTTGGAGTTATGCAATGTAGTGTATATGCAGATTACTACAATCTGGCCCAATAGATATACTGCTTTGTCCTTCAGAAGAAAAATAAATTTTCTCTGGCATTGTTATGGTTTTATTGATAGTAGGAAGGAGTGTCTGCTTAGACAGGGAGTCTGGTTTGTGAAATTAAACTTCCATTATCTCACATTTATACTTGTTCTGCTGCTTCTTCTCGGAAACAAAAGGGAAACAAGGGGTTGTCCCTTTCTTATATAATCCAGTTCATCTCTCCTGACATGCTGGCATATTTCATCCTTACAGCTCATCTATTTCTTTAGCATTTTAGTCATCTTCAACAACTTATTGAATGTGTCAAAATATTTGGATGTATGTCTTCTCAAGTAGTGAAGCCACATCTTCCATATTATTTATGCTATATAGCACGGATGGAAAGCTTGACATACATTTAAATGTCTACATTTCTATTTCTCCAACATTTATCACTTTGTTCAAATATTTGTTCTTGTTTTGTGCTTTCTCATCACTGAATTTCATTTTTTGTCAATTTGAAACATGGTGTAAAACCCTGAAGATGTAAAAGGGCATGGGATAAGCAAAAAAGAGCTTACCTTCCTTTATAATTTGCAATTATCTCATTATTCAAAGAAAGATAAGAATAAGATTTTTTTTTTTGCACGGCCTGGTTTTTGGTAGCAGAGGGACCACAGAGGTGGCTTCTATGAGGACCTGCTAGGAGCTTCCACCATGTCTGGCAGAGTCAATCGCTGATGGCTCTGAACATGGGCATGCTGCTGACCATGGCTTGGCCAATTAGAGATGAGGGAAACACCTCTGTGATGGCATATCTAAGAAGGAATCAAAACAAAGCACACAGGTTTTTTTCTAGCCAGAGAAGAGGGGGAGGTGAGGGAAAACAACACGGCAGCACCAAGGTCAGAGGAAAAGGAGGGGGGGGGAGATTCTCCAGATGCCAGAGCCCAGATTCCTCTGCAGGCCGTGGTGATGACCATGGTGAAGCAGCTGTGCCCCTGCAGCCCATGGGGATTCACAGGGGATGCAGAGATTCACTCACAGCCCATGGGGATCCACAGGGGATGCAGAGATCCACTCACAGCCCGTGGGGATTCACAGGGGATGCAGAGATCCACTCACAGCCTGTGGGGATCCACAGGGGATGCAGAGATCCACTCACAGCCTGTGGGGATCCACAGGGGATGCAGAGATCCACTCACAGCCTGTGAGGATCCACAGGAGATGCAGAGATCCACTCACAGCCCGTGGGGATCCACAGGGGATGCAGAGATCCACTCGCAGCCCCTGCAGGAGGTGTCCGTGCTGGAGTGGGTGGATGCCTGGGGGAGGCTGTGATCCAGTGGGAGACGCAATGGAGAGAAAGGGCCCTTTCTTCCCGGCTGGAGCAGCCTGTCCTTGGAGGACTGCAGCTTGTGGAAAGAGATCCATGCTGCAGCAGTTTTGGGAGGATTGTTTGTCTGTGGGGACAATTTATGTTGAAGCAGTTTTGGGAGGACTATTTGCCTTAGGGAGGGTCTCACATTGCAGCAGTTTTGCAAGAACTACTGCTTGTGAGACTGGACCCACACTGGAGAAGTAAATGGAGAACTGTCTCCCATGGAAACGAACCCCATGATCTCACAGGTTAAGGACTCCTCTCCCTGAGCAGCAGAAGAAAACCTCGGATGTCGAACTGACCGAAACCTCCATGCCCTATTTCCCTGCACTGTCAGTAGGAAGAAGGGAGAGGTTGGGGGAAGAAAAGGTGTTTTTAAGGACTTATTTTACTTCTCATTATCCTTTTTTGATGCTGTTAGTAATAAATTTACTTCTTACCTCTTAGCTGAGCCTATTTTGCCCTTGGAGTCTTTTCTCTTAGTCCTCATCTCAACTCATGAACCCTTTGTTAATATTTTTTCTCTCTTCTGCCCAGCTGTGGAAGGGGAGGGTTAGTGAGTGGCTTTTGTGGGTGCCTGGCATTTGGCCAGTGTCAAACCATGACACTATGAATTAAAAGGAAAAAAAAAAAAAAAGAGGAAATCTGTTGACCAGACTAACATATGAGACTTCGGGTTTAGCTCTGCAAGCTCTGTGGTGGGAACCATAAGCGTTTTCTCAATGCTCTTTACAAGGGCAGGCCTTTTCTATACTTGCTTACCAGGCCAGATCCTGAGCTGCTTTCATTTCTCCTTGCTCTACTACCTTCAAATGAAACATGACAGTTTAACAGGTTAGAATTCAGCAAGTACTAATTTGATGATCATGGTATTTTTTCCTGTCACAAGTAAGGTTGATGTGTCTCATTCTTGCAGAGTATTTTTCTTTTGTGTGAAATGAATTTTGAAATTGTTAGCTTTCAGATCCAAATAAACGCTTCAGGTCAATTTATTATGTATACTCTAACATTATATTTACAAATCAAAGCTTAATTTTCTTGAGGTCTAAGTAAAGGGTTGAGAGACTGGTAGGAAAAAGGCCACAAAGCTTTTATGACCATGTATGTTACCTATTTGGTTTACATGTTTTTTTCACTGAGTACATTTTTTAATTGAATAAATATTAATGAAAATTTAAACATACTGTAATGGTAAACATAGACAATATCAATAACATATATATTTAGGAAGAATCATTAAATCATGTCTAGGAAGCATCATTAAATAACTCTATAGTTCTCTAAAGATTTTTCACAGAACTTACCAGGAGAAAAAGCCCAAATGCTCTGAAAAATAAGTCCGAAGGCAGTAAAATGCCATGTAACTCACAGGACTGACTGTAAAGCAAGACTAGAAACATATAACTTAAAAATTTGAGAAAATAATATGTAACTAATAAAAAGCAAACAAATAACTCAAATAAATGTAGCCATTCGTAACAAATAAAATAGCTTAGACCTATCAGTCCTTCACTTAGAAAGACTGATTCAGCATTTTTCTTTATCATGAAAATGACGAAACTGTGAATCTGGCAGAAGTCTAGTTACATCTGGGACCAAGACATGTCTTTAAAAAGTTAGTTGTTTGGTACAAGGGCTCTTGAGCAAGGCCATCTGTGTACATCTGCAGAACAGAACTGATTTGGGCTGGAGCCTGAGGTCAAAGTCCCTCCTGGATGACAGGAGTGCTAAACCTCTGCAATTTCCAGCCAAGGAACCTGGGGCAACATTCCATACATGGCAATTTAATATAGGATCAACTTAGAAAATTAAATCCTAGCAGGTTTATAAAAATCAGTTTGTGTGTATCCTTGCTTCCTGCTTTTTCTCTATTTTTATTTATTCAGACTGAGAACTGTGCATGCTCAAATACAGCTCCTACATTTTCACAAGTATCTGTGATGGTTTTTGAAAGGGCAAAAAAGCTCAAAATATAAACTAGAAATTTTATTTTTCTGCCAATGTCAGTTCAATTCACGATGCATTCTTCCCTTAAAACTTAGCTTAACTGTGTATATTTGCTAAAGATCTATGTGTATATAAAAATGTGACAAAGGTTAGAAAGCCCCACTTTCTGTATACGCCCCCTTTAAGTATGCACCTATGTATAATTTAATAGGTATTTAGTAGAATATGAGAATTCTTCTTGAGTTATTTATATCTCAGCTAATAAATTCAATATCTGTATACCTCGAAAATTTGACAACCCAAAATTCTCCCAGTGGTATTTTACCCTCTTCTAAATGAAGACCTCATGAAAATGCTTTAAAGCTCTGTCTTGGGGTGATTTTATGATGATTAGTCTGTTACTTGATCATCTGTTTTTTGCCCAAAAATTGTTTCTGTAGTTTTAAGGTGGGTCTGGGGGCAGAGGGAAGCCTTGGGCCTTTTGTCAGGCTTTTTCAAGGCGTCCAGGTGCTATGTGGTCTGGGGTTTTTTGCTTGTTAGCTTTGTTTCTTAGCTTAGGCAAGATGGTTTTGTTCCCTTCCCTGGCCTTGGTAAGGCTGCAACACAAATCCTTAGGTAGCTTTTCAAAGTCAACTGACAGTTTGGTTTTGGTCTGAGATCCGAGACAAGCGGGAAAGGCAAGGAATGCACCATTTTGGCCCCACTTCTCAGAAAAAGCCAAGGCAGCAAGAGAAAGCCCAACTACTTCATCTGCTGTGAAGAGGAGACCGACGCCAGAGATTCACCAGGGTCATATCTGTTTGCCTGAACTGCTGCTTGAACCTACTGGATTTTACTGTTTATTTGTTAATTTGTTTTCCCTAAAAGCCCATGCCATTTTCTCCCCTCCACATGCAAAATGCAGTTGGTTTTTTTTTTCTTTCCCTGGCATTTTGGGATTTTGCAGCATGTGTGTGTGGGAGAGTAAGGTCTGAATGTTCAATATCTAGCATTTATTTATCTTCTACTGTGCTGTGAGGGCATTCTGATGGTCAATAAAGAGTTGGTGTTTTTTCACTTTCATCCACCAGTGTCCTGGTTTAGGGCAAATATTTAGGAGGAAACCTCTGGGAGGTCTCCTCTAGGAAGAGCCGATTCCAATCGCCCCTCCCCCTACCGGTCCGGGAAGAATTTCCTTAGAGAAAAGTGGAAAAAACTATTTATTTAACACATAGAATATTTACAAGTATAGGGAAAAAATTGGATAATATGAAAACAATGAAACCTCTCCTTCCTCTGAAGAGATGGTAGATTCAGAGTCCGTCTGAGTCCGGTTCAGTTCTCCAGTGGGGGGACGATTGCCGGGCCCGGCTGTAGCAGTCGGCGAGGGTGGGGGAGGGGCCCCCCGGGCGTTCCCTGGTGTCCTGGGCTCACGCGATGCCAGCCAGTCCCAAGAAGAGGGAAAAAAAGAAAAAAGAGAGATAACGCTGTCTGCTGGAATGCAGCCTCTCCGCTCTCTTGACCTTGGTTCGTAGTAATCTGCGGGATGGGGGGCGATGATCCCGGGGAGCTGCGAGTTCCGGCCGCGCTGGAGCCACGCGCTCCCTCCTCTGCTCCTCTCTTCCTGCTTCCTGCTGCCGCTCCGCCTCTTCCTCCACCTTCACTTTCACTGTCTTCCTTAGACCAACTTAAAGCTGCAGAACTTAATGTCCAGCATAAGCCAGGGGACGATTGGGGATACAAACAGGCCATATGGCTAACCCAGGACAACCAGTATTAATTTCTTATTGATGGAAAGGGATTGTTGGAACCTTTTTTATTTTAGAGGAAATAATAATTCCAGTGTGTTTCTCTCCTAAACTTGTCTCTAAACCGAGACAAGCTCTGCTCTCTTTACATCCCTATTTTGTCCTCAAATAATAGTAAATAAGAATTTGTGCATATTTCTAAAATATTTCAGTCTGGATTGCTTATTTTATATTATACTACTTGAATATACTTCTATCAATTTATGAACAGCAAATGTTCATTAATTAATTTCTCCATTCAGAGGGAATGTTTTTGAAATATAAAGCAAACTATACTACACAGTGTCAAAAATCAACCACCCTTGTTTGATTCCTACTTCTGGTTCTTGCCACATAATAAAATACTTCAATCTTCCCCATTTTTTAGAGAGAGAATTTCCTTTCAGTTCTCAGCAAAATTCCTTAATTAATCCAGATTTTCATTAATTTATGACTTTGGGCTTTTAAATTAGTATTTTTTAGAAAAGGTAGACTAAACTTTTGAAAGAAAATATTATTATATTATCATACCAGCATAAATATTACAAACAATAATTTAGGCCATAAAAATTAGTAATATAAATGTATAATAAATTGGCCTAGTATTTAGATACATTATCCCACATATAGCAATATATTTATGAAACCTTTAAAATGTAGACTATTAAAAATATTTCAAAAATTATAAAATACTAAACCACAGTTATGAAAATGCCTTGAAAAGTAACTGTGTTTTGAACTTAATACAAAAACTAAGATTTGTTTCTCAGCTGAAATAAATTTCTAAGGTGACTTATTCTGCTGAGTTGAACCTTATTTGCACCATTAAATGATATATTTTCTTAGTATGTCAGCCATGCATTAGAATGGGTGAAAAATCATCATTCTTTATATGTAGCACCTAGAGGTTAACCACTTTGAGCATTTTGGACTGGTTCTTTCAATGTGAAAAGAAAGGGGAAGTCACCTTTAATGCTAATAAGATCATTACCTTATTAAAAATTTATTCATTACTGAATTCTAATAGAAGAATTTATCATGAGAAAGTGCTCCTGGTGAGCATTTATAAATTGTGCTATTAAAATGACTAGTACTTATTCAAATTACTTTTAAATATTTAAAATATTGTATCATTAAATTCTTGTCTAAGTTTTTCTGGTTCGTTTATGTTCTGGACTCAGGTCTGGTGTTGTAGCAGGCGAGGTGAGAATCTGGGAGTTAAAATCCAGTAAAATGATGGAAAGTCACAGGTTCTGAATGAGTCCAAACTTCACGAAGTCCTTATTGTTGAATATGTTAGATTAAGAGATAATTTGGTTTGTTTTTCTTTATCTAAATAATAATTGATTGTGCTTACCACATAGAGGTGACACAGTGTGTGGGGTCCATAGACTGCTGGCACATTCATTTCAAAATGTCCCTCATGGAGTCACTCTGGGCAGTGCCTTGCCAGAACTTACGCAAACACACAGCCCAGCCCTGCAGGTGGACACAGGCAGCCTGGACACACTCTGGAGCATCCCCAGGGACAAAGAGGCAGGAGAGGCCATCTGGCCAGGGGTTCCAAGGAGTTCATTGCCTCAGAGGGATGGCAGAAACCAAATGACCCAGAACTAAGGAAATGGTTGCGGTTTTTTCCCGAAGAGTGTAAGGGGCAGGCAGAGCACCATCGCTAATAGGCTAGGGGGTGGAGAAAAAGTTGATTGTCTCCAGGGGGCCAATGGGATACTGAGAAAAGGGGAACTCCTGGGCAGAGTTTGGTGGGGAGGAACTATTTAAAACAACATAGGGATCTTTGGACTGAGCCACTGCAACGTAGAAGTGTATTAAAAATGCACTGTGAGTGGTAGAAATAATTATAGACTCATTTTCTTATCATTATCATTGAAGATTTATCAACATTTAAATTTTTATTCCTGCTCCTTGTGATGTTAGAAATTCAGGTGTAAAACATTACTTGATGGCAACTTTTGCAGCAGGAAGTTTCTTACAGCTAAAGGACTTGCATGTTGGTAGAGAGTTATGTGTGAGTAACACGGTGGTTCACTCAGCTGGATCCTGGAATTTTGCATTAGATTAGAATATTTGTATTGTTCTTGCAGGAAAAAAAAACTGAATGGAGGAGGAGGAGATGCAAAAGATAATTTTCTTATTTTCAAGACTCAAGTTTCATTTTCCTGCAATACTTTGATGTCCAAGTAACAATAAATGGCATGCATTTCAGAGTTCTTTGAGTCTTATTTAGGATGGCCTCTCTAAGGATATTTTCATATCTCTATTCTAATAAAGGATGTGTGCAATAGAAGTAGAATAATTTTGATAGTGTTAACTGACCTTTGGAGGACTTTGGAGCAGTAAAAACTAATAAAAGTATGGATTGGGTAAATAAAAGCTCTTCCAAGTGCAGGAGAGTTATCTCTGTAAGAGGTGAGGTCTGGACCACAGTAAATTATTTGTTGAAATGCTTCTGGACTTCAAGGCACAGGATCTCACCTCAAGACTTCAGCAGTAGTGCAAGCTGTGTTATAGCAATTCTGGAAAGAAATGTTATGGAGATGACTAAAAAAAATTACTTTGTAGGGATAAAAAGAACTGTAGACAAGGAACTCCTTGAGGGCAACTGAGAAAAGTGCCAACCTAAAAATTAGCAAAATATTTCTTCCTTCCTTGTAATGTATACTTCCTATTATTGTGCATTGTTGTTTAAATATGCTTTATTTGTCTCCTCATGACAGAGTAGCTTAATTAATTGTGGTTTTTAGATCAGTGTGCATTTTTTTGTTTCATTTCACTAGAGAAACACTTTGGGTGAATTATTTACCAACCAAAAATTTCCATACTGATCTAACTGAGCAGAAATATTTTTCAAAAATTTCAGAATCTTTATCTGAGTGGCCTCAATTGTCCCAAAGATTTATGTCTCTTCAGTTTGTTCTAGGCTTTATGTATTATTATTGTTAGTATTAGTATTAGTATTCCTTTCAGATGTGCTTATGATGGGCTTCTACCAGACAGCAGATGTTACATAACTTGTGGTGGTTCTATGATGTTTGTATGTCCACAGATATATATTATATTAAAATGCAATGCAAAACAGTTTTCTTTCATTTCAACATGGGTGAGTAGTTGATAGGAACAAGTCAAGTGTCAAGATAAATCAAATTCATTTTTCATAGGAATATAAGCTTTACATTGCAGCAGACTCTATATACTCTAACAGTTTGTTCAGTGTCAGACACCTCAGAGAGAAAGGGCTATAAAACTGTGTAATGGATTAAATCCAGTTTAGCCTCCTGGTCTACTTTTTTCCTAACCACAGCAATTAGTACAAATCTTAGGCTCATGAAGCATGAAAATATAAACTGAATTTTATTTAACCTAGAGTTTCTTTGGATATTTCAAACACACAATGCTGTATGTGTAAATGAAGGGTAATTTTTATAGCTATTGTATGCTTGACCTTCTCACTGTCTATTCAACTCCAGGGATTGTATGGCGTACTTAGAATTGGAAATTTTTTGTTTATATTTGCATTTTAACTTTTTTTGTACTTTTGTGAGAAAAGGTGAAGAACATGGAGGTGACTTCTGGGTACAGTGGAATGATTTGGTTTACTGTAAAGCTCTACCCATCATATAGATAAACCTTCCTCTTTTTCATGTCCCTTTTTTAAGTATTTTTGCTTTTCAATCCCCTTTTCCATTCTGAGTTGGAGAGATAAAAATCAAGAAATCATACGCTTACATTTCCAGCTCTCTTCACCTACATAATTTCTGGGGTTTTTTGTACACCAAGTGATTTTCTCTATAAAGTGTACTTTAATTGTTATTCTGATGCTAATAGTGAGGGGATTATTTTCAAAATTTTAATTTAATTGAAGATGTACAGGGATCTGAATCAGTTGTATATTTAGGAGAGTACAGTGCCACCTTTATCAATAGTGTCTTTTGTTTCATAATTCTTGCTAACACAGACTTCTGTTGGACCTCTCAATTGTATAGACTTCTTAGACTTTGTTTTATATTTCTACTGGGGGAAAAATGCGAGATGATTTTTTTCTTTTGGTACAGAATATGTAAATATTTTGTACTGTCCGTTCTTCTCAAAAGAGTTGTTAAACTGAGAGATTTACATTTAGTTTGTGGCCTGAAATTCGACATCAGGTTGAAAAAAGGGGAATATTGAGGCTCAAATGCACAGTGCTTATTTCTGAGACTGCCAAGTCTGTTCGCCTGCCTGGGAATGTGGAGACTCACAGCAACTGTTTCCATTTGGCCGATTGTGTAGAAAACATTACTGTGCTTCAAATTATATTTTTTAGAAGGAGGGGTTTGTGTTTGTGTTTCTGTTTTGGATTCAATATGGAAAAGTGTTTTCTCTTCCTAATTAATCTCTAGACACCTGGCTGTTAAAGAATTCCAGACTAGGTAGACCCTGGAGGAGTAAAATGAAGTCTGAAAAGTTCATTTTCTTGCCAGACTTGAAATATAAATCTGAATAAGAGCACAACAATTACTTTTCAAAGTGTACATGCAGACAGAATTGTATGTATAACCATGACTCGAGAGATGAGTCTTGGAAATTTTTCTACATCTCAAGTGGGAGCTAAGCTGTGTCTTGCATGTATTCTGATGAAGCCTACAGAATTTTCAGGCTTCAAAATCAGGGTAAAGGCTGTCTTTTGACCATGTTTCTTTATTTCAAACTGATCTTGAGGATTAAGAAACTCAACATTTCCACCAGTAGTGTCTTTATATAGTCTTAACCTTCCCTGCAAATTGCTCTTGGTTCTTGAAGTAGTTTTTAGTTGGGAAAATTCACAGGTGTTCACTTTTATATTTTTGACTTTTTTAGTTTTGCCATTAAAGCATATGTAAGATATGGAAATATTATGGACCAATATGATAAGAAAGTACGCATGATAAATATGTTTCCTTTCTCTCAAATACTGTTGCTGCACAGAAACCTGAACTTCCTTAAAGGGAAGCTATTCACAGAAATTTATCAATTTTATAGTAGTATAGTGGTTGCCAGTCTGAGTTTTTGGCCAAATGCCAGCATGTCCACTAAAATTTATTCAATTTTTGCAATGAGATAAAGATTAGGAGAAAGCAAAGCAGACTCAAACTTTAAAAAATATTAAGAAAGTTTATTGACAGACCTAAAAGGAAAAAAAATAAAAAAGAACCAGGACAAAACCTTCAGATCACTTTTCCTACCACCACCTTTTCCCTTTCTCACTGACAACGTAAAGAGACAACACTTAGGACTTTCAGCCAGTTTACTACCTCTAGAAAAATCTTTCCTCATTTCACTTAGGGAGAGAAGTTTTTCCTGCTATACCATGGACATTTTTCACAAGAAATACAGTTTTCTTGTTGTTCCAACCTCACAAAGCAGCAGCCGCCCAAGTGGAAAATCTGCTTGCAATGTGAAAAGTCCCTGTCACGTTTGTTAGCCTTCTCTCAGCTACCTTTCAGTGGGCCACTGTAGCTTATGGAGTATATCTTAAAGATGAGCTATTCTACTGTAGCAGCAAAGATCCTCTTCTTCTATTTCTGGCAGCATAAATTTTCTTATTCCATTCCCTGGGGCAAGGGTGTCCACTGGATCACAACTTCTTTTCTATCTCTATTTAGGCTTTTCATCAAGCTGCAGCTACTTCAGCATCTACTTACTTTAATATAGGTGCCGTGTCTCACTAGTTGTAGTTAGAACATTTTCATTCCTCCATATATTTCAATTGAGTTACAGGGAATTCTAGCTTAATTCATCACCATGGCTTCACAGAAGAAGTTTCAGCCTCAATGATAAGGCATTGAGTCCTCACTCTCCTCCTGAGAAAAACAAGTCGGTCACCAAAAAGGTTATCCAGTTTATTACCAAATAAAAAAAAAAACCAAAAAACAAAATACAGACAACTGAGGGCGGAAGCCCAGGATAAGCTTGGACTCCTCATGGCAAGCCAGAAAACAAAAGGCAGCACTCATGAGATGCTGCCTTTCACATCATGACAGGAGCATGTAGTGCAAGCTTTTAGAAAAGTTCTTATAGGCTCTTGAGGGCCAGGATCAGTCCATATTGGATCCCTTCTCCAATTGGCTCATTTTTGGGTCTTCTCATTGGTTCATTTTGATGGAGTGTTCCTGGCCAATCATTTCTGCTATTCATTCACTCATTGGTCTTCATGCTGCACCAAACAGTGTCTTTTTTGATGTCATGTGGTTTGGACAATGTTCTGGAATTTTCTGGCTATTTCTCTCCCCATATGTGCTCCTTGCCGTCTAATTAGCACATAGGACTCCTGACACCATTTTGTTGTTATGCAGAAGCAGTATGCCCGTACATCTGTGTGCTTTTAAATCAAATCCAACTTTTTTTCTGAGAGGAATAAGGAATTTGTCTTCCCAAACAAAGCCTTGCCAGTAGATAAAATCAGCAGTGAGAGATAAAAGAAACAATGGGAAGGATTCCACTGATTGATGAAGGGAATGAGGGAAATTTGCATTTACAAACAAACCAAAGATCTGCAGATACATAAAACTGAATATTGAAAGATGAGAGGAACAATGAGAAGATCCATAAATTCCATAAGGAATTCACTGAGTGATGCAAGGGAAGGACAAAAGGGGGGGATTATACCTTAGAGGGGGGTCTCAGATATTAAGTGTTTTCGGAAAGTCTGTGCCTCTCAAATACCTCAGCCAATGGGGAAAGAGAGAGGGACATGGAGTTGGGAAATTAGGATAAAAAGGAGGCTGTGTCCTCCAAAATCTGAGACACCCCAGGGGAAATGCCCTATGGACTCTCCCTTTATTTGAATAAAGTGACAGGACTCCTCTGTCTCTTTTTGGACATAAACCTCTGGTGTTTGTAGGTTCATTTTCCTCGCATTTCAAATCTTCATCTCAGTCTTAGCCGACCAATTGACAGCGTAACTTTCTTAATTGTGAGTGTCTGCATCAATTCATTCAACTGACTAACAATGTAACTTTACTAACTGGCTGTATAACAATCAACCTACTAGCTAACAATGTAACTTTATTTTATTAGCTCTCGGGGTCTATAACACTCCCTCTGGATGTCAGCTCTGCTTCCTTCACTGACCTCAGAGCCTTTATGTTATGTTTTCTATGTGTCTTCACTCTTCTCTCCTTGGGAAAGGATTGATCTTCTGAAGGTTTATCTGTGCACTGAAAGAGATAATCTCTCTCTCAGGCCTGCAGATGATCATATGATGTCTGGAACAAGGCCTGACACTGCCCAGCCTAGCTGCAGTTCCTGCAGTGAAAGAGGGTCCAGTGGGGCTGGATCCCGAAGAAATGGCATGTCTAGCAAAACTAGATTTTAAAAGTCTGCACAGACATGTCAGGCTCCCCATCCTCCCCCCACACCTCTTGCCATCCTGGGTCGGCAGCTAAGCTGCGCAGCCTGGCTGGCCATTACCAGGCTCTGGGGTGGGGAGAACTGCTTCTTTTCTCTCTGCAAGCATGAGGTAAAAAAAAAAAAACAAAAACAAAAAAAAAAAAAGAAGAGGAACTATCACAGCTCTCTCTTGTTTTTATAAGGCTTTTAAGCAGTCCAACTTACGAGTTTGCATACCTATCAATACTCAACACTAGCTGTTTACTGGGTCTTGTCACCTATACTTTTTACTAGACAGGTCATTTACTAGACAGGGAAGCTTTTTACTAGACAGGTCATTTCCAAAGCTGACCTTCTGGTTTTCTTATTAAAAAAACTGAATATAGGCAAACTCATGAGAAACAGGCAGTTCTACGAAGTAGCACTTCTGAGGTCTGGCATGGAATTTCTGGAGAGAAGTAAAGCAGCATAGTCAGCCTCAGTAATTAGGGCAGGTTGAATGGCCTCTTCCAAAGAATGCATCCTAGACCCCCACTCCTTACAGCACTGCCAGACCTCTAACAGCTAAAATTGTGTTAAACTGCTGGGTACTGAACCAGCCTCCAAGGCCCAAGCTGCTTAGTAAAGTGGTCATCATAAACACTTGTATGCTTTAATGAAGTTTAAGAAAAGTTCCCTAAAACTTGCCCAACCACTCTTCAGAAAGCACACGGGAAAAGGAGTTTGTAGGAAAAGATAAGGTTTATTCAAAATTATTAAAGTTGTCTGTGTTTAGAATACAATGACGGAGGACAAGAGATAAGAGAGCCTTCTAAAATAATTTCAGAGCTTTCTGTGTTTCACTTGGGAGTTCTGTCTGTGTCTGGGAAAGTAAATATTACACTCTGCCTATGCCTTCTCTCTCCACTTTTTGCTGTTTATCACTGAGACCAGGCAATGAAAAAATGTCACATTTCTTGTCTTTGTGCAGTGTGTGAGCCCAGGAGGAGCAGACTGCAAATCTTTTCCAAATCATTTGGACAGTGTTAATTAATATTTTCCTGAAGAGGAAAAAAAAAAAAAAAGCAGCAGTGTATTCCCTACAGTGATCAATATATATTTGCTTTTGAACATGTCCATCCCTCTGCTGTTAGGTCTGTTAGAGTTCTAGCAGAACCTGGAAATGACAAGACAGGATTAAGGATCAAGTGAAATTTCCAAAATATAGATGATTGCTCAGTTCATAAAAGGTGCATCAAGTTCCCACATGGATGAGGCAGTATATAAAGGCAACATAGCAGGGTGTCAAAGTTTCTGGAACTGAGGAATCACCCACTAGCTGTGTGGGACTAGCACAGAGAACAGAGAAAGCAGAGCAAAGATGGTCATGCCGGATTGAGTGGGTGTGCAAGAGAGAGGAAATGCTCTTTTCCACCAAAAGCATTTTGGAATCCCCTTAACCCTTCTCAACCCTCACTGTCTCATAGCAGCCTACTGATCCAGGTATTATATTATTCTGTAGGATCAGTTCTGCAATTTCTGCAAAACTGAGTTTTTGTCTTCTTCAAAGCATGGGCAACATCCTAACAAAAAAAAAAAATCCACTTTTGCTTGCATTGTGGAAAACCCCTGAGCTCGAGTCTACAAAGTTCCCCCTTCTCAGATAGAGGAGCAGAAAAACAGGCTTTTCATTAGATCAGCCATGGCTCTTTCTGTGTTTCCCTCTTTCTGGTTTATTGAGAGAAATAAGGAACCCTGAAACAAAACCTCTGAGGTGGATTTAAGCTTAGTTTTAATGTGAAACAGGATCCTCCCTGAAAGCTCTCTAAGGATTTGTAGGGTTAATATATCAGTGCAAACTGAAAAGAGGGATATCTGTTTTCCTACTTACGCATAGGGATCTCTTTCTTAGGTTAAGAAATCCACTTATTGAAGGTTTTATTTGTTTTCTTCATAGCCATCATTAAAGTACTTTATTCATTCTGTTAAATCCCATTTACTTCTGCTGACTGGACTTTTCACATGGGGACAAATCAAACTGTGCTTGACATAAAATTTATCTGGATGAAGTGCTTTAAATTATGTCAGTGAGTCTAATGAACAAAATTTAATGGTTCACTTGAGGCTCTGTTGAGTACATCCAAATAAATTTGCCTTTCAGGGTTCAGATGCCTCTTATAAAACTGTTAACTCAAATTCACTAGAAAGTTTGGTAAATCCTTTAAAAGAGAGCACAGATTTTCAACTGCAATATAAAACCTTGGCAGGTGTATTAAAAACCAAGTGTTTTTTCAGCAGAACAACATTAACTTGCAAGACTTAGTTTTCAAACAAAGGTCGTAGTGGTATCTCTACCTTTTGGAGAGTTCATATCTCCTTGTTGCATCATCTTGCAGATGATGCTGAAAAAGTTATGGAAATCCAGTGCTTAATAGTTTGTGAAGGTCCTAAAAATTCAGGAAGCATGTTGCTTGTTAAGTCGTTATGTTGCCACTTTTTGTTTTGGTTTTAGTGACAAGTGGTGGGTGGCCTGTTCATCTTGGGCTTAGTTTTTGTGCTAGTACTGCTCACTGAGTTGTCATGCCATATTTCAAGACTTATAAGCTCTTGTTACTTCTGGTCTGAGTTATGGACGCCTGTCTTTCTGAGCATCCATCAAAAATAGTAAAAAGCTGTGGGCCAGCTCTAATGTCATTGTCATTTAGACTGCATCCCAGTCTCTTATCATCATTTTATTGTGGCAGTGGGACATCTACCATAGTGTGAGGAGTGAGAAGATAATAAGATTTAAAAAAAAAAAAAAAAAAACCAATAATAATAATAATAATAATAATAATAATAATAATAATAATAGTAATGAAGAAAAAGTTTAATTTCATAGCAATATTTTGCTGATTTTTACAAAATACTATATGACTGCTATACAAAGCCAGAGAGATGGGATTACTGCAGCTTCTGTCCCTGCTTGACAGGAACACCAGTTGTCACAGCCAGGTTCTGATGAGGTTGCTAGCATTGCACACAGCAACCCAATTAGGTTAATGCTCCCCTACAGTCAACGTGAGATGTGCCAGTGCTGCACAGTGGACCTTTGACAGACAGCTGCTTATCTGGCTCCAAGGACAGATAAATATCAAACCACAGTCAAATGCAATACTCCAGCACAAGGGATGACACTCAGCCCAGTGCTTGCGCTTTCTCTAGTCTGACCTGCCACAAACTGAGGCCCTGTCTGACTTCGAAGTAGGTTTACCTCATGAAGTTAAATAGTTTACATAGGTACCATATAGCTATGTATGTTATTGTAAATAATAACATTTTTTAAAAAACCCAAAACCCCCTCCAACTAAAACCCAATAACTGCACAGTGAAGCAGTCTCAGCAGTCTCTGTACTATGGCATAGCTTTCAGCCAAGGTGTGGCAGTCAGTAACCACTCCATAGAAAAGAAATGAGAATGATTGATTCTTACAGTCTTACTACCAGGAATAACTTGCAGTGTTTAACTTAAAACATCAATTGTATAGCACTTTCAGGTGTGTAACAGGCTGTTTAAAGTAGGAAGGTGAAATGTCTTTCCCATGGCTGTGGAGCAAAGAAATGTTAATTGAGAATTATGAAAAATGTTTTAATGGCATCCTACTAGACAAACTGATCAGAGAAGTGTGAAGCCTTCCTCATGAGAGTGCACTGAACAGTGTCTGGACCAACTAGAATATCTCCTAGGAAAGGCAGAAGCAGATGAGCATTTCCCCTGGGGCAGGGAGACACATCTTCTTCCTTTCTATTTCTGTTATTCATAGTATTCTCTGTCTAATTATTAATAATCAGCATTTATAAAACATATTATAGAATGCCAGGAATGCTCAGAAATTCAAATTGCTAACAAATATTAGGCAATGAAAGAAAGAATCAATGTTTTATTCTTAAGGTACTGTGTCATTAGGCAGGTTAATTGCCAATTAACTTACAACAGAAACAATTATCCAGTGCAAAAATTATTAAAAGGTTGGATGCATAAAGTTGCTTGGAGGAAACATAAAGTGGTTCATTTCCAAGAACTACTGTCAGTGCTGTGATTCAAACAAATTATTTTAGATGTCTTCTCTGAGTTGGGATATTGGAAATTTGTTCCAACGTTCAGCCTGTTGTGAAAATAACTGTGTAGATGCTCTTGGTTAATGTGATGGACAATTCCTACACACATCTGATGTTCTTGAAAGCTATCAGCAATAACATAGGTGTGTTCTGAAATGCAGCAAATTGTAGCCAAATCACTGATTGTGTGGGAGTGAAAGGCCAGCTGTTCAAAAACCAGTATATTTTCATGTCACATGTAAGATGGGATCCTTCTCAAAACTCAGATATGAATCCACTTTGAGATGAGTTAAAAAAAACCTGCAAAGTATTACAGGGGCAGAAGATTAAGGGACAGTAAAGCAGTCTGTGAAGTGCCTAGGACCATTTTTTCCCCCTTATACCAGTTGGCTATACAAAGTGTAATACTTGTGTTGTACTTTGTGCAACATATAAAACATAATTTTGTAGTAAATGGTGATTATCAAATATCACAGTCTTAATAGTATTTACAATCTGAGTGTGTTGCTCCATTTGAATTTTAAATATATTTTTCAAATATGTTTTTATGACAAGTGGGTTTTTTTTAAGACTTCGAATGTCTTGATTCGTATTTTTGGGTTTTGTCCAGTAAATAAAGCCCACTGAAGATATGCCAGTTTGCAGATTTTTCTCAAGTTAGCAATTTAAGACAAAGACTCGATGTTGTGTTTGGCTCCCACCGAACATCCCTTGTCCAGCTTGCTGTCGCACCACAGAGCTGCAGTCCCATTCATCTAAGTCCCGATGTTCTCATCTCTCTGTGTGTTCTGGTCTGTCCTGTGAATCTACATGATCTTTGTGAATTTGATCCTGCTGGGCTTCTACAAAATGAGGTTCCTGTCTCCTGTGGTGCATTAAAGCTGTGGTCTGCCTTTCATCTGGCAGTGTGAAACTGCTAATAGAGGACAGCAAAGCAGGCTTTGTTCTGGTCCTTGTCAGACACAATATATGTCTAGAAATGTCTTACTTCTATGCAGTGAATAATGGTATAGTTAATTATATTATTGTTTCCTGTATTTTGCTTGCATACAGTTTGAACATTGCATGAAATAAGTGAGTTTGGATAATCAACCTCTCAGCATCCATCTCTTGAGAGCATCCAGCTCTTACACATAAAGAATTGCTGTATGCCTCTGACTTTTTTTGAAAACAGTGAAAAAAGACCATCTCCCATAAAACTATACATGCTGAACCTCTTTAAACATTTTTTTTAACTTGGGCAGATAACCAAGTCCTTGCTATCAGCCAGCTCTTTCTGCCTCTCTGAAAATTAGTCTTTGGAGGAAAATCACATTTTTCATGTGAACATACACTTTAAGTTTAAAAAAATAAATCAGTATTTTTTGCTAAGACATGTCATTACCACTCCAGTAATGTAGTATTTACAGCAATTTTTAAAAAGTCATTCTGAAAACAAGGAGAAATAAAACCATGCCTGGTCTGATATCACAATTGTATCTGATTTCCTTTAATCCTGTACAATTCTAGAATATTATTGTAGTATATTCTAGGTACTTTGATCAAGAGTACAGCTGATCCAATAATTACAGCTAGTTCTCAGGACAAAAGTAGACTACTTTGAAAAGGAGGTGGTAAATAGAAAAAGTAGTTTTCCCATGCTGTGGAGAGGTACAGTAAGTAAGTACTTACTACTTACTGTATGTAGTAAGTACTGATTTAAATTCTTTTCACAGTATAATAATACTGCTTTCTACAGTCATTAGCATGTATGCTAAGTTTACTATAGGCTAGTCATGGATAAATAAGATTTTAGATGATAATACTACTGAGTAAAGGAATTATCATTTCCTAAAATAATTGCTTACTGTTGCAATTATAACTTCTTAGATTTTGATTAATTGTGCATCTTTCTAGTACTTCGGTGACTTTTGCTGGCAAAGTGTGTGGAACATAACTTCTTCTTTAGACACCAAATTGTTCCTGCAACATATGCACCAATCAGGTGCTTTCAATCAGATATTTTGGATGGTATTTGTTCAGCATGATGTTCGTGATGAATTTTATTTTCTGTTTTATTTCGATCAAAGTGGAGGTAAACTCACCCATTAAGTGATGCAGTGCCAGATGGTAAGGCACTAAAAGTGAGCCTAATCTGCTGTCTCTAAAGGTGAGTGCTAACAGTTCTGGAAGGCTGGAAACTCATGCAATTGGACACGGGCATGAAGCATTTTCCTTTTCGGTCACTGACTCACAGCTGATGCAGCTGAGTAGGAACTGAAGGGTATCACTGAAGGGTGTTGTGGAAGGCTTCTGTCTCTTTCTAACACTGTGCCAGTGCTGGACCAGACAATGTCTTAACTAGATTACAATCTAGACTTCAGGTATCAGTATCAACTTCCCTTGTGCTAGGCTTTGGTCAGCAGTGCACAGGTCACTACCTTTGCTTCTCAAAGATTCTCTTAAGAGGACTGGCCAAATGCTAGGAGCAAAGCACCTAGGGGCAAAAATCTGTTCAAAGAAAGTAAACTGGTTCATCTGTGGACTCAACTCCAAATCAAGAGGTTTATTCTTCTCTTCAGAACACTTATTTTCCCATGAGATCTGAATGGTTTCCATTTACCTTGAATCCCAGTTAACCAACATTATTTGCAAAGAGTTGCCAATTAAATAATTGCAAAATAACTAAAACCAAAAAGAGCCAATTATAGTCATGCCTCAAGCAGTTTTTGAAAGTCTCCATTCTAGGTGACAGACAGATAGGAACCATTACTTCAGATTAATTAACCATTAATTAATACCAGTCCTGCAACTTCACAAAACCTATCTATGTGCCCTTGACAAAAACCTATGTTTAGGCTGACAAGAAGGGATTATTAACCCAGCTACTCTATAACTTTGTATGGAAAACTTGATTTTAATATTAAAAAACCCAACACAAAATAAAAATTAAAAAAACAACTAAACAAAAAGCCCCAACTCTGTTCTACATATTTTAGTACTTGAACAACGTTCTCACATAAATGAAATGTGAGCGGCTTTTGATTTTTCTTATGTTTTTGATTCCTGTGCTTTTTCTGTGGTGTGACGGTCCTGGGAACACTCTTGATCAAAGAAAATGGATCCAAGTGGGTTTTGGTTTTAGGGTTTTGTTTGTTTAAACTTTTTGTACTTACTATGTCCTATTCTTATCATTAGGAATGATTGCCTGTTTATTCTTTGTCTTTGGCAGTTCTTTGGTAAATGTTAACTAGATGATGATAAAAGATTACACGATGGAGTCAGGGAACGTGGTTTATGATGAGAATAAACCATTTAGAATGAAAGTCAAAAGAGAAGTATCTTTGTTTTATAAGCATATATATTTTTAGGAAGTACATAATTTTTGTTATCCTTCATTCCTAGTAAGTTTTGAGGATTTCTATTCTGCCTGGGCAGAATAAATGAAATTTAATATCTTGCATGTTTACATTAGAATCAGATAATTGGCTTAAGACTCAGATTTAATAGCGTAGCTGAACTATGGAGATATACTTACAGAGATAAACCAAATGTACTACTGGAATTGAGACTGAAATAGTCTAATTCCAGGAGAAATGAGGGTCCAAGATTTTGTTTGCATAATAAAGAAGATAGTTTCCTACTTTGTATACAAATACTTTACAAACATATTTGGTTGTTGGTGTTTTTTTTTTTCTTTGTTATTTATTTGAAAATGTGCATTTAGAGTGACTGTTGTTACAGAAATTGACCTGTCTCTGGAATGAAATGAAGCTATGGGATAACATGGAGCTGTAGTATAGAAATCAATTAGAGTAGAAGTTGAGTAGCAGCCTTAGAGAACAGAAAGAGACAGGATGTGAAAATGAAGGCTTTCATTGACTTGAAACATGTGCCAGCCAAAACTATTAAAAATCCTGCACGATTAATAGAATTCTGTCAGCTGGGTCTAACCCTTCACATGGCTTATGAGTTGGTAGAGTCAACCTCCCTGACACTGATTTCCAACAGTGAACAGCACTGAACTCCATGTAATTCCAAAGCTGGAAAAAAGCTTGTTCTATCTAAATCAGTTTTCTTCATCTTAATAAACCATCTAATGGTTAATGTTCATGCTACTGTTGCTAAGCCTGAATTACCAACATATTTTACCAAGTTAAGGTAGAGCACAGAAAAATGGATACTGGGACCACTTCTGGTTGGATTAAACCAAAGTTTTTGAGCTGTTGATGGTTTTCTTTGGTTTTGATTTTTAATAGTGATAGTTATATATGGAATCTTCAACATGAAGTCAAAATAAAATTAAAACTTAGTTCTGAATTTTTATGGAAGACACTGCACTAATTAATAGAACTGAATGTTTTATATTTGAAAATAGTTTAAAATGTCAGGTATTTGGTCTTATAAAGAATCTGCTACTAAAATTGCTGACAAGTAGGAGTAAGGATTATTTTAAAAATATGAATTATAAACAAGAATTAACAGGGTAAGTAGTTCTTGACAATGAATTAACTATTAAAATGTTTAGTTAACAATTAAGCATTCAATTAAGGATTTAAATTATAATTAATAATTAAAAGGAAATCCTCTGGTCTGGAACTTGGAAATAAGGTATATACAAAAAGAACTTGGAAATAAGGTATATACAAAAAATATGGTTTTCCTGTTTTTATTTTGCCCTATGTACATTTGAACTGTGCTGAAAACAGAGCAGTGGGACAGATGGTTTATTTACCAGGATCACTGTTCTAGTTCATGTGCTTTAAGGAAGGAAGAATATTTTTGCCACTTTTTTTTTGTTTTTGCCTGCTCAGGATTCTCACACCCTCACTCCCAAACCTCTCTCTGAATGAGTCTGATTCTTCCAGATACAGAGTCTGAGACTCTACAGGAGATGGGAATTCCTGCCACTCCTTACAAGTTCAGAACTGAGGTACGGAAAGGGAATTACATTGTGTTTTGGAAAGAAGAGAACTGAACACAGGTCTCTTGCCATAATTTGTGGCCCGAGCACCTTTGTCACCTTATTTTGTTTGCTCTGGCTGGTTTTGTGGCTGCACTCCAATGCCTACTGAGTGTGGATACAATCAATGCCTAATGAGACATGTCTGAGATGAGAACCTGTGCTGGCACACATGACAGCAAAGGCTCGTGTCTGGGTGCTCTTGTTTTGAGATTCACATCATTGGGTAACCATGTCATAGGGGAGATGATCCAGTGAAGTAAAAACAAACAGACGGTAGGCTTGTATAGCATAAGCCTCTCATTTCTTATGTTTTGGATCATATTTGTTGGCATTCTGCTGAAGTCAGGGAGTCACACGTCAGAAAGACATGAAAGCTCATTCAAATGAGGAGGGAAGTAGCCAAATGATGTATATGTACCAGAAATTATCATACCGTATATCACCATTTGTCTCTAAATGGACATTTTAATCAAATGGAATTTGACTTGACAGTTTAAAAATGAAAAAAATATGCTCAGATTGACTGATGGATAATAAGTGAAAAAGAAAATTGCTTTTTTTGCAGATGGATTTGTAGCATTTGATGAATTTACCTTTACTTTTTTGTCTTTTCCTTTTGTACAGCATTAGAAGAGTAAATCTAGCAAAATCAAAATCCTGATTCCAAATATCTGTGGAGACATGTCCCACTGCAGAACTATCATCAGTTTGAATTGCCATGTGAAAAAGAAAACATTGGATCTTCTAACCTTTTGCATCTAGTGAGCTAAATAAGCACTGTTATTAAAAAGAAAAGCCTAGAGAAACTCTTCCACCTCTTGTTACATTTCATAATTTCCTTAAAAGCAGATAAGGAAATGATTGCTCTTTCTCTAGTGACAGAAACTTATTTCTGAGTTCTTTTAACACAGGAGCAATTAGAGATTTAACTGGAAAGAGATGGGGATGGACTGTTTCCCCCATGATCTAGATCTAAACCCAAAATGCATACTTTGAAGCATCCTTTCAGAATCCTGCTAGAGAGAGGACTTGGGAAGATGCTACTTATGATTTTATCACTATGGTGAAAGCTACCTACCCCTCCTATTACAGACCTTTTCCAAATCAGTAGCAGTAAGCATAAAAAGGATGCTTGTTTTGAAATGTCTTTGGTCTACCTTTGCATAGGATGATACACAGAAATGAGAAGAATAGATTTTCTTGCTCTTACCTTTAGACAGCTGTGCTGACTCCCACTTCTCTCCACCAGCTATAAAGTGTTCCCATACAATTAGCTGATCTTAATGAAATCGAAATAGGGCATCCAGGGAGCCCCAAGTTCCTTTTCTGTGGAAAAAACCCCAACCACTATCTCTGGCAGTGGTTTTCCTACTCCATGATTCTTCATGTGAGCTTCCAAGCGCTGAGGTCCTATCAGCAAAGCTGACAGAATATTGGTGCAGTTTGTGCAGCCCTTGCCATTGTTCCTGTTGCAGTATGATCCTTGGGTTCCATGTTCTGCCTTCCTGGGTGCATCTGCCTGCACCTCCCTGCTCTGGAATCACACCTTTGCTTTTGGTTAACCTCAGTCTGCACCCAAACTGGGAAATGCTCCAATAGAATATTCACTCTCGTGGTTAATTGGGATGAAAGGTACCTTTCTGATAGATCAGGCTTCGGGGCTATTGAAGTGTAAATCGCCATTTTTCACATGAGTATTAAAATGTTCAGTTTATTTAGGTTATATTTATAGACCACTAAAAACTTGGAATTATTTTAAAAAGTAATTTTGTTGTTGCTAACTTAGAATATTTACAGCTATCCAGAGCTATATGTGATTAAATTATTTTTTTACAAATGAATGATTTAAAGTAGTTTGGCATGCAAACTTACTATGGAGTTCTCAGTTCTAAGTAAGAATACTGTTGTTCCTACTTTATGCTAATCCATGCTTCTTCCTTCACTCTCTTGCTGCCCATGATATATTTTCATTGTTGTTTTATAAAAGTTTTACAAAAAATATTTTAAAACAAAGTTATATCTTGATCTCCTTGTCATGATTACTCTTGCAGAAGTCCAAGAGCCGGGTTAAGCAGCTAGTTTAACCTGGCTCTTCTAGAATGTTACATCTCCCTTTCTTGACTCAGTGAAATAAGCAGTCTTGACAAGTGTGCTGCATTCAGGAGAGTAGAAAATGTCCAAGTTAGTGGGAGTTCAGGACTCTGGCATTTCATTAGCAGAACTTTCATTCATGAGTTTAACCTTAGAAGAGTGAAATCCTTGAATATGCTGCAATGAATACAAGTTTTTGTAGCAACTCCTGATACTGGACAACCTTATCATAAACACAAAATCTAACCAGAGTACTTGTTACATTTGATTTGCCTGCTGTGTAGACCAGAACATTTAGATGATAACCAGAACCTCCTTCTGTTTATCACAATTTCCACTGTTACTCTTCATGGCTGTAGCTTTTGCTAAAGAAGGAATGAATGAGGGAATAAAGAAGGAGGTGAGATTTTGGTGACAGCAGTGGCAACCTGAGACTGGAAAATTTAAGTAAAAAGAACATGTTCCTAGTCTCAGCCTGGCTCTTCTGAGGACATTATAACCATTTCATGTAGTTCAGTTGGTGTTTAGTGTACTTTCAATATTTGTGCATTTTGCCCTGTGTTCTTTAAGCACCAAGGTGCTGAAAATGATGCTTGAATGATTTTTTCCCTTTTCTATGCCTTTTACACAGTTCTCTGTATCCACAAGTATTAGCATGCAGACTTGTAACCCTTCACTTAGTCTAGTGCTTAGTGTTTTGTAAGTGTTCTGCAGGCCTTGAGACTGAACACCCCAGAACTGCAGAGCCAGGGAGACCAAACATTCCTACTATCTCAGGAAGCCAAGGTCTCCTAGCAGGACAGATTCTGTAAACTAGCGGTGAGCCTACCCCAACCCTGGTTAAATATGGGCCCCCTGGTTAGATATGCTGATGTGTAAAGTCCATAACTGGTGTGTGTGTGATTGACGGTGGGTGTGCATTTGCCACGCTGTCACCTGGGTGAAGTGGATGCATCAAACAGGATCCTGATTAAAATACTGAGGTAAAGACCCCGAACCCTCTAACCATGTCTAGCTTCATTTTCCTAACACCAGGAAAAAGGCATCAAAACTTAAGGTAATGCTTAAAAAAATATATCTTCCTTGTGGCAGGGACAGAAGTTGATGTGAACTGAAGTGCAACTCTACATTTGTTTGAAGCAACAGTAGAAAATATAATAGCAATTGTGACAACAATGATGGAAAAGCCAGAGTGAGAAGTTACAAAGTAACAAGAACTATTTTAGTTCTTTGCTACTTTATTACTCTGGAGAGTAATTAACTATTCTCTCCTGCTTCCTGTCCCCCAGCCTACCATGAATTCTGGAGTAATTTGTGATATTTTTGTTGCCTGGTAGCATGAAGAGCCAGCCCCTGCAACCAAGGTACAGTGTGTGCAGATATTAAGTCATCTTGCTCCCCTGGAGCAACATTCACCTGTTTATTTTCTCTGCTACAGGGTGGAGCAGAGGAATTTAAACTCGAGTATTGTCAGTATCTCTTCCTGTCCTAACAACCTGAAGCCAGCTGAGTTTTGAAGGTTTCAGAATTTCCCAGTATTTTGTAAGTTTTATTAGTTAGATATCTGAAACAAAATTATTATGATATCCATGTCAAGGATGTGACAGGAATTTATTTTCCTGTAAATTGAAGCATTTTAATTTTTCCTTGTGTCTTAAGATACCTTCTTTTTAGAATTACCTGAATAAGATGTTGATAAATGAGGAGTTGGACTTATCTAATGATTGTGCTATTATCTGCTTAGAAAATACAATCAGCTTAAAATGATCGTATAATTCAGTAGTGAACTACCGCAATTCAGTGAAATAAATCCAACTCTTGCTGTCAGAAAATTGGAAAGAAGGCAGATTAACTTGTGCATCACGGCTGAAGGTTTTTCAAGGGAATAAAATCTTTTCTGCTCCAATTAAATGAGCTTGTCTCAGTAATGTTTCAATGAGAAGAGACAGAACAGAATGCTTTTTGTGCTCTTATGAGCTTTAGGTGAAGAAGAGAGTCAAATTGGTCCAAGTCTTACATTTTCTGCTCATTTTATGGAATTCTGTATTTGCCAATGTATTGTCTTTCCATAGGAATGATAATATTGCATTCATTTTCTCTTCAAACCTCAAAAACTAAAAAGGTGTCTCTGGTGAAACAAGTTTATTTGAATGCATCTATCTAATAGCATTCATCCAGCAGAAAACAAAGCTAAAAGTCACATATATTTTATGTAGTGATGGTGTTGGAGCTATGGTGGTCTGAGGACAATAAACTAGCCAGTTTGAAAAGTAATGGCTTTCAAAATATTTCTTTATAATAGACTGGCAGCAATGCTAAAAGTTGTTGCTGAATATCAATGAATTGCAAAGAGTAAATGCTAAAATATCAAACTGATACAAAAGTTGACACAAAGTTTTCAGTACTCTGCAGGATGACTGCTGTGGGATTACCACAGTCAATTTGTGTTCTCTGTTCAAAGTAATGTCAACCCCCAGTGTGATCCACTACAACAATTACAGAGTTTGTTTGTTCCCAAGGATCCAAATAAAGTCTCTGTCCACACATCAGGGAATTAAACATAGAAACAACTACTGCACACTGAGTTTGGCTGTGGGATTGGTACTCCTTGGGGGTGTCCACAAGATACTACTGATTTCCTCCACTTCAAACTAGTTTGGGTTCCACTACACAGAAAGAGTCTGTAAATAGGCACCAGTGATTAATCACGAAGAGGGAAACAGTTATAATGGAACAAAAAATTTCTCAAGGCTCTTGTGAATCTTCTCTTTTCAGTCAGTTTTCCTTAAATTGCTATGTTGTGTTGTAAGGGGAAGAGCTTTTTTAGTCCTGCATAGCACTGTCCAAAGAGATGCAGAAAAAACATTTTTAAATATAGCAATTACGATTTTTTATCTGTTCAAATAAAATTTCCTGTGTGATGGCTCTGTTGGAATAAGGAATTGCTGGAAGCAAATAAAAAGGACAGGCATGAATTGAATTTTGTGGTGTCTAAACAATCCCTTTCTCTTTTCTAGGTACAGCAAAATTTTGTTGTATGTTAGCATGTTAAGGATTTAGAAAATATAATAACATAGATGATACAGGCATATGAATGGAAAAAGCAATGGTACTTATGTAAGTTCTATAAATACTGTTTTATGACAATGTCAGAGGTTATCAAATGTTTCTGTTGCAACTAGAATTTTCTTTGAATGTAATGATGAAAGGTAATAGTTCTGTTTTCACCTAATGTTCTAGCAAGAATTTGGATGGAGGAAATGTTTAAAATTAAACACCTAAAAAAATAAAAGAGTTTTAAGGACAGCTCCTGAGACATAGGTGCAAAATAAGTGTTTTGAAAAGTTAACTACCTACTCAGATATTTGCCTTATGTGCTCTTGTGCTAAACAGAATAATCAGTCGAGGAAAGTTTGGAAACCAGCATGTTGAATGGGTGTCAAAGCAGTAGGGTGATGTCAAGGACCTAGAAAATGCAAATGGAGTCTGAGGCTTTCAAAGGCTTTCTTCTTAACAATCCCTTTTCTTTCTTTGTAGTTATATTTGGACTGGGTTTTCTTGGATTTTTTTTTTTTTTTTTTTTTTTTTTTGTGGAGAAGTACCTAAATACATCCTTTTGTTGCTTCTTATGGTGATTCTGGTGGAACCTCCATTAACAGTCAGTCAAGACCAACAAAACCTAAAAGTCCCAAGTAAAAAATTCTGCATGTTGAATAAAATGTGGAAAATAGCTCAAAAAGAAGTATGCAGACTACATTTTTCAAAGAGTATTAGGGAAGCTGAGCTCTTAGGAAAAAGGGACTGTTTATGTGACATTGGAGCTGCTGGCTGCACAGAAAACCTAACCTCTTTGGTGCATCTGAGCAGGTGCAGGCAAAGCCTAGGGTACTTGTTTTTGACTAAATCTGTAAGGACTAACATATAATTTGTCTTAATTTCTTCTTGGACCAATTAAGATTCTTACTACTTTTAACAAAAAAATGTATTACCAATAAATGAATACATTCACAGAATAATTATACTATCAAGTTATTGTGCACAAATTAATTTCTAGTAAAAACCACATTTTGGCTAAGTCCTTTATGTGCAATACAACTGGGATTTTAATGCCTTGGAGGGTCATGTTTCCAGCAGCAAATATGCTTGTAAATAGTTTTGAAGATATTTTTGAGGTATCTCACACACCAAGCTGCTGATATATCAAACAGCTCAGAAAGAGTGATGGTGTAATCAGCTCTCCCTTATCCTGTTTTCTTTGATCCAATCTCACTGAAGTGAGTGGCTGCTTGCCATTTTCACACAGGCTGCACAGCCAAGGCTTGTATTCGAGCTCTGTATGATCTGGGGCTGAGGGAGGTGTGTGTAATGGAATGTTGTCTGTTTGGGATTGCCAGGAAAACTGGCAGCCTGCCCTGCTTTTGGTCGTGTTAAAGCCTCCTTTTAAAGATTGGTACCTGATTGCTCTTCACTGCTTTGTCAGTCAGAATCCCTCTTTGGGACTCTGAGAGGATCATGGGTGCATTTCATGGAGGGCATAAATGATAAAAATGTAAAAATCTGTTTTCTTTGATTACGGTATTTGGCTCGTTATAATGTTTCACCTAAGTGATGTTGAGCTGAAATATAAAGAATGAAATTCCTAACTTATTGAAAATTTATTCTAGTTATTGTTTCTGCCCTTGACCATGTTTGATATCCATCTGCTTGCTAATACATGCTAGGTTAAAAAAGAAAAATGAATTTTTTTAATGGTAAGTATATAATACTTTTATGAATGCTTAAGATACACTTTTATTTTCATAAATGTAAGATTTTGAAAGTTCCAAGAGAAGAAAATTTAAAAGCCTAAAAGTGAATTCCAGGCCACTAGGGAAACCAACATCTTTTTCAGATGTTGTCGAGTTCCCTGTGTTCCCAAGCAAAGGCATTTTAGATTAATTAATTGTTTATTTATAGCATATCTATTAGTGATAAAAGATGGAATACTTTTTCCTAACTCAGCAGCTTTAGGGGTTTTTTTTTGTTTGGTTTTTTTTTCATTGCGGAAGAAAGCAACTAATGTATGACTACTGTGAAGGAAAAATGTAAATGTAAATGAAGTGTCATCTAGCATGTTACAATGACTTCTGGGGCCCCTGTATTAACAGGTGGTGAGTGAATGATAAGTTTGTTTTAGAGAGCACTGTGCAATTTATTGCTTGGCCATAGGCTTTAAACGAAGTGAATTTCTGCATGACAAAGCATAAACTGGTCACCAGTACAAATTGCATTAATATTGAGCATATAAAGTGCTGTATTTGGAATTATCATTTAAAATGCATTTGAATGCTGTGAAGCACTAAATCAGTGCATTTGGAATTCTTGGCTGGCTTCTTGCTCTTTTTGTCCCCTAAAATCACTAATTATTGAAGATAAGAGTTCTGCAAATATCATCAAAATATAGAAGAGGCACTTTCAAGAGGTCAGAAAATAGTTTCAGTCAGTTGGAACTGACAAAATCAGTCAGTTTTACAGACGAGAATGCAGTAGAAAAAATTACTAAACAGACTGGTAATGCACTCATCATTACTGTAGTACAGTGTGCTGAACTCTACAGTAGAATGTAAAGTTTACTGTTCATCATTGCCTTATACAGTTTCCATATGAGCATTTTTTTTCCAATGGCATAATCTTTATGGCTTTTTTCCTCTGTTAGCTAATCCCTAGAAAATTGGGTTGCTGATCTGTTCTAATACCTCTGACTTTGGTGGGATACAGTGAATACATAAAGCTTTTGGATTGGTATGGAGGGTTTTTTGCATGACAATACAGATGCACAAACACCACCACCACCACCAGCTGTTAGGGACAAAACAATTGAAAGTTCTGTTCATGCAAGAGAATAGATCCAAACCAAGAAAGTAATAATATATTCAAGCTACAGACTTAGTGGCAAATTTTGTGGAGATTTCTTAGAAGAGGAAATGTTCAGAAAAAAAATCTTATGACTGATTAAAAAAACCTTTTTTCAAGGGAGACAGTAGATTAGAATCATATTCTCTACACTGCTAATTTACTAATTTTTAATTACTTTTATTAGTTTGATTAGTGAGTATCCGGAGACTTTTTTATTTTACCCTGTCTTCTTATTTTTCACTACTGTAAATGAGCTATAAATAATTATGATTATACCATTGGTATATGCTTCTACATATTTATTAATTTTAGTGTGAATTGTGTAATTCTAATTTTCCAGGGTAGAAATACCAGTGAACAATCACAATTAAACTTTTGTTTCTGAAATACAATGTCCTTGGCTGCCATTGAAATTGCTGTCTTGAACATTCAGAAAACGGTGGAATGGAGAGAATAACATAGTAGTTTCAACTCTAATAAAAGAGATGCTATATGTGGGATGTTCACTGGTGCAGGAAAAAGGGCATTTCATTTCAGTTCACCTTAATAATTTGTCTCAGCTGTCAATAGGTATCCAGTTTTCCTTGTAAGTCTCTCTATGAGCTGCTGGAGTTCAAAGGAATCAAAGTTGATGAGGAGGGAGAGTTTGAAAGCTCCTTTCATATTACACATTACTTAGACACTGAACTGTGTAAACTAATTACTTTGCCTTTCTGTCGCCTCCAAACCTGGACAACCCTTAATAACATAGAGTCGTGACTGGGACTCCTGGCCTTCCTTTAGTCTTCACACACTCCAGAAGGATTCTTGGCTCAAAACTTAGAGTCTCACAGGTGTAGGGTTGGATGGGTGTCTTGAGCATTTGTTCTTCAAAACCAGAATCTCATACCATGCTGATATATCTGAAATTTAGACCTCAATTCTGTGGTGTTCCTCTAATTAATTGGAAAAAGATGAAATAACAACTCTAGTTAAATGATTGTTTCATGGTGCAGCTTTCAAGTAGTGCTTGCATTTACATTTTTTTCTTTCATACAGCTAAGGTCACTTAATTTATATCTCATAGGCCCGTCTCCCTTTTAAAACAAGAACCTGATGTTGGCAGGCTGAGCTAGGAAAACCTTAAATGCTTCCACTTTTATCACAGAGTTATGGGCAGCAGCTGTGAACAGAACCTGATTATTATTTGGACTGAAGGGTGGTGGGTTCAGAACTATGATCTGTAATCTGAAAAAATTCAAAAGCTTGGTTGATTTTCCAAATTAAGTTCTCATATATATATGTATATTTTTAAAAAGAAAGGGATTTAGCATGCTCTGATATTGTGACTGAATTTAACAACTGAATAAAACATTCTAGCCTTGATCAAAGTCTGTTGTGCTGTAATCATAGTTTGTTTGCAAAGTAAAAAAAAAAATCCTCTAACAGACCAGTTGCTTCTATTTTGTACCTTGTGTACTCATTGAGTGTTTCAGAGTCCTGAAAGCAGACAAAGGAATGTAAGACATCCTTCAAACAAAGCTGAGATAAAGTTCAAGCTGTTCAGTCAGCCTATATCCAAAATAATCATCACTTCATGCAGATATGCAGATTTTACTGCAGTTTCCCACTAATTTTATCTGTCTGAAAGAGTTTTTCTTCAGTCAGCTCTTCTCTGCGACACCTTTTCCCAAGTGTTTCTGAGGTTTGTTTGGTTGAGGCTGCCTTTGTAGCAGCTCAGCTGCTGGGAGCTGCCTTGAGGCAGGACATAAAATGTCCCCTGAAATGAGCAAGTCTTCTAGTGTGTTTTTCTCTCTCCCAGTAAGGATGGCTCTTGCTGCTGGGAATGTGCTGTACCCAGCAGAGCTTTGGCTGACAGAACCAGGGGCTGCCTCTTCTCTCTTGCTGCCATCAATTGAACTCCTTTGGAAGTCATTGGGTGCTGTTGGCAGCTTGTCCTTCTTTTATCCTGGTCTGCACTGGCAGTAACAGCCAGAGCATTTAGCACTTCTGGGATTATATTTTGTAGGGCAGCAGTGAGATCTCAGAGGGCATAATCTTGAATGGAGGATGGCCTTCAATCTCTGCCTGTGCCTCCCAGGCCTGTGTGCAACCTTGGGCAGCGTCCCTTTCCAGCCATCTGTGACTCTGCTCAGATTCTTGGCCTGACTGTCTTGGCAGGCCCTCTGTAAGAAGAAATGCAGTGAAGAGGGCACAGTTTTATTTCCCCAAAATCATCAGAACCGTAAGGACTTATGAGGCTGTGATTGATCCCAGTCTTGAGAACGGTAGAAAAAGCGAAATACATTTCTTCAAGCTCTTCTTTCACAGAACCACTACCCTATCTTGAGTCTCTGTCCAGTTCTTCTCAGATTTCCTATAAACTGTGATCGGAGTTGTAGTTAGAAGATTTTATGCTGCTAAAAATGTCAATAAAGCTTTGAGTGGTGAATCCATGAGCTCACAGTGAATATTATGCTGCAAAGTGGGTGGACAAAAAAAGCGAAATAATTCTGGCAGAAAGATAGAAACAAATTTTTTGCATTTCTGTTTTGATAAAAAGTAAAAATAAGAACTGTAAATGACTAGACAATGTATTAATTTAATGCAGCTGCAGAGATCATGTTAATTATTCTCTAAGACAGATTTTGGAAATGGGCTCCTATTGCTGCCTTTTGTCTTCTTTGAGAGTGGGAAGGGTTAGAGAAGAGAAGATGACAGTGCTGTAAAAATAAATTGTCCTCCACACCTTAATCAATAACCTCCAGTATTTGTCTGGATTCTGAGGGCTAACTAAAACCTCTACAAAAATGTCGATGAAGTCTTGCCATCTGGCAAATTTCCCGTCAATTCCTGAACTGAATTAATATTATTATTTGCAATAATAATCTAGAAAATAGCTGTTTAAAGATATGATTTCCAGCTTCCTATCCTGATTGGACAACTTTCTGAATCAATTAATTTTAAATTAATGAGCAGCATGTTTATATTGCAGTCAAGTCCCATAGCCTTTTTCTCCTTCCCCTTTTCTGACTTTGCTTTCCTCTCAAATAGATCCTGATTTTGATGTGTCTTGACTGATGATAAAGAACCAATGTTGGGATCAATACCAGTAAAAAACTTTCCTTAGTGTTAGACAAAATAGTTCTCTATGGTGAAGTGTTATTAATGGCCTGTTATCATGCATTGTATTCCTTCTGGCCTTTAAACCTTTAGCCACTCTGGACTATTGACATGAGAGTTTCACATAAGAGCAATTTTTCTTCTTTGGAAAATTGAATCACTGTCTCAGAGTAGGACTACACCAAATTTTTCTACTGCTCGTTGCATTTCAAAGACTGGGCTGAAGGTTGGGTACTAAAACCAAGATGCACTTCCCCTTTGCAAGCTTAGTCTTGTCTGGAAAAGGAAGAACACAATTAACCATCACTATAATTTAGGTAATTTCTCAGATTTGAAAATTTTTGCTTAAAATACCCTATTCCCAATGCTCTACCCTGACATTTGTGATTTTAAAATTAAATTCTTATTTGCAGGGTGTTTATATAACAGAAAACATTATGTAGTAACAAATAAATAAGATTTTTAGCCAATATTTTTGGAAACTTCAAATAAGTTGTTATATTATAGAAGACATTATAGAGATTTGAATCTGAACAGCATTGGAGAAAAAAGAAATTTGCAAAGAAATGTAGATATTTAAGATGTGTTTGTAACTGTTCTTGTCGAAGCATGCTATATTGTCACTAAGTTTCCTGCTTAATAGCAACAAATTCAGGTGCTGTAAAAAAAAATTCATTAATATAAGTTTAAATAGTAGCATTGACATACAGCTCCTCTTCAATTAAATAATCTTCACCAAAAATTAACCTCTAATTTGAAGTACTGGATGATTTTTGTACTTTATAAAAACACTTTAATGATAGCTTTAATCAAAGTCTTTTTGTCATGAAGGGGCACTTTCCTTTTGTAGCATTTGTGGGAGAGAGGCAGAAGCTGTCTCCTCTAGCTCCCATCTCCTGTTTTTAGTCAATTAATATGAGGAACAGAAAAGTTAAGGTACTGTAAAAGATGAGACAATCATAAGTTACACCTTTTTCAACAGTAGACCGTAGCTGATACTTGGGAAAGGAAAATAGTGTTGGAGCAAGTATGAGAGAGATATTTTAGCTGGTATGTCCTCTCATCTGGGTTTCCATGCACCAGTTTGTGTATATGAACTACTAGCCCCTGAGGGATTTTCTTTCATTTTTACTCCTCATATCCAAAGCAATTTGTGGCAATGAATTCCACAAATTAATAAAGAAAAGAAAAAGAAAAAGAAAAAGAAAAAGAAAAAGAAAAAGAAAAGAAAAGAAAAGAGAAAAGAAAAGAAAAGAAAAGAAAAGAAAAGAAAAGAAAAGAAAAG